>CM023489.1:41872594-42315394 GCA_013339685.2 Hyalomma asiaticum | reverse complement strand
CCGAACCGACAGTCAAGTATAGTTGTGATAAATTCGCTCTCGGGTCGATATTTTCGTAACGCTCGGGCAGACGGGTGGCGACAGTGGTTCAGCAATGCAGGAGGCAATGTCCCATGACTTCGCTGTACAGACCTGCTTATTGATTTACTTGTGTGGTCGAAGGCTTCCGAGACCAACAGCAACCGTACGCCGCCTAAAACAAGAGATGGTGTCACTGCAAGGGCCTCATTCTGTTCTCTTGGCCTAAACAATGCCTCGAACCACTCCAGCAGGCAGCAATGAACGGGCAACATGTGCGGTTGCTGCCTGTCGAGAACTTGGCTCGTTAAGTCCAGGCTTCTCGATGTGGAAGAGTTCACTTTCGTGTTGGCCTGAACACAGCCTCCATACAGAGCACGCCCGCCCGCAGTTAATCAGCGACTTTTTCCTTGTTACATCAGAGTCACCTGAACCTGTCTTCAGATCCTTGCCAGCTAATCCTATGCGCTGCAAGCTCACCATAAGCAGCGCTTGTTCAACCCCTATGTCAGTCTATGTCAGTTAGCTCACGGTTATGAACCATATAAGAAACGTGGGCTTCTTTGCAACACGCTCATCAGCATCTCGCACCTTTGAAAGCGCTTTCTTTCGGCCCACGGGTCACCAGAACCTTAATTTTATGTTTTGTCCTTCACTCATTATTGAAGACCTGTGCAATCAGCCCCACATAATTACCACCGGCGTTAAGAATTTATCCTTTGGCCACGTCACACAGATGCCGTGAAGCTCTAAGTTGATAAGATGGCACTCATTCCCGCCTTGAGACGCCGTATATTTGTGTGAATCCAGTTGATTTTTTTATCAGGCGCATTTCCGTCAGGTGAGGTGCCTGTGAACGGCAAAGGCGCACGACAAGGTGTCGGGAAAAAAAATTTCATAACCATTGCGTCCTGTGAAGCCGGGCGACCAGCAAGGTAATATGGTGAGTCCAGAGCGGTATCTCCCGCAGCTTAACACTATCAAGTACAAGAAGCATCGCACGTTGGTTTTAAATTTGTACAAATACGTGGGCGGTTGCCTGTACTGACGCTATAGAACGAGATATACTCTCACGCCTAGCTCCACAACGTTCCGAGCTAACGCATTGAATTTTGTCGACGTGCCTTCTCGAGAGCATATCGACAAATTCGATTTTTCAGAACCTGCAGCAATATGCAGCTTCGCTGTAACACCTCTTCGCTAACTACACCAGGTAGCTGCTAAGAGAAGTCAATGCCGTGGGAGCTAGGCGCTTGGCTATGGTGCTGAGCTAAAACAAAGCGCTCAACGAAGAACGAAGTCCTAGCAGCGGGAGTTGAAGATGAGTAAAAGACGTCTCACAAGTTCCATCCCGACGCTGTCTTCTATCACTGGTATATAACTCGGCTGCCGGGTCGCGTTAGCTGTCGTCGCAGGCGAGACATGGTACGGTGGCGATTCTTTTGGCGCAGTCGGCGACGCGCCACGGCCCAGATGTCGTGGGCAGAGCATGCGAACACTGGTGTCGTCGGTGGCTGCCACTGCAACCAGCAATAGTAGACCGTCTCAAGCTAGGCGCAGTCTTGCCACCAGAGCCATTTAGGCCTCGTCTCCTTTGAGGCTACAGGCTGCTCCAGCAGGCGGTGATACCCACAGCGCTGCTCCGCATGGCGTCATAGGAAGCGCCAATCGGCGTGTGCACCTTGAACGGCCACTTCGTCTCCAGAACAGCTAACGAACCGCAGAAGGAGCTGCAGAAAGAGTCAGCGGCTTCTGCATACCGTACGTTTTCCTCTTGGATAGCGTAGCACATGCCACCAGGAACTCTGCCTACGGTATATGCTTTCCTTCTGACAGGTACCGAGCGTACTACATCTCCCAGGTTGGCCTTCTTGCATATCCTCATCGCACGGCCGAAAATTCTGAAGAAGTTCGCGCACAATTCACCAACACAGATCCACAACACGGTGCTGAGGTACCCAACAACGATCTAAACGGGGCAATGTGAGCGCGTGGCCGATGGTAAGAGCAGCGCCGCATCCGAGAGCCAGGGGGCGGGGTAACATTGCGCATTGTGGCATAGCGCGAAGGAGAGGGTGTTCTCGCAGCATCATTATCAGTGATAGCTGCATTCAGATTGCAGATCAATGGCCCGCCTGTGGCTGGAACTAGCGCCAGCGCTGCACGGCTATTCCAGTGCACTTTGTGTGCTGAGCTCGGTTCATGGGCTGTGCACATGTCGAGTTACAGCGCGTCAGGAACCCCCATATACTCCAGGATTCAGTGACAACTACGTGCGTTAGACCCTGCCACGACCGCTACCATATGGCACCGTATGTGGAAGGCAATTCAATGCCATTTAGACGGGCGAAGATTGCTCGCTCTATCAAAGGTATGCGGGCAGTGACACGAACCAGCGACCACAGTAAAACAGCGCCTTTATTCCACGATAGCGTCAACTGGGATGTCACACATTGTACAATATTTGCGCAGTGGCATGGAATGCACGTTATCTCATTTCCTTCCTTCTAAACATCTGCGTTGTTCCTTCGACAGCACGTTGTACTTCAAACGTTCCAAGAGCTTGCGAGCCTATGGGCTGTGCTGTAACGGTAATTCACGCGACACCTATGTCACAGGAAGTTTAGCTTCTGCGGCTCGTTTTTCGTTTTTCGTTTTTCTGCGTCAAAACGTTTCCGTGCTGTGCACTAACGTCAGTGCCAACGTTACGTTGCACAGCTGCGTCGTACCATGAGCTACTACCATTCGGTCGCCACGGCGCTATCGACATTCCTCTTTAGGCCACGCTGAGCATACACACCAACCCATGCACTTTGCAAACAGACCGTGATCCTACTTTGAAAGCTAAACAATTCGATGCAAGCAATTTTCTCGCTGACTGCTTCGCACGGCACCGACTTCCACACTGCGTGGGATCTCCATTTATTCTTTTTTTAGACAGCCTGGCTCGCCCTCCTCGGAATCTTATTTTGCTCGACCGTTGGGACATAACGAGACGCTTGTGTTTTTTTTTCCACTAAATTTTTGAACAACGGGAACATCGCTGAGTTTGTGTACCAGATGCCCTAAACAACACTTTATTTGCGCTGTCTCCTAGAATCGAATAAACCTGCATGCGCTAATAATAAATTAAAAATTTCTGTCGCATTTTGCCCCGCTGAGGTGAACTAAATACTGCGTAGCAGCTAGTGGCCAATCTAAATAGGTAAATTCACGGCATGAAAAACAAACATAACCTAAGTGTTTTGCTCAAAAACTAAGCTTAACAACCACGCTGCCATTGCGCATGCATATTCTTTTCGCCGCGGTGACTCCTCAAAAAAAAAAAAAGGAAAGAAAAAATTGGCAGATCCAACGTGCAGTGGGAATCAAGGAAATGCGAAGCATGCATAAGGAACGTAAAATGGACTTGCATTGTTGTCTCGCTATACCGAGTTTGGTACATATGAAGTTAACGAAACGGCCGCAAGAGCACCATAACTGTGGCATGTAAGCCATCCCGCTAATACACGCATGTCATGATTCTAACGTTATGACCTGTCATTTACGTTCGCCGTGCAGTCGTGTTGTGCCATAGCAATTTTCGTGTACATCCCATTAACGGAACGAGTGGCATGTATATTATGCCGCTCATGACATCCATGTCACGAATTTCATGTTATGACCTGTCATTTGTGATCGTCATGCAGTCATGTTGTGCCAAACCAATTTTCGTATACATCCCATTAACGAAACGGCAGTATAGCACCAAGACCGTGGCATGTAAATCATGCCGCTCCTGACATGCATGTCATGCTTTTCATGTTATGATCTGTCGCTTATGTTCGTCATGCAGTCATGTTGTGGCATACAAATTTCCATGTTCATCCCGTTAACCAAACGACCAGGAGAGCACCAAGACCGTGACATGTAAATCGTGCCGCTGATTACATGCATGTCACGATTTTCACGTTATTACCTGCCATTTATATTCGTCATGCAGTCATGTTGTGGCATACCAATTTTCGCAAACATCCCATCAGCGAAACGGCCAGCAGAGCACCAGCCAGCCAGCCAGCCAGCCAGCCAGCCAGCCAGCCAGCCAGCCAGCCAGACAGACAGACAGACAGACAGACAGACAGACAGATAGATAGATAGATAGATAGATAGATAGATAGATAGATAGATAGATAGATAGATAGATAGATAGATAGATAGATAGATAGATAGATAGATAGATACGCTCAAAGTCGCCGAAGTTCGCTAAGAAATGCTTCGCATTTAAAAATAACGTGACGGGCCTCTTCCCGTCTTAACTTTCGTGATATACAACTATACCAGGACGTAAGTCGGCGTGTGTCAAAACATTCGTATCAGTTTATCAACTTGAGGACTCCTCCTAAGCACCGGAGTTTTTATATCTCCCACAGCATAGCGGGGTGTCTTCGTCGTCTACCGAGTCTCATTTTCTAAAAGCCGGTGTAGGGGTTCAACCATACCTCCGCGTTCTGAGAAACATTCAGTGGCAACTTGATACATATATGTAACGAGTTTTAACGTGGTAAAAGCACGGTATAATTCTTAGGCACGCCGTAGTGGAGAGCTCCGGAACTTTCCAAAAGCCGGGTCATTTTAACGTTCACTGACAACTCACAGTACAGGGGTCACTCTCGGCCGCGGCTGTCGCATTTTCGATGAGTGACCGCTCTACTGCTGCCAAGTACAGGGGTCACTCATCGAAAATGCCACAGCCGCGGCCGAAATCGTCTACTCTCGCTTCTCGGTTTAACCGTCGCGCGTCATAAACGCCAGGCTACCGCAGCGGAGCTCTGAGCAGATACTTATGCCTAAATATTCTGACGGCGGATCGAGTGTTTTTAGAATATGGAGAACGTAATGGTTTAGCCCAGAGAAAGTCAGGGAGCTGGTCGTTACCTAGTTCGGCCTTGCCAAACCAGTAAGACGTTGTTTTCGCGATGGAACGCGTTGGAGTGCAACGAAGGTTCCGATCAGCCTTGTTGCCGTTGCGAGCGACGATTTGTTGCACCTGTCAAAACCGATCCCCTGAAACCAGCAAGTGGGAGCTGTACCAGTGGCACGCACTACGAATTGAACTAAGCGGCATAACACGTCAAATCCTTGTTTCTTTTTTTTTGTTCGTTTTTTTTTTTTTCTGCGCAGCCGATTAAAACTAACAAGCTGTACCACCGACGTCTCTTGGCTGTTTTCGACGCAGAAAGTGGTTTGTTGGCGTGCAGACATAGGCGATCATCGATGAGATTGATATGTGAATACAGACAGACTTATCTTCTGATGTTACCCCTCTTCTGCCGTCAGAACATTCTTGCGCACCCGTTCCCAAGGCTAGTACGTGGCCTGGCATAACTGGAAGAATACGGGAGAGGCTTTTGTCTTGCACTGCATATGTACGCGATGATGGCGATACTAATTCTCTCGGATTAATAAAACCTGCTCCGAAAGCTGACTTCACTAAGTGGCAGGCACAAGTATACACGGTCATATCAAACCATGCATTCATGGACTCGGAACTTTTCTTGACAGTGTAACCGCATTTATTTACTCGGAAATACATTTTTCATACATATTCAAGGAAGCAGACTGAACATTCTGGCTTACATGCGCGTAAAATCTGCAAAGGGAATTAGCGCAACGAAAGTGGAAGCGACCGGAAGCCATCGCTACCTTCGTACAATGGTTGCACATTTTACCAGCTGATAGAATGGAATGCGCTGTAAATGTGGCCATATGCGGTGTATATTTTTCTGTTAAAGACTATTTCTTCGAAGTGAGCACTTTATTCCATTTACACTACTTTCGGTGTGTTGCTTTTCATAATGGACCTGTACTGCTACAGTAACTCGCCGATCCTAAAAAAGAATGTAAAAGGAATGATTCACCTATAATATAATAGAAGAACTAGGTAAGTATCCCCAGACACTGACCTTAAGGTCAACTCCGGCGATTTTTCATTGTCCACTGATCTCAAGAGTATTTTCAGTGTATGCTCTTCTCGGTACTACAATAATTTATGCCAAGCCAGGCGGTTGCAGGTCATTTAGTTTTCCTGAAAATGAATATTGAAAATCCTTAGCGGACTTCCGCGCGAGCCACCCTGTGTTTATGAAGTGATTACCTGCAACACTGCCCGCCCGAGCAGGCGGGCCGTCTAAAGCAAAACGGCGATACGTCAGCGCCCATATCATCGCTGTCAAGTTCAGAAGAGCTCGATACATCGTTGGATGACATCGCCACTTTCATTTTTCTGGCGCCAGCTCCACATTTCTGATGGCGGGGAGGTTGTGACGTCATCGCATACGCTGCACGAAGCGTCTACCCGTTTCGGTTTCGGTTAGAATAAGTCGTTCATTCGCTTATTTAAGAGTTTTGGCGAGTTTCGGAGGAAATTGAATGGCCCTGGCTACTTCGGGGCTATCAATGCTATTGGAAAACAACCATACCAGAATATGGTGGAAAAACCGCCGGAGTTTCCCTTTGAGAGAGATTGTGCAACGTTGTGCACAATCTCTCTCAACGTTGTGCAACGTTGAAACTTACTTCCTGCGGTAACAAATGAAAAGTTAAGGTGCCACAAAGAAAACTAGGTACGTAGGGGTTCTACTGTTTCCCGTTTGAATGAAGGCGCGACATGTGCTGGATGAGGCTGCTTTTTGCTGTAAATGACGCATTGCAGTGCACACAGGAAAAAGTACGCGTTCCTGTGTGGATGCTTAAATGGTTCGTGAGATGGTGCTTTAGTACAAAGGACGCACTGCACTGAACACAGGAATAAGGACGCTCTCCTGTGTGGGTGCGTAAATGATCCACGAGGTGGTGCTTTTGTGGAAAGGACGCACTGCAGTGAGCACAGGAATAAGGACGCTCTCCTGTGTGGGTGCGCATGTGGTCCCGGAGGGTGCTGTCTCGACGAAAAGCGCTTGGACACAAGTGGCACCGAAAGGGGCGCTCGCCCGTGTGCGTGAGAAGATGTCTTCGCATCTTCGATTTGTCCTGAGTCACATATGTACACTGCCGGCAGGAATGCAGTTGGCCTTGTACGGAGACGAGCGAATCGTACGGCAGCTGCAAGGAAGCCAATGAGGAGGAACCTGTAACCAGAAGGAGAGCATGTAAAGACAATTCTAAGCATGTGTTATACGTACTACATGCAACTGATAAGAGTGCGCGGCAAAGTGAAACCTTTCCTGTATTTGTAAAGCACACGATAGTCTTGCACTGCACAAAGAACATGTTACAGTATCGGTATCCCCGCACTTCCCCCATTACGCGCGATTTCTGCAAAAGCTTTCACCCATCCTAGCCAAAAACACCATAACTAAGACATACTAGTATCCTTAGTCCAATATATAAGGGCCGTATTTCGATTCAGTTCTGATGATGTGCTTGAACTTCCTATAGGTATGTCCTTCTACAGTGACACTTAGCCATCACATCATTAAACATTTTTCGCGTAGAGGTATAAGCTCAATACCACACAGGTTAACAGCATTTGATAAGCGATCACTGTCGAATGTACTACGGCGAACCGATTAAAGCAGATGCGCGGCACAGCATCTTGAAGAAGAACGACTAACAGGCTCTCCCATTGTGTTCCTTGATCGTTCGGTTCAGTACTGCGCACCGCTTGTTTTTACAGGCACAATTCGTCCATTAAGGAGCTTATACTCTAACGATAAAGCTTATTATTTTAGCCATCACAACCAAGCTACAATTTCAAATAAAACAAATGCGAGACCTTATCGTCTACAAAATGGGAAGTATTAATACTAAATTTGCGAGGCTTAATTACAGTGACATCAGTATTTCTAATGGTGAATAATGCTGTCAACCTTTTTTAAGAGCAACAGAACTGTTTCCGCAGAGGCATTACCACAGTACACAATTCCACTTATTGTTTACATATTAATTATCTGTAAGCACAAGCACAAATAATACGAGAAACATACACAATTGATATACATTCGTTCACCTTCACCTTGGGAAATTCACTAGGCACTGGAATTTACGGCCTTATTCACGCTGTCATAAATGAACAGACGGCTATACCGAAAGCTGCTCTCTGAGGATCATGCTGTCATCAGGAAATGAACAAAGCATTTTCGTTATATCAGAGTGCACAACAGACTCATCAAATTAGAGAGCCACAGGAATTTCCGGCATAAGATGTCATCGGGCGCACGAAGACAACGAACCGCCATGTAAACATATGAAAAACACGAGCATTTTAAAGCGATGTAATAGAACAGACACAAATTCGCTAAATGATGCACGCGCAAGGTCTACAACACTTTGATGGCGAGATGCATACACTTGTATTATGGAGGGCAATTCAGCAGTTCATAAAGCCTTACAATGTACCACGTTTAGCAACCCAGTACCACTAGACGCATCCAAGCAAAGCGAACATAAATGGCGTGATACGCAACATTTTCACATTCAAATTTGAAAACAACCCTCGCTGCGAAACAAGCGACATTACAGGGCGCATGCACAATGCATCCACCAACGTGGCTACAGTAAAGCTTTTCAAAAGGATTGGTCACATAAGCATGCGTCAGCAATTGGTCCCTAGAATATAACACGGTGACTTCGAGATGGCATGGCAACTTCGAGGCAGCGTCGTACATGGCCCACTGTTAAACAGGCGAGCGGTGATGAGGGTATGCATTACCACCTAGCCTGAAATACACAAAAAGGAAAGGCAAGGTTAACTTATACAGCAATGGTCGACTTCTTTAGAGAGTTCGATAGCTGAAAGAATCAAAAAGCAAATATGCACTTCGATTAATTCACAAAACCCGATCAGTGCCAGCTGCCAACGGAGATGGTCGCATTAATCACCATCACAATCCCGCACAGAGCTGATCGATAATCAACTACTTGTGGCAAACAAGGGAATCATTTCTACTAAAAGGTCGCTGCGATGCATTTCTGGCCATTGCTTCAACCGCTCCTCTTCTCGGATTCTTCGTAGAAGAAACGCACACATCTGGAACGGGATGGACGACAGTGTTAAGATCAGTTCACCAACACGATCATTTACACTCAACACCAACCTCATTCGCAGGCAACAAATTGCCCGTAATTCGTTATGTTTTTATACAGATCACACTCGTTAGGTGTATCAACTTCGTATCAGTGAAGGGGAAAGCTCCTGTGAGAAACAGATATGAGCTCTTGATACTGCTGGGCGCTGTACAACACAGCGTTTGCGGTGGCGTCATGCAGAAGCCGCTGATGTTTGAGCTATCGGACTGGCACATCACGGTAGTTATTTCTTTCCAACTGCTACAGCGTCACATTGGCTAAGCACTTGAACCAGCATGACTAACTTTAATAACATGTGCCACACTGGATGACGACGCCAAACACTGGAGTACTGACTGTTTTTATAAACTGCGCTGCTCATTATAAGTACCTTGCTGGAACAAAAGGAAATAATGAAATTCGTATTGGACACAGCTGCGAAAACAACTCATCAACTGAAAACAGCATCTTACAATATCTCGGAGCCACAGCGTGTAGGGACTACACACATGCGTGTGAGTCGTCACCTGTGGTTTCACAGAACGGAAAAATAAAGGGAGGGAGGGAGGGGGGGCAAATGCTGAAAACCAGGACAGAAAGGGACAAGTAACAGGTGGTGCCCCATGGACTACAATACTCTCGTATATAACTATATGACAATCACCAGCAGACCACGACGCGATTATAAGGCACAGTTTACTACGGGACTCAGGACTGATTAGGATTAAGGATTAGGGTCGACACCAGTAGGATTATTAACGTGCGCCTAAATCTGGGAAAGCGACTGTGATTACACTCGTTTGTCTAGCTTATACTTGACTTCGAGTGGATGGCTACATATCCAGGATTAGAACGCCGTGTACTCGATCCCAGCAGCGCGACACTTTGCCAGGAGTTATCTAGCAGTTAAACGTTCGCTTGCGTTTGTCCGACGACACACAGCTACGAAAGGCAAAGGTGCAACAGTAGGCGCGAATAAAATTTTCCTACATCCTGAGATTGGACGAGACGGGAAAGTAACGTGATAGACACTTGTATAAAATGCAGCTGAAGGAATCAGTACAACACGAAAGTAAAATGTCCCATCGCTCAAGCACCTGAATGTTTAATGTTAGATCCAGGTGAACTTGCCCATTGCTATCGGTGTTTACCTGCTAGGGACCCTTTGACGTGGATAAACGCACGTTCACGCATCGACTCTGTAACATCAAGGACCAGCCTTCAGTGGTACTGAAGTAGTTTGCCTAATAACTGGACACAGTGTTTAGTAAATGCCGCGCTACAAAGCTATCAGTCATATTTACTTCCGCCACATTGACCCCTCAACTTCGTTGCTGTCCTAGGGCACCTAACGCAGCAGGTTTCTTGTTCCCATCACACTCGAAGAGTGGTCGGCAAGGGAACGCTATGCGCGACAAAAGGTGACCCCGGTGTTCTCTACCGCTGCGCTATCTGTGCATATACGCTCGAAGCTGTAGGAACGCAGCTATGCGCGCGGCTCCGCACGTGTCCATCGAGGCGCACTTCTGAACGCGCCTAGAATGGTGCCGCCATCCAGGAGAGGCGAAGTAAAACTCCAGTGATTCATTTCGCCCATGGCGGCAACGTTCTAGGTAATCCGCTACGGCAGTAACGTATGAGGTCGTAGTGCACACTGACATACGACATTTCCGCGTTAAAACAAAAAAGGACCAAAATTTAAAAGAGAATACAAGTAAAGAACAAAACACGAGATGGCGCCACCGCAAGGTCCTCGGTCAGTTCTCCTCTTGGGCTAAACAATGCCTCAAACCACTCCAGTAGGCAGCAATGAGGGGGTAACATATGCGGCTGCTGCCTGTAGAGAACTTCGCTCGTGAAATCCAGTCATCTCGATGTGGAGTTCCCTTTCGTGTTGGCCTGAGCACAGTCTCCGTACAGGGCACGCCGTCCCTCAGTCAATCAGCGACTTTGTCCTTGTTACATCAGAGTCCTCTGAAGCCAACTTGAGATCTTTCGCAGCTAATCATGTACGCTGCAAGCTCACCCCAAGCAGCGCTTGTTCCGCCCCTACGTCAGTTAGCTCGCGGTTATGAAGCAGATAGGAAACGTGTGCTGCTTTACATCACGCTCATCAGCATCTCGTACCTTTACACGCGCTTCCATCCAGCCTACGGCTCGTCAGTACCTTACTTCATATGTTTTCTCTTTCACTCATTCTTGAAGACTTGTGCAATCAGTCCCGCATAATCACCACTGGCGTTAGGAACGTAATGTTTGGCCACATCACACAAACGCCGTGAATCCCTAAGTTGTAAAGATGGCACTCATTCCTTCATTGCGACGCCGTATATTTGTGGTGAAACCAGCTGATTTTTGATCGGGGGCGTTTCCGTCAGGTGAGGTGCCTGTGAACGGCACAGGCGTGCGACAAGGCTCACGAAAAAAAAAATTATAACCATTGCGCCCTGTGAAGCCGGGCGACCAGCAAATTTATGCGGTGAGCCTGAGCGGTATCGCCTGCAGCTTCACACTATCAAGTACAAGAAGCATCGCACGTTGGCTTTGAATTTGTACAAATACGTGGGCGGATGCGATAGAACTGCGATATTCACTCACGCCTAGCTCCACAACGTTCCGAGCTAACGTCCTAAATTTTGTCGACGTGACTTCTCGACACCATATCGACCCATTCGATTTTTCAGAACCTATAGCCATATGCAGCTTTGCTGTAACATCTGTTCGTTAACTATAATAGGGATGTGCTAAGAGAAGTCAGTGGCGTGGGAGCTAGGCGCTTGGCTATGGTGCTGAGGAAAAACAAACACGATAAGGACAAAGTCCTAGAAACGGGCGTTGAAGAAAATGAGTAAAAGACGTCTCACGAGATCAATCCCGATGCTGTCTTCTATCGATGGTATATAACTCGGCTGCCGGGTCGCGTTAGCTGTCGTCGCAGACGAGACAAGGCACGGTGGCAATACTCCTGGTGCAGTCGGCGACACCCCACGGCCGAGTTGTCGTGGCCAGAGCATACGAACACATGGTGTCGTCGGTGACTGCCACTGCAACGAGCAATAGGAGACTGCATCGGGCGAGACAGTCTTCCCACCGGGGTCCTTTAGGCCTCGTCTCCGTTGAGCCCACACGCTGCTCCAGCAGGCGGTGATAGCCACGTGACCCACGGCCCTTCTCTTCAAGGCGTCACACGAAGTGCCGATAAGAGTGTGCACCATGAACAGGCACTTGGTCTCCAGAACAGCTAACGAACCGCAGAAGGAGCTGCAGAAACAGCGAGCGGCTTCTGCATACCGTGTGTTTTCTTCCATAGCATAGCACAAACCACCAGCAACTCCGCTTACGGTAAATGCTTTTCTTCTAGCTGGTGCGGAGCGTACTACATCTCCCTGGCTCGCCTTCTTGCATCTTCATTGCACGGCCGAAAGTTCTGAAGACGTTCGCGCACAATTCACCAACACAGATCCACAACAAGTGCTCAGGTATCCAAGTCTCTGACTGAAACGAGGCAATGTGAGCGCGTGGCCGATGGTACAAGCAGCGCCGCATCCGAGACCCAGGGGGCGGAGTAACATTGCGCATTGTGGCATAGCGCGAAGGAGAGGGTGTTCTTGCAGCATCATTATCAGTGATAGCTGCTTCACATTGCAATCAGTGGCCCCCCTTTGGCTCGAACTTGCGCCACCGCTGCACGGCTATCCCAGTGCACCTTGTGTGCTGAGCGAGGTTCATGGGCTGTGCACATGTCGAGTTACAGCGCGTCAGGAACCCTCATACGCTGCAGGATTCAGTGACAACTACGTGCGTTAGACCCTGCCACGAGCGCTGCTATATTGTACCGCATATGGAAGGCACTTCAATGGCATTCAGACGGGCAAAGATTGCTCGCTCTATCAAAGGCATGCGGGCAGTGATACGAACCGGCGACCACAGTAAAACAGCGTCTTTACTCCAAGATGGCGTCAGGTGCGATGTCACACATTGTGTGATATCTGTGCAGTGGCATAGAATGAACGTTATTTCATTTCCTTCCTTCTAACCATCTGCATTGTGCCTTCGACAGGACGGTTGTACTTGAAACGTTCCCAGAGCTCGCGAGCGTATGGGCTGTGCTGTAACGGTCATTCTCGCGACACCTATGGCACAGGAAGATTTAGTTTCTGTGGCTCAGTACGCACTGGTAACAAGTGCTCACGTTTCAATAATGCAAGTTGTAATGCGAAATCTTCCCGCATAAAATACAGCATCTGCGTAGGCGTCACGGCGCAAATATTCATTTCCCGTAGGTGCATTATTGATTAACTTAACATCCTCGACCAAAAAAACTACTAATATCACTGTTTTCCAATACGATTATTGATAGCCCTGAAGCAGCCAGGGTCATTCAATTTGCTCGGAAACTCACCAATCATTTTAAATACCCGAATGAACGATGCGTTCAAAAGGAAACTGGCAGACGCTTCGCGCAGCGTATGCAATGACGTCACAACCACACCGCCATCGCAAATATGGAGCTGGTGCCCAGCAAAATGAAAGTGGCGACGTCATCCAACGATCTATTGAGCTCTTCTGAACCCGACAGCGACGATTTGAGCGCTGAAGTATCGCCGTTTTGCTTTAGACGGCTCGCCTGCTCGGGTAGGCAGCGTTGCCAGTAATGACGTCAAAAACACAGGGTGGCTCACGTGGGTGTCCGCAAAAAATTCTTATAATTCATTGTCAGGAAAACTAAATGACTTGGAACCGCCTGTACAGGCATAAATTATTGTAGTAGCGAGGAGAACATATACTGAAAATTTGAGATCAGCGGACAATGAAATATTTATTACATGTTCAGCTTGCTGCTGTAATAATATGTCAAATCAGGCAGCTGCAAGTGATTTATCTTTGCTGAAAATGAATAACAAAACTATTTAACGGACTTCCGTGCGGGCCACCTTCTGCTTTTTTTACGTCATTGCCTCCAAAAATGCCTACCCAAGCAGGCGGATGCCAAAGAGCAACACAGTGACGCTTCACCGCTAAAATCTCCGCTCTCATGTTCAGGAAAGCTGGCACAACTCAATATTTCGTCGGATATGCCATCGCCGCTTCCATTTTTCGGGCACCAGCTCCATATTTCTGACGGTGAAAAGCCTAGGACGTCATCGCATAACCTGCATAAAGCATCTATAGCCGTATAGGTTTCGGCTTAAACACATCGTTCATTTGGTTATTCAAAATTATCGGCGAGTTCCTGAGCAAATTGAACGACCCTGCCTGCTGCAGGACGATCAGTGCCATTACAAAACAGCGATATCAGAATGTGTCGAAAAAGAAGCCGGATTTTCCTTTAACCACAGCATACCATCATGATAGCTCAGTTAATGTGGTACACATTCAATTCCATATTTTATAGCGCAGGCGCTATTCTAATGAATGATCATTGAGAAGGCGATGCGAACGGGGCCAAATAGTGCTATAACATCACACTAAAAAAGTAAGATTAAAATTTCTTCAACTTTCTGCCATTGTCTCTTGAGGGAAAGCTCAAACAGTGTCGTTTCTGTTGACACTACTGGGTGTGTTGCGGTGTGCTGAAAAAATCCGAGATGTTTCATCATTCTGCCACGTGTACCTGGCAATTGGATTTTCACGCTTGCTTTATAGAAGTACACTTGAGAAGGACGGCTTTTACTCGAATACGCCGTTTAAATGTGCATGACGAGGGGCAGTGCGAGTGTATTTCATTTCGTAGGCGGCCATAACCTCTGGCAATACGGCCGTTGTACCCACTATCGCACAGCTGGCGTGGAGAGGGGGAGGAGGAGGAGAGGTGCGGACGCCAATGGACAACGGACATAGCCTCGAGCAAAGAATGCGTGCATCTAAAACGCGTCCGCTCCCTCTGCTTGCATCTAAAACGCGTCCGCGTCCGCGCCCGGCCACCTAAACCTGCTGGTTTCCAAAATAAATTCCTCCTCCCTCTGGCAGCGAGAGCCCTTGGTGACCCAGCCACGTCTGCCTGCCTCTTCCGAACCCGCGGCTCTCTTTCCTCCGGTGTCGCCTCATGATTCGCTGGTTGGCTTCACGCCACCACGTGCCGTGACGCAGTGCCGTGGCCCAAGAGTGAATTACTCCAACCATGTAGATTATTCACTGTGGAATAATCACCACAGGAAGAAATCCACCAACCCGGTATTCAATGTACGTCTTGGGCCAATTTCTCGGACATCCGAACAGCTTTACGATGTCAAATGAGTTATTCAAACAGTTGTGGGTATACTTTCCTGACCGAGTGGATGAAATCTGTCAGCAGAGGGAGTCCCTTAGACGCCAAATCATCAACTATATCGGTACGGTCTTTTGGGGGGCCTCGAGGGACAGATATGCAAAGGATGGACCCTGTTGAACCTGCTTGCCATCCTAAGAGAGGCGAAAAAAATCGAAACACGAAGCTAACAGTTGTAGCCCACGGTGACAATCAAGTGGTGAACACAAACTACCCCTGTCTCTAAATCTCTCCTCTGATGCTCTCCTAAAATGCTTGAGTTAGGTATGTGTCAATCATTCTGCCATCATGAAAGCAATCTTGTCAGGTACAAAAAAGCTTGGTTTAACAGTGAACCGTGAGAAACAATCGGGAGTTCAGAATATCTAAACTATGGGAAAGTCCCCTTGTCAGGGGCCAGATGTACCCTTTCGAAACAAGGCGCTAGGCTCGCACCACTTGCCTAACCAACAATCAGTTGCTTACCTTTGGAAACGTGAGTTCAGTCCCAACCAATGCCCCGACGGTTTGTGAAGCAAGCTTTCCACAATTCCAGCCCTCACCAATTATTTCTTCGGAATCTTTTCAGGTACAATTCTTGCTCTACACAAGCTTCGACCTGGACATCGGGAGACCTACCTGAGGACGTCACGGTTAAAGTCTTCTACTTTCGCGCACTTTCTCTTGACCCCTTCTCTTGCAGGGATCTCTCGGACAAGCCCAACTCGGTTTATGATCCGGCAAGTTTCTGGATCCCGTCACAGAGCCCCTAGTCTTTTGGAAGTTGTCGACAGAACGGTGCCCCAATACCTTGGTAGCTAGGTTGGCGCTGGATGCAGGGAACCCTAGGCTCCGGAGCTTTCGATCCAACGATCTCATGAAACCCACTGAAAAGTCTATATCTCCGAATTTACCTCGACGGATCAGTGCTTTGAGTTTAATACAAGGGCAAGTGAGAAAAAAATGCATTTCAACAGACAGAATAATGTAGATGGTTTATTCCGAGAGGCAGCCTAGAGCATTGAGTCCGAAAAGACCGGACTGAAATATTTCCTCTCTTGTATCGAACCAAGCTTTCCCAGGTTCCTCTCCGAGTTCAAATCCGTCTCCTATTACCGAATCTTCGACGTGTCTATTTGAAAACTCAAGGACCAGACGAGAACAGTTTGCGAAAAAGTTATCCAATAAGGTTGACAAATTACTCCGAGAGAAAGAAAAATTCTATTCGAGAGTTGTCATGAGTAACATACGGACTGGAGCCAAGTGGGATTGTTCGCCGTCACATGCCGACCTTAAAGCACACTTTAATGGAACAGATGTCTAGTAGCGTCGTCAGTTCGTCCCCCTCCAGAGTACTTGCGATTCTCTCACATGAGAACAGCTAGCGCTGTTCCTGCTGCAGTTCAGTAGACCCCCTGACTCGAGACCGAGTAATGGTTTCCATTTCTCAACTGTTCGAAGTCTCTCCAAATTGACTGATCGATTTCTTGGTGTTTTACGTCCCAAAACCAGCTCCGATTATGAGAGACGCCGTAGTGGAGGGCTCCGGAAATTTTGGCCACCTCGGGTTCTTTAACGCTGAAGTTTGCGTCCGTCCTGTGTACCTTTCTTCGTCTGTGTCTTTTAGCGTAACCGCGTCATTTGTTTTAAGAATGCACCAAGTTGCCCGAACAAGAGTGCTACTGCGACATTTTTCTTAAGCCCGTTGAGATCGGGCTCATCTAAAGCACAACAGGATCGCGTACAAGAATGGTTTCGTTCTCGCGCTTTTTGCTAACTAAAAATGATTTTAGATTTTGCTCAGCATTTATACTACGGGACGGGTGACAGGAGTGTCTCGGGAACATGTAATTGTCATTATGTCGATAGCAAAATAAATAAATAAATCGCCGGATTTGTCCTTTAATGCGCATCGCGATTTTTCTGCGTTGTCGTTGCATATGCGATGTCCATTTCCTATTCTTGGTTCCCAACATGATGTCATCCACACGAGTTCGTCCGCCTGGGCCGCCCTCCTCTCTTCTTCAAAAGGGCACTAAAGTGGAAAGCGATTTTCCTTGTATTGGTGAAGTACCTTGTCACGTTACCGACGGTAACACTCTCGCACGGATAAACCTCTTGGTAACGTAGGCAATACGCAAAAAGAAAAATACAAATCGCCACGCCGTAGGGAGGGCCCCCGCACTACCAGTCATGATGTCGTCATGATTTTAGGCGCGTCTGCTATAACGCCTAAGAAATTATTTATGGGTAAAGGAGATATCCGTTCCGTTCTAAGGAAGCGAGATAATTAACGTGACGTGTGAGTGAGCCAATGTGACGAGAGTCCGACTAAAAAGTAGTGAAGTTCGCGACGTCATACTCTCACAGTTTTGGGGCGGAAGTCACGAAAACTTCGATCTTGATTTTATCTCTTCTAATATTAAAAAATAAATCGCTCACCTAACGACAATAGAGTTTCTCAAGAATATTTATCGGTGCAAAGCACTTTAGTGTTTCACTTTGGTGTAGGTATAGAATTTTCCTGTTCGTGGAAAGCGGGATGCGGCGTTCGTAGTCTTAAGTTGAATCAAGTTTCGGAAGTTTACATGTTTCGGCCACGTGTGTATAGGCCCAGTTAACACGCAGCAGTTATGCAGTTGGAAACGTCGGTGATGCGAAATTCAAGGGGTCATGTAAAATATTAACATCGCGCAACAGTCTTTTTATCAAGACATACACAAGGTAAAAGAAAATGAATGCATACACGACAAGTGAAGCGCTGTTGGAAAATCTCTACAGGAAGAGGCTGATTGACATGTATGTTACACGGGCCTTCCTTATCAGCACTTATCGATTCCGTTCCATTTACCATGCGCGCGTGCTATCTCTCCTATATGTTAAGTGTTTCCTAAGCGGCTGCACGACTCACTGGTGGACCTTGTTCAGCTGTTTTGGCGATTAGATACCCCAGTATAGCGTCTTGAAGAGACCCTCTGCCTGTACATCAGAAAGTGTACCGACAGTCGACTATGAATCACCGCAGAAAACACGACAGGTGCTGGCTCGCATCGGTAAGTTTCTTGTTGGATGTAGTATAGGATTAGTTGGGTTACAATCACTTGCCTTTCACGTTTCCCATCTGTACCGATAACCGTGTTGTGCGGCAATCAGCTTCGCGCGGTTGTGCTATATAGTCGCAAGAGAGAAGTTTATTTATTCAGGAGGACTTTCAACATTTGTCAGCAATTAGATCGCGGGAGACAGAAAGTTAGCGCGGATGATGGTTTCCCGGGGTCAAACATACTAATATGCATTAGTAGTTGCGGTAGTAGTAGTAGTAGCGTGCATTTACTGCAATACCAATTTTATGTACAGCTGCAACAAAAGGTTACTGCATATGAAAAATGACTAAGGCAGAGGAAACACAATAAATCAAAACCAAGCAAGATAATGGTCTGCGTGGCAGAGCTCTGCATGATTCTGTGAGAATGGAAATGAGCCAGAAGAAACGTAAACGTCGGTAATAATAATGCACTCTACCAGCTAGTGCGCCTACAAAACTGTCTGCCTTATAAGCAGGGCGTTAAACTTAAAAAAAAAAAAGAAACTAGGCTTCGCTTCGGTTTTACCGCGTTTAGCCAGCAAGAGTTAATGTAAATAAATAAGGTTTAATACACTACGGTATGTTCTTTGGTGCGCTTAATAGGAATGGTGCTAGTCTACGCGCTGTGTCGATTATTTGCGCAAATTTTGGCCGTTACTGAAATAATCCCTATTCAACGGAACAGGATCATTTCCAATATGTGATCTCTAATCTACTTGTCAGACGTCTATGCTAAAGAAGACGACTACTCTAAAAAAAAAAATCTAAACAAAGGACAAGAGTGATTTGCTTGTCCATAAAGTTCTGCCTTGACAGGCAGAACTGACCAATCTTCAATTTTTTTTATTGGCCAATCCTTCCATCACAGGCAAAACCGACCAATCAGGAGCGATCAACATGGAATACTATACCGTCGTATGGTATAGGCACCCTTTGTTCATTTTCGCCAAACAAGCAGTTCGAGCGCAAATATCGGTTTCGAAACTCAAAGATAGGAAAGGCGTACATAGCCTGAAATTCCGCCGGACGCCTAACTAGAGATATGAAGAAAAAAGCGGAAACATGGCCTGATCCGTCCGGTACGGTGTCGCTGCACGATAGCTGTATACAAACTAGGCACAATGGGTGCAACGGGAACTTGAACAAAACTGCATAGCCGTTGTCTGGTAGATGAGATTAGATAGCTGAATAAGGAATGTACATTACAAAGCATGCAGGCACGAACAGCGAGAGGCAGACGCTGCTCGGCAACTGTACACTGATCTCCTTCAACTACTCTTGCAATACTTTCTCGCCTCCAGTACCAGGCGGGCCTTATAAACCTCGTTACATTTTTGTTCTTCCTGTTTCGTTTAAAGGTTTTTCGTACAAGCTAATGTAGGGAAATGTTCCTGAAGCAGCGGAAGCCCTACAGTTGCGCGGTCACCGGAAGGGTGTTTTTGGCGGTGATCACTGCGGTATTGATATGTGCGAAGATCTCCCTCGCGGCCTGCTCACCTCGTCCGCATATCGTCTTCATCCTGGCGGACGACATGGCAAGTATCTGATCTTCGAAATGAATTTCGTGTGTGGGTCGACGAGGCAGCGGGCGCTCTCCTGCTGACTGTTGTTGTAAGGTCTGTTTATTATGCATGTATGCCTATATTTATTTATATATTGATGATCATTTGTGGGGTTTAACGTCCCAAAACCAGTTCTGATTATGAGAGAAGCCGTAGTGGAGGGCTCCGGAAATTTCGACCACCTGGGGTTCTTTAACATGCACTGACATCGCACGGTACACGGGCCTCAACATTCCGCCTCCATCGAAATGCAGCCGCTACAGCCGGGATTCGATCCCGCGACCCTCGGATCAGCAGCCGAGTACCATAGCCACTAGACCACCGTGGCGGGGCTATTTATATATTCCCAGTAATTCCTTAGTCGCATGTCGCATTGTTAGCATTTCTTAGCGAACATATTATTTAATGGAGAGGTTACTCGCAAAAGAAGGTACCGAAATAAAACTATACAAAAAGAACACATAAATAACAAGGAAATTCACTAATTTCACAATGAACACTACAGTAATAACTATGCAAATATATGTCAGTACGGTACACATTTTCATTTTTCGCCCTTAATGTTATACGAATGTAGTAATGGATAATTCGCAGTGAGGATTAAATACAGCCAATGAACGTACGCTGTAATCACCAGAATTTACCTAACTTCGCATATTAGACTGTGATACGACTTTCAATGGACAAAATTAGGAACTGTGGATGAATACATACGCACACACGTACATTCTGAAATATCGCGCTTACACTAACAGCCACATGACGCGCTGTAGAAATAATTTTTACAGTTAGGTGTAGTTACTTAGTCTTTAAAGAGAGCAGAATAAACGGTGCCCATATTGGGTTTTAGCACCATTTTTCGAGGAACCAATGTACCTCGAAGGAAAACATTTGTACAGATCTACCAGCCATCGGTTTTGTCAGGCTGAAGTCATGAGTCGTGCGAATGCTTCAAGTTTGTAGAGGCAATGAATGTGTGATGGTAATCTGGAAACATGAAAATGCACGATCGTAGGAATTCTTTACAGCAACTGTACGTAAACCGGTTTACATGGTTGGCGCTTCAGTAATTGGTGCTCGCTACGTTTGGCCCAGATTAGCTGCACTCGAGAAGAGTTACAAAAGTAGTTGCAGATGAAATATAAATTAGACTGAAACGTCCTACCGAGAGATGCCCTACGAAACATTCTTTCGACTCAAAAATATCGCAATACTTCACTTCTCTTGTGTCCCGTTCAGTAATTGCTTTCAGAAGTATAATTGCGAACGGTTTATACCAACCTGTCACCGATATTACTAAGTCATGAATTAGTTATAGTAATAAGCGTGACATATTACTATGTCACGCTTATTACTATGTCATGAATTATATGTGGGCGTGTATATGGATATACGTCTGTGTTTATATGCGATTCCCTCTGATTCCCATCCTACATGGGCGCTGTCTTCAGCCTGCAGTGCTTATAAAATAAAATAAATAATGTTCATTGCTACATATTTTCGGGGCGTGCTTTGAGTATCACTGCTTCTCAAATATATTTGTTTCAAGAAAAGTCATATCTAAATCTCTATTCTGGGTGATTCATTGATCCATAGAGTTTTATTTCTTTTTTGCTTAACAGGCATGATTTAGGTATTTTTATGTCATTCATAGGTAGTAAGAACGACTGATTGCAATACCTGTTGCGGATTTGAGATGAACGTGTTTTGTTCTAATTAGTTACCCTTGAAGAAAAGAAGCCATGTACAAGGTGTTGAAAAGCAAAACGAGGCTATCTTTTGCTTGCAGACAAAATTGAACTAGTCTGTTTCTACTGGCCCGTAATAACTATTCGACGCTTTATTTGCTTTGCTTACTTTGCAATGATGTATACGAAATTGCGCACTTGTTCTTTTCGCCTCGTTCTTCGTCTTTATGCCGTGTTGCCCCGCTTACCCAATAATCATGAAACAACAATTATGACATCATAACCTTATCTTTGTTTTTGAATACACATTGCTTACTTTCCAACGTCGCATAAAAGTGCGTTGACAGTCATAAAAAGAAGAGTATCCAACGCGACGCAGGAATTAGACTGACAAAGTAGCGCTAGTATTTAATTTTTATTTTATTTTATTATAGTACCTAATAACACGAAAGACGTCGTCGTTTGTATTGAAGCTTCTGCCCAGCTGTCTGTTTCATGAGGACGGCGAAGACATGTGCTTACCGAGGGAACAGTGTTGACGTAGGCTGTAGGCACACACATAAAAGCACGACACATTTTTTTTTTCACATTCTGAAAACATCGGGCACAACACGACGCCGCGCAAATATTGAACTAAAGGAATAGGTCGTTGCCCCTATCATTCTGTCAGTCCGTGAGCCCCAAACAGCACCTCCTGATAACAACTGTCTATCGACGTTGGCTATCAGAAAGGCAAACATCTGTCGCTCCCCGACCTTGCTGTGCAGCAATCGCGAGGAAAATGTTGCAGCTTTCAGGGCACCTTGAAGTTGAAGATCAGTCTGTCAAAGGTTTGTAACGACTGACCCAGGACAGGCACGTACCTCGTGGCACATACACAGTAAAAAGTATGCACTTACACGTGCACGATGGCCAGATACTCCTAGTCAAACTTCCTGTTTACTTGGTGATAGAACATCCGGAAGCATATGGCCTATTTAGGCCTACTTTCTGAGGCGCATGCATAGCTAGTGGCCTAAGGTGCATCATCAGAAAACTGCAGCATCAAGTGTGCTGAAGGGTGAGGTAAAGCTTCGATATAAATATGTGCAAATGGTTTCTTGTGCGGTTGATTCAAAGCAACGGGTATGAAGCCCATATGCTTAAATTCTCGGAGCTTTCCTCCTTCCGTAAATAATAGCTGCCAACGTGCTGCACAGGGTTGGAACGATGTCAGCTTCCATGGCTCAAACCAAATTCCCACGCCCAACCTCGACGTCCTCGCCTCAGAGGGAATCATTCTTCACAGCTACTACACCATGCAAATGTGCACACCTTCGAGGGCCGCGCTGCTCACGGGATTGTATCCGATGAGGACAGGTAAGAACTTTTTGATACTGTACTCGAAATGACCTCCAAAGCAGTTCGGCATTGGTAGCTGCGCGGTTTCTATGGATTGACACCCACCGTGGCTGTGGTGATTATGGCATGGCTGCAAAGAACTAGCGACACGTGACGATTTCGTTGTTTTTACCACTTCTTGTAACATCAAGAGGTAAGCAAAAAAAAAAAAGGTCATGATCGAAATAAATTAACCAAGCAATGTAGTACGTCCCGTATACACACAATTGACAGATTTTTTGTCTTCGAGCGTCCATATTAGTCTGAAATTTCGCGAATGGCGTGGCCTCGCTGCACTATGGCAGTGCACTTGGCCTACTGGCGCACAGCTCTCCTCTCAGGCGCAGTGGGAACAATCGCTTAAAAGCGGCGATGTTTTCACGAAGGAACGGGCAGTCCAGGGGGTGTGTGCCCGGGCCGCAGGCCACTGCTTGCCCGTCACAGTACTCGCACGGCCCGCAACGTAGACAGGGGCGCCTCTTCGGGGTTCCCCCACCGAACGTTCTCCAGGACCTCAATAAAGCTTTAAACAACAGCAACAACTGTCTGTTACGACAGAAGTAGAGATGATTCCTATGAAATCATTTTATGATGCAATACTGAAAGTTGAGCTAGTTGGTATAACATCTTGAGTAAATTAACAGCTCTCAAAAGAACGACACTGTCACAAAACAGCGCCCACTTCGTCGAAGAACCCGGCGCCAAGTTAGAGACGCAGCGCCGAAAAACAAAAAAAGAAAGAAAAACGGCGCGCGGAAGAGATCCAAGACGGCCAAAGTTACCCAGCAGCTGGCCGAAGTCTAGACGGCGAGGTTCTAGACTGTACTCGGAAATCGTGGTGGAACGCGGTAGTGAGCCAACCTATCACGGCGGGTGAGCGCGCGAGTCAGACGGAGAGAGAGAGAGAGAAAGCGGAGAGTGCGCACTGAAGATCGTTGAGACATGTGAGGGAGAAAGAGGTGCCGCCCAAGCGGCGAAGGCTCCGGCTGTATGAAGAATGTTCCCTCCGCTTTGCGCTTGCTGGGATCACATGGCCCGCGCCGAATCTTCGAGAATGCCCGCCGAAGGCAATTAAAGAGTCGAGCACGCGCCGTCAGCAGCAGTCTTAGTCGTCTAAGAGTGTGAGAGAAGAAAGACGACGTGAGACGACGCTGCTCCGCGAACCAACCGACGAGCCCGGCCTGCAAGCTTCATGTCGACAAGGCACTTCGAGCGACTCTGGTGAATAGGACTCTTTTTGTGTTTTATTCTCTATTGTAGTGCATGATATCGTACTTTTAGAGAAGGTTTAGTGTGATGTAGCCCATCTATATTTGTATTTTGAGGAGCCATATTGTGCAAGTTTTGTGTAACTGCCTGCTGAACACTCGTTTGAGAATATATTTGTTTTGATTAAGCCCCCTTGGCTCTGACTATCTTCGAACCACTGCTGGCGTTTTGCTAGTGCGCCGAAGGTACCTAAAACTTAATTGTCCAAGCTTTCGTGGGATCATTTCCGTGGAAATGATACGTCGATTCTTGGAATCTTTTCCGGCGATTGCGTCCCGTGCCTCATAGCTCGGAATCGGTGACAGATATACAAGGAAAAGCAGACACAACACAAGCGCAGGTAGTAACAGGAGACCAGAAAAGATGTACAGAAAGAGCAAAAAGTGTTTTGCAGGAATTAAACCTGCAGCGCTTGTCTACGTCTGCAGAAAAGGCTCAGGTACTGTACGTAGAAGTATTCTTCTCGATAAAGAGCCACAAACCGGAGGAACCTTCTCGCACCATCGTGTCCTAGAGATGCACGTGGCACTTAGTCGTTTCAACTTTTTTGCAGAAGCAACTAGAAAAGCTAAACGTAGAAGATCCATTCAAAATTAAGAACTTGGAAACACTTGTGGATTTACGACTTGGAAAGTATGACGGATGCATGGCTTTCAGTGTTCATCTTGTAGACTTGTAATGTTCCCTTCCACAAAGGGAGCTCATGAAATCTGTGAAGGAATGTATAGCACAAAGCAACGACGAGCTAAAATTTCAGAATGAGTGTGGTTTGAACGCAGAAGCATTTCTTTAATTATTAATGTTTTATTTAATATCCACCTTCACGTGGGAAGGAAAATCAATGAACCACAAAACAGGTATACACATCGGGTCGAGGGTGGCACCTGTTCTTAGTGACATTTTTCTAGGAAGAGTTGACTCGAACCTAGAAAGAATTCTGGAAGACAGGGTGATTCGGGCCGTCAGTATTAAGATCAGTATATGATCGTGGTACCTGAATATGAAGCGTCAACTAATACAGATAAGGTTCCGAAGGCCTTTGAAAGCGCTGGAATGCCTGCGAATTACCACAACAACACAGTTTAAGGTTCCTAAACCTGGAGATAGGCTTTGCAAAATAACCACCCCTGTTTGGAGTACAGCCCTGGATCGGTTAAACCGCTTAATTATACGTCAGTGCACTCGACAATAGTAAAAAGGAGGCATCGCAACTCCGACCCTCGGAGCCACGGTGAACAAGTCTCGTAGGCACCTCGCTGGAAAAAAAAAAAAACTACTCCGAGAAGGTGAATCGCCTTCAGGTCGCCGGTTTCCCAAGCTCTGTTATCACGTCTGTTTGCGAAGGTCTAATGCGACAGATAAGGCAAGGAGAAAAAAGTGTGAAAAAGGAATTCTTTAAAAAATGTCGGATGGACTAAAAGACGTGGGATCACGCTCTGGTGGTCACGTACTATTTACCGCCAAGAATAAACCACGCAGGTTTCGCCCTATGGTCAACAACAAAATAAAACAGCGCAACCCTGAATGAGTGTGGCGTGAACCACAGGGATGTTTGAATTCCCCGTGGCCTTGGTGTTACACTACATCGGAAACCCTTATAATGCGGAAAAGTGTACATAGCGCAGACGGGGCGCTGTAAAACGTGCAAGTGCATGCCCGTGTTTACTGGTACTACTGTACTTTTCACACATAAATTTCAGAATCAGAGATTTTGTTGAGGCATACTTACTGAAAAAGAGGGCGCGTCGTGCATGAGCCAAACTTCTGCATCTGGACACCAGAAAAAATTTAACCTAATATGCACCCTGTTTCCCTGACATCGTGTTTGCTGGCGTTATAGTTACGTTAGATTAGTTTTCTTGATTTCTCGTGGGGGCCCTCTTGCCATGTTCCTTTGTTTTGTAGAATACGTTTAAATATTGTGTATGTGTCAATAAATCCCCACTTGCGAGTCAGCACTAGTGCTATGTCTGGTTTTCTTAATGTGTCTCGTTCTTTTGCGTGCTGTTAATTTATTCAAGCTGATTTTGTGTTCTAACGAATATGTTGCAACGAATATTTGCACTCATTATGAACAATTGTGTGCACTTGCCGCTACATTCCCGGGAGGACGAGGAGAACAAACAAACAAACAAAAGAATACATTTTCTTACTAACTCAAACGTTTTATAATACAAGTCTGTGCTTTACATACGTGATCTTTACTTCTCGCAGGAATGCAGTCGAGCGTCATCTACAACGAAGAACCTTGGGGACTCCCACTGAATTTGAAGCTAATGTCCGAACACTTTAAAGACTTGGGCTACGACGTACATTTGACTGGCAAAGTAAGACCATTCCGCAAGTTGGACTAAGTATCACGATAGAGTAAAAGGAAACCGCGGTGCTCATCGTTTGTTCGTTTTTAAAAGCCTGGGGGGGAGGGGTGCTGAATATTGTAGTTGACACAGCGAACGCGTCGTATCTGAGAGACTTGTGCATACCTACGTTTGCAGCAAATACTGCGAAAAGACCAACCAGGCTGCTTGAGGATAGCCTCTTGGATGAGCTTAAACTGCCACGACCACCGAACTGGACACGTGCTCATGTTGTCCGGACTACTTTAGTCTCATAGTGGATCAAATGGATAATACCGGCGTCACACGAGTAGTGCAGATAGCGATTAAGCCCGACAAAAATCAAAGTTCTTAACAATTAGTGGCTTCGTTCTGCAGCTTGCCTTAAAAGAGCCAATCACGACCAAGTAATTTGACTCGCATAAGACCAGACCAGACCACGACTGAAGTGGCCATGTGGTACCAGTATAACGCCGGGTTGGGCAGTTTTGTAACGCACGCGTAGGTGCATTAA
Organism: Hyalomma asiaticum; assembly: GCA_013339685.2. NCBI lineage: Eukaryota > Metazoa > Arthropoda > Arachnida > Ixodida > Ixodidae > Hyalomma > Hyalomma asiaticum. Next base: position 42,288,250 of record CM023489.1, on the reverse strand, counting down.
TACGTGTCATGTTGCTGTGACGGTGAAGGCTTTATTAGGCGAAAGCTTCACGTGAATGAATGAACTATGACTTTTATTGGAAAAATAGGGGCGGCTTATGACCGCTGTTTCGCATTAAGGCAGAAAGTGGTTTGGTTTAGGTCATGGTTGGGTGAATAGTAACTCCATGTCACTTTATTTTCTGCCCACCTGCTTGTGTATACTCCTGTTTGGTGAAAGCCCAAGTCGGTCGCTTGTGCACTCTAAGTCCATTTCTCCTAGAGAACTCTAAATAGGCCACTTTGACTCAAACATTTTGCGAGGAATTTCTGTGTCTCATTATTAGATTGTGTCGAATTTGTAGAGTTGTCAGTTCAGTGTGTATCAGATGATGTATAGCGGGTATCACTTTTGTGAGAGCTGCGCGGCAGTAAATAAACTGTTCTATATCTATTCGCATAACGTCTGACAATGCCTGCACCGGGTAGCAGATTTGCGATTAAAGATAGCCTGTCCTAATGCTATTTGTCAAGTAAATGCGTTCCGCCTATGCGTCGGCTTGTGCTCGAATAGCATGTTTTTGCTGCCTGTTCGCATTTTCGAGCGAACATAGTGCATCACTTCTCTGCCATGAAAGTCTCCTGCCCAAGGCATGTATTCAAAAATTGTCTAACGCTAAAAAAATGACCGTAAGGAGAATACTTTAGGCAACCCTGAAGTTAGACATATCATTGGGGATGCCAGTGGCAAGTATGTCAGCTTTTAAATATTGCATTTGAAGCCCGTGGAAGTGACATGTGTGATAGCCATTGTGTTGCCCGCGCAGGTGCGCTAACCGGTTGGGAAATAGCTCTGTCGCCTCTGATTATAACATCTGTGTATAGATATCAGTGGCTAGCAAAGGTCTCCTTACTCTTTAGTTTCTTCTCAACTATTTTTCTGTTTTCTGTTTTCCGTATTTCGTTTAGAGACAGGGCACGGTGAACTGCGTATACGCAGCGCGACTTTTCGAAGGTGGCATTTTGGACGGCTGCTCGTGCGCCGGCCATGTCTCTTTTTTATTGTTGTGTTTTCCAGTCGGCGTCGCATTTTGAACCGTGCCTCAATGATGATGTCCCATAATGGCAGTATCAGCGCTAGCTTCAGTATCTTGTCGTTCCTCGTGTGCTTGGGAAGTATAGCGGTCTTAAAGGAAAACTAAATTGAATAACGATTTTGCTTCCATAAGGACATTACCAAAAGCAGCACTCTAGCGAAGAAAGCGCGACTGGTAAGCTAAGAAATGCGCGAAAAGAAAACACAAGTGGCGACGCCTGGTCCGAGGTTCCCACACTAATATGGGTGACGTCATACATCGTAGAAGGCGTCTGCTAAGTTCTATATAGTTATTTATGCATAAAAGGTATATACATTGCGTTCTCGGGAAGCCAGAGACAATTTACATGGCGTGTTTCAGACAATTTCACTGAACCAATGCGGCGAGAAAACGCAAGAAAAGTAATGCCGTTCGTGACATCATCTCCTCAAGGTGTTGGCGAAAGGAAAGATGAAACATTGATCTAGATTTTATCCTCAAATATTGAACAAGATATGGCGAAACTGACTATAGTGGGGTTACTCTATAACAATCTTTCAGTCTAAACCACTTTAATGCACCGCTTTAGTGTCCCTTCAAGAAGGGCTCCCTTTGAAGGATTGCCTTCGATGAACTCGATTTTATTGAGATTGCAGCTGGAGAACTTTACGTCTGTGAGGAATCCTTCCAACTGCTTCTGCACGTGTTTCCCATGCATTCTACCACGCCCCGTCATGCTTATCTGATGTGTGCTGGATCATGTCCAATGTCCTACTACGTTTAAGCTTTACTATGTTGGGCTTTTATAGGCTCTAGATCATGTGCCACGTGCTAGTACTTTTGTGGCGGTTGCAGGCGGTAATCTGTGCCCCTATAACTCGTCTATCGGCAGACGTAATATAGCTCTCGCTAATGTATAATGCGATCTGTTTGCTTCGATTGGTTGTCCTCTTTCGGCCTATCCTAATCAGTTCTGTCTTCTCGCACTCCGAACACGCCTACAAAATGAGGGTCATCGCACCATTTAGCGATACCGCTGGAGCTTGCTTAAGTTTCAAAATGTACTCGGCTATTCATGTCGCGCGCGTAATCTGATAACATCCGAAAACACTCAAGACTTTTCCGACACAACCGCCCGCTGCCTGCGCCGAGCGATAATCGATTTTCACAGCTGCAGCCCTTGAAACTCGGAGACAATATTGTTGTTATGTGGGGTTTAACGTCCCAAAACCAGCTCTGATTATGAGAGACGCCGTTTGTCTCCGCAAGTTCAGCATGCCACATGCCGACAACCTTAGGATACAAAACGTCCGTCGACATCTTTTAAGACAGCTCTACTGTAAGACATTTTTCGAGTGTACGTGACCCAAGGCGCAGTTCACACAGCTTGTCTTTCTTAAGTTTAAAACTTCAGTTACACGTAACATACGCAATAACACAAACGACACTTTTGGGGACTGACCAAATTTGCAGGGATCTCAGTGATTGGCTAGTGGCATTGGCTACTGATATGCCAAGCATGAAGACTGGCAGAAATTTTCTCACACGAACAATTTTGTAGCGTAAAACAATTTCGTGGATACGGGCCCACGTGGACCAGCTTTCTTCGGTGTCCACTGGGGCGCGAATCATTGATGGTGGGTTGTCGTCTTCGTCTACACATAAGTACTAGACACAGAGCGCACTGTAACCTTCGGCTTCACCGCCCCAGCATTCGGCTTAAACGCTTTCTGTGTACGCATGTTGTATGCACGCGCTCGTACAAGTGAGTGAACTCAATAGAATGTACGGCGAATCATCGAGGTGCCAATTCTTTCAGTTTTTTTCTCGGGAAATTATGACCGCGCAGTCGCTGTTCATGACACGCTAACCGTCTCTAGACACTCTATGCCGTCTTAATTTTTTTCTTCCGTCTCTTCCAGTGGCACCTGGGATTCTTTCAAACCGGGTATACGCCCTTGCGACGTGGTTTTGACAGCTTCTATGGTCTCTACACCGGCAGATCGGACTACTATGATCACACATCTGGCGCGGTAGGTGCCTATGGAGGACCCTATCCTTGTCAATGCAAAACGTGGAGGCTTCGAAATTTCAATACCAAAGAACTCTGAGACGTAGCTCCTGCATTGTAACTGGCACATTTTACTTCTACAATGGTAAAAATAAACATGCAAGGTAGCCGGGAAAGCCTACGCATTCCAACTGAATGGCACAGTCTGCCCAAAAATAATACAGAGCGCGCGAGCGCTTGACAAAAATGCCGCCAGCGCTGCCTAGTGGTGAGCAGTCAGCTGTAATGCCACCTGGAGATCTCGGAGGCTATAGCCATGTTCGACACGAGACTGCCGGCCAATATATGGTGCAGACGACATTTTCGGCAAGCACTCGCGTAGTCCGTGTGATTCCGCCACCAAATGTAGATGCTTTTGTCAGAAAGCGCTCGATAGGACACACTGGCGCCGCTGTGTGTCCATTTCGTCGGTTCCGTCCTTTTATTCACTTTCGTTCAGCTAACAAATGAAGTTAGAATCCATAAGGGTAAAAATTTTTACTGGTAATTGCTAGACACATAGCCATAGACAGACCGGCCGAGATCCGTGAAAAGATCTAGGGGTTCATGTTAGAAATGATCGCTAAAGCGGATGACCGGAACTCCAGTAATGGTCATGAGGAGGGTCGTAAGAATGCGTATAAATTAGGAACGAGTAGCAAAGGGTGATTACTGAACTGAACAGGTAAATTACAACGGTGGGTCGGAAAAATTAACAAGCAGAAAATTAAAGGGAGGTTCAAAAGTCTCAGAAAAGCACAAAGGTTGAGATAGGTAGTGAGGCGCCGGATGCGGTAACCGAATATATGTACTTGGGTAACGTAGTGAGTGATCCTCGTTCCGAACCATGAAACTGATGTTAGAAAAACAAGAATGGGGTGGGTTGCATTAGGATGGTATCATGAGACTACCAATGGCACCGTGTCATTGACCCTAAAAAGGAAAGTGTACAACAGATGCATCTTACTGGAAACAAAATAATGTCACCAGCGGCAGAGAGGTATGAAGGCAAACGTTAAAGCGTGTCGGCATCGGTGTGCCGGTGGCCGGATCGGTAGGCAACGCGCACGTCGAAGTTTTGCAGACAACGCCCAGTGTGTTCGAGTAGGCCTTATGGGTCCTTCAGTGTGGACAGCCAAGAAAGTGATTGTTTGTAACGACGTCGACGGGACGGCCATATATGTAGGTAAGGTCGAAATTTACCAAGCGCCCAGATTATGGCTAAGTATTCTCCATAACGGAATAATTCATCTCCGCTTTAGTGAAGGTGAGGCTTGTGTGTATGCGCCGACGTGCTCATGAACTCCGCATTTGCACTACGCGAGCGAAGCAGCACCAAGTCCAACACCGCTGGCGTCGGTACGTAATTCTGTCGGAGTAGTACGGTAGAAATGACGCAGTATCGGCGATGCAGAAGGCCGAAGGCACAGCATTCGGAAAGCATCGTCACAAGTGGGTGACAAACCGTAATTGTTTTAGTCCTTTCGTAAAAGCTTGATTCAAAGGGGCCGTGACAGACGCGTAACAGCGAATGAAACGGCAAACGTAGGAGCAGAGGCCGATGTAGCTGCGAAGTTCTTTCAGAGAGGAAGGATTCAGAAAATCAGCTACCGCACAGACCTTGGCGGCGTCCCGTCAAATGCCGTCTTCGGATACCACGAGGCCAAGCATGGTGAGCTGACTTCCGCCAAAGCGGCATATCGGAAGAAGCTCATATGCCACACATGCCCCATATCCAATAACCTCGTATGGATCATATAAAAACACATGATTCATGTGTGTTAATAGGATGTGACTAGGATATATGCGGCATATATGTCGTATGAGACATCTCAATAGGGATTCCTTCACGTTTAGCTGGAGGCCAGGGTCAGTAAGGCACAGTAACACTTCCTCGTGCCTAACAAGACCGGTGGGAAAAATCGACTGTAAAAATGACCATGTCTAGGCAGCAGAGGCAAGTTTTCCACTTCAGGCCGCGGAAAAACACCATCTTCCCAAAGGGAACCCTGATGGGATGCGAAGCAGCAGCGTTGCGCACGGGTGGCGTCACGGGTTGAACGGCGCTAACGCGGGTGCTTCGCATCCCATCAGGGTTCCCTTTGGGAAGATGGTGTTAATTTTGCGCGTGAACCGATGAGTCGGCGGTGTAGCGAGCGGCGGTAGCGGCAGGTGTTGCGGGCGAACGGACGAGGCGGCAGCTGTGGCGAGCGCGCGGCAGGCGAGAGAGAGAGTGACGTCAGCGCGCACTGCGAGAGGAGCGTGACGTCAAGGCGCAGCTGCGGCGTGACCTACTTGGCACCGCTCCAACACCTGCGGCGAGGGGAGCGCGTTGCGGCGCGTTCGTACGGACGCACGGAGGGACAGCGTTACACAGGCTAGTCAGAGCTGCTTCGCATCTAAAAGTTGTCCATCGTCTGCTCGAAAGTTGCGGCGGCGTTGGAAATCCTGAAAAGCGTGGCGCGAAGTTCATGCAGGCCATCTGGCATGAAAAAGGCCGTTTTAGCTTGGTCGCTGGTATCTTAGGGACTTGCCAGAAGTCTTTGCTTAAGTCCATCAAAGAGAACTCCGCGCCTTGTCGGCAGTCAAACGCGTCGCCAGTTCTCGGTAAGGGGTTAACAACCTCGAGCTTGGGCCCTCGCGTAGCGCTGGCGATACGAATGCGGCGCCGCCCATTCGTCTTCACTGCACCTAAAGCGTATTTTGCCTTTATGGCTTTTCTTCTGTGCCGAACGTCTTAGTTTAGAAATTGGAATGTCGGTCCTGCGTGGGCGTGTTAATGGTTTTGAGCACCCTATGCAGAATCAGCCATACGTAGTGGACAACTAGAGTTGTCGTACATCGTAAACAAAAAGGTTACTTCTTTCTCTTTACTTGTACGCATTGCTGCACGCCTAACAGACAGACAGACAGACAGACAGACAGACAGACAGACAGACAATGAACTTTACTGAATCCTGAGGAGCTACCGTAAGGAATCCCTAGCGGGACGCCTTTGTGACCGCTGGCGCACCCACGTGGAGGAAAGAACGCCATGACGCTCCGCCCTTTTGACGCTCCGCCCTTTTTTTTTCCATGAACCCCATAACTACTACACCTCATGATTACTGATGAAGCGAACGTCGAAAACGATGAAGAAAGGAAATATTGCCAGAAGCAACGTTTCGACGAGTGGACTTGTCTTCGTCATGGCAGCAGGACTTGTCAGCACTTATCTTCGTCAGAGTTCCTTCTTCGACGAAGAGACGTTCACTAGTCGAAACGTTGGCTCTAGCGCCACTATTCGTTCTCTATTATTTTCAACCATCTATTCACCAATTCAAATATTCACTTTCCCCTGAGCGACTGTTCAAGTTTAGCTCACGTGTATGCAGTCAGAAGTTTCAGAGCAATGGATGTTCACGTTGCAGGAGCATATCGGTCTTGACTTGAGGGACAACGAGAAGCCGGACTGGGGGCAAAATGGAACGTATGCCACTCACCTCTTCACTGAGAAGTTCGTTTCGCTCATTGAAAAACACGACAAATCCAAGGTAAGCGAGCTGAAGGCTGCTTTTCCAGAATTTTTTCTTGGATATCTCAAGTATTTCCATATAGCCGAACAAGTGTTGAACGAATTCCGGCACGCAGTTCGCTATACAGAATATTGCGAAGTCCGGCCAAAACGCATAAACAAGAGTTCGTTTGTCGAAAACTTGCCGCTCGCCACCTACCTGTCCATAAATGTAACGCCGATAGGGCCACGCGTTTCGTGATCTATACTGTGTCTGGTAAACAACTGAACCTTTATTCTGAACCCTGCTGCGTGCCCGAGAGGGCGCCGCGGAGCAGCACGATAGAGAGAAGGAAAACCGATTATGCGACACAAAATCCCATTAACTGATTGTTCAATGAGTTATCCGACTTTGTCGGCAGTACAGTGGCTGCTGCCGTCTAGCATTTCTGAGTACATTACATCTTTTGTCATAATTTGATCTTCATACATTCGACCGTATCGTTTTAAACAGCCATGCTGTGTAATAAATGCCCATTCTCTGAGTGATCAAAAATGGTTGAACAGGTATTGTTTTGGAGCCAACGTTCCTGCAAGACAATTTCTTTACACGAAACTGCGGTCTTGTTTAGATTTCTGCCAACACTGTGAATTTGTTGGAACAATTAGGCAAGAATATTTATTCTTCTTATTCAGCCAGTCGACCAAACGCCGCATCCTTCCGTCTTCCAATGAATAAGCGACTTCCTGAGGCCAGCGGCCACGTTCTATGCACAAGTTAACCGTCGACTGGAGGGTTGTCTCGATCTTGTTATAGCGCACGTCGCTAACAGTAGGACGGCAGCTGGAATGCCAACCTATTAAGAAATTCTTTTTTAAAGCATAGAATGCGTTTAGCTCCCGTTGTCGGCGACCTTTAAGTGACCTTGAACCAAAGCCAGAGCCGCTACCCGGCCACTGAAACGAGAACATACGGGCGTAGCTTCCAGAACAAACCAAGATCATCCGGGCAACCGATTACTGAAGAGTCGGTCACATTTTTTTCTTTCGTAATTTCAAAATAGGACTACGTATTTCTTTAGAACAAAAGTGAGAACTATGTATACTACGAAATTTTCTAATGGATCGACGAGAAAGTAAAGAAAAATTGTTGGGGTCCTTTATCGCTTAATGAACTTTATGGCACTGGCCATGCTCTAGTATTGTGGAAGCTAGCTGGGGACTCAGCCCGCAAGTCTCAGTCTCCGCAAGCCATCCAGTCCAGGGCCGTCGCGCCCAGCACCGCCCTCCGGCGTCCCGCCGAGCTCCGGCCCAAGCTAGGACACCAGCGCGCACCCCGCCCCACACGCGCTCACTTCGTCGTCGGCATTTCTTGGCGTCCCTCTGGTGGCGATTCCCGCACTGCCCCTCCCTCTGTGGAAGCGATGGCACTGACCCGCGGCGGCCTGCAAGATGATACGGTACCCCCATCGGCTCTGTAACCTTGGGAGCTCGTGCACTGAACGAGATGTCGAGCGACCAGTTAGCGCAGATCCAGGCAGGAGGTCTTCCAATATCCTGTGGTCTTTAACCGTTGGACGTCTTACAAGAAGCTGCGGGTCCTAAACCAAACCACAGCGCAGACGCGCGCGCAACTGGTCGCGCTGTCAACCGCGTTCCGAAGAGTGCATCAGCAGGTCGCCAGTGGGTGCTGCCACTAATTCACAGGCAAGCAACCGCAGTACGACAGGCCAGCCACCCAGATTCGGAACACATGGGAAGGAGCCGGAGGCCCCATCGCGACATCGTAGCACCCAAACAGCAACTGCTCGGTGATGTCCATGATACGGTAATGGAGCCGTCATCGTCATCACCATCGTCGTCAGCATCATGCGATCCAACAGGCGCCGTCACCTCGAGCGTCGTCATCATCACCACCAACCCTCTCACTTTCATCTCCGTCATCGCTTTACTCTTATATGCCTCCCTCCGTAGCCAATCTTCTCTTTTCCTTTCCTTCCTGTTCGGTATTTGTCTAATCCAAAGGAGCCGAGGAGGCAGCGCTGTTCATCCTGTCGTCCGTCGTCTTCACCCGCCGTCTCGCCCTCGTGACTTGAATCCAGCCGTCCGGCTGTCCTTCCTTCAGCCGTCACTTCACCGCATGTGCACCTTGCGCGATGTCCGCTTTTGCCAAAACTTTCATGCATATTTCCAAATATCTTCCTCAGGCTCTTTTCTTGATGCGGTCGAAGTATGGCGGACGGCTTCAGGTCAACGTGGATGTCTGCATTGGCAGTGTCGTTATTTAAGTCATACTCGGCCAAAAAAAAGGGGTACTCCAGTTCTATGCACCTGTCCTGCAACTTTTCTATGTAGTCTTGGTTAACTTTAAACGACACTGTCTGATAATCTTCTGTCATCTTCATCCTTCTTCATTTTTTCATAAAAGGCAGTAATGTCATTAGCAGCTTGACCACTGTCATCTCCCTAAATTGTCCCCCTCCCTTGTCATCGCCCTTGTCCACGTTGGGCGTGGCCGAGACGCAGCAATCTTTCCCCACAATGGCGCCACAACGTGGCGCCCCAGCTGCGTTCCGTCGGCTCTCCCACAGTACGCACAGAAAAAGCCACGAGTTCCGCAGATATGCAGGCGACGTCGCGACACAGCAGGCCGACAATGTCATCTCGGCCAAGGAAAAGAGCGCCGGCGAAGCCATGACGGAGAATTCGCCGCAAAAGCGGACTTCAGCCGTGGTATGGAAAGATGACGATGTGAAGGTCCAAAAGACTGACCACTAAAGCAAGGGAGAAAGTTGGGAGTCCGAAGAGAAGTAGGAGGAGGGCGCTGGTGACGACTATGGTGGTGATGACGACGAACATGAAGCAGTTCCAGATGGTGAGAACTACAACGACGAAGGGGACGACCCTGTGGGAGATGACGGTCCTGAGGACAATGATGAGGATGACGCGTAAACTGGCTAGTAGTGGGAGGTCTGCGCGGCCGCAGAGCCGGGCCGCGCAGACATTAATGGGTTTGTACTTGTGGGCGGCACCTTCGACGTCCCGATGCGGCTTAATTCTTACACCCTCCCGCATGTTGCTCATCTGTGACTGGCCGGCCTCACCGCGATCGGCTCCACGAGTGAGCGACTACACCCACCGGCTGCCTGTTGGGTGCACTACTCAGAGAGGTTGGCGATGGTGATCCGTTGTGCTTCAGCGCCCGGATTCGGTTTAGGTCCCGCGTGTTCCTGCAAGACCTTCAGAGGTTTAGGACCGCGGGATCCTGCGAGGCCTTATGCCCGGTGCTGCGCTAACTGGCCTCGTTCGCCACCTCGCTGGTGCCCCAACTTTCGAGGCTCTACCACTGGCTGGGGCGTCGATCACTGTGTGGGCCTTTGTGTACCAGTGCCATCACAACCACGGAGGAAGGGAGAGTGTGGGGATTGCCAACCGCCCGGCTAGACACTACAGACGACGACGAAGTGCACGCTGGTGCTCTAGCCTGGACCAGGACTTGGCTGGACGCGCCGCTGGGCGCATCGGCACTGGACTCAGCGACTGCGAGCCGAGACGCGGCAGTCTTTCCCCACAGTATTTATTACAGCCACTATAGTGAATCTACTGTGCTCCATGTTTTGTTTGTGTTACACACGCTTTTGTTTTGATTTACACGGCTCGTAAGCAAATCATTATAACAGACATAACCAGGTCCTTGCACTCGGTAAAACATGGGGACAGGCGCTGAATTTCTTACATGGCGCTGGGGACGTCGAAAGCCAAATTTACAGAAGTGCCCCGCTTTGTACAGACAGTACACCTCTGGGTGGGGCCAGGCGTAGTGCTAGATTTCGTTGAACTTCACAGGAAGCTTCTTGTTTCAATGTGCAGAGCAACTGTACGCACGACCGACAACGATGGTGTCTGGTAAAGAACTGAACCTTTATTCTGAACCCTGCCGCGTGCCCGATAGGGCGCCGCGGAGCAACACAAGAGAGAAGCAAAAAAAAAAAAAAAACATGCCAGGGCAAGTCTGAAAGATGGGTGCATGGGCAAATGTGCCACACGCGCCAGCAGGCGCAGGTGAAGGCTGAAAAAAGCCACGGACAAAGTTTCGGGAATAGCCCGCGCGTGCGTTGGCAATGGCAACCGGGGACAGCACGCGCAGGTGAAGACGAACAAAAGCCACTCAATCGTTCCGACGATCCGCTACTAATGTTTCGGTTAAAGTATCTCAAAAAAGTATCCTACGAAAAAAATCCACGCATCTCCACGAAATGAATCATCACGCGTGGGTGAAGCACTGGGGATCGTTCGGTGTTACCGCAATTCACCTGTGACATTGCCGACTCACGCATGTAAATGAGTGGCAACGCGTCTCTATATTTGCACACGCGTTGTCATTAATGCTTCTATTCTTTATGATGTTCCTGCGCTTCCACATCGTGGATCATGCAGAGTTCCGGGTTACATTTAGTTAACGCGCACGTTGCGAATCTTTATTGTTCAACTACGCACAAGAGAAAACTCCCACCGGCACTACATTGCAGGTCAAGATACAGTCACGGCCGCTCGATAAAACCCGGCACGGATGGGTTGCAGCAGTTGACCCGCTTCTCGCTCGACGCTCGGGGTCGGGCGAGAAGGGGAAGCGCGCCTCGCTCGACGCTCGAGCATTGCTGCGGTGGTGCTCATCGCGGCGTTGACGTCGTTGACGGTGGCGTTGCCGGGACGAGAATGAGCGGAGCGCGCGCGGGTCATTTTTATCTATGGATGGATGGATGGATGGATGCTATGAGCGTCCCCTTTGTAGCGGGGCGGTGACATGTGCGCCACCAGGCTCGTAAGAAGATTTAAGCACTTTTTTTTTTCTCTATAGCGAAGCTGCCGTGGCGCCTCTAGCGGCCTCCTCCGGAAGCTTGGGCCAGTTGTTGCACATGCGCAGTGGGGGTGTGGACGGCGCAGGGAGGGAACAGGCTCGACCATAAGCTGCATCGCATCTAATAACGATGTCGGCAGTAGACTGCATTATACAAAATCGGCTGTCTGGTGTTAGTAGCGATTCAGAAAGGAGAGTCTCGACGCTAGAGAGCATGGCCGAGCGCCAGCCATTTCACGAGCAAAATGGCAAGTTGGGCCAGTTTGTTTCAAATAATCTTTAAAAATATTTACAGCACAATATAAGAGAAGTCATGTAGTTGCAGCTCCCCCTTTTTAAAAGAAACTAATATCTCTAAACACCCGAAGCAACAAGAGAAAATCGCTGAAGCCTACCGTATATTGATTAGGAACCACGCTCGTATCAGCAAGCCATCACTAGCTCTTCGTGATCAAGAATTTCGACATATTCATCACTCCCGACCACGCGTTAGTGTTTTCGTGATGTATCTTCCGTGTCCTGCGCATGTCACGGTGGGTTGAACCACGTCCATATGTACGTCGAGGATTCTTCAGTAAAATACCATTTGGGAGCCAGCGCCATGTTGTCGTTTTCCTTCGTTTTTTGGCCTTGTATGTTGCGCTGCAAATATCTTCAAGATGAACTTCACGAGTGCTCGGCGGGTCGCATCGGCACTTCAAGAAACACCTCTTAGGAAAAGGCGCTGTCAACGAATTCGGCCTCCCACTTAATCTTCCTCGCCCGTGTTCTTTATGCTACAGACAGCATTCGTGCCCCGTCTTACCGTCTGTGAAGAGGCGACGAGGCCTTTCGAACGCCTCCAAACCCTAACGAGGTCAAGCGCCAACCTAAACAATAAAGGCTCTAGGGCTACAATATATGCATTGATGCGATGCTTCTCACTGCTCATTGCCTCATTTACAACCGTTTCGTTATATCATTAATGAGGGGAACGGGATAATTTTGGCTGCCCTTGAGTTCGTCGCGCGTTAGTTCTTTAATACATATCTGCATCTTCAGTCATATCACAAAAGGTACTTATTGTAGTTTTCAGAAGCACAGCTTTTTACTGACACACCGTTGTGACGTCTCCGATGCATCATCATCATCATCAGCCTGTTTAGGTCCACTGCAGGACGAAGGCCTCTCCCAACGATTTCCAATCCACCCTATCCTGAGCGAGTTGGTTCCACTTTATGCCCGCAAACTTTTTTAATTTCATCGCTCCATCTAACCTTTTGCCTGCCTCTGTTGCGTTTTCCCTCTCTCGGTATCCATTCCGTCGCTCTTACAGTCCATCTGTTATCTTTCCTCCTCATGACATGTCCTGCCCAGGTCCACTTCTTTCTTTTAATTGATATAATAATATCGGCTACTCCTGTCTGTTCTCTGATCCATTCTGCTCGTTTTTTATCTCTTAGCGTTATCCCTATCATTTTTCTTTCCATTGCACGTTGCGCGCTCCTTAGTTTCATCTCTAGTTTTTTCGTTATCCTCCACGCTTCTGCACCGTACGTTAGTACTGGGAGAATGCACTGATTGAATTTGTTTTCCTTTAGTGACAACGGCAAGTTTCCACTCATGATTTCGGAATGCCTTCCGAATGCGCTCCAGCCCCTCCTTATTCTACGGAGAATTTCTTTTTCATGGTTAGGAGTTCCTGTGATTAACTGTCCCAGGTATACGTACTCGCTTTCACATTGTAAGGGTTCATTGTTGATTTTAAATTCCTGTTCCTTAGCTAGGCTATTGAGCATAACTTTGGTCTTTTGCCTATTCGTTTTTAACCCAATTTTAATACTTTCCCTGTTTAGGTCATCAATCATGTTTTGTAGTTCGTCTCCGTCTTTGCTAAAGAGTACAATGTCGTTTGCAAATCTTAAATTGCTGAGATATTCTTCGTCTATTCGAATTCCCTTGTTTTCCCAGTCTAGACGTTTAAAGATTCCCTCTAAACATGCAGTGAATAGCATCGGGGATATCGTATCTCCCTGTCTCACACCTCTCCCGATCGGGATTTCTCTGCTTCTCTCATGTAGGAGTAGTGTGGCTGTGCAATCTTTGTATATGTTGTTTATGGTTTTCACGTATACGCCAGGTACTCCTTGTCGACGCAAAGCTTCTAGAACTGCTTGTATTTCTATGGAGTCAAATGCTTTCTCGTAGTCGATAAACGCCATATAAAGAGGTTTGTTATATTCCGCGTACTTCTCAATTACTAGGTTGATAGCGTGGCTGTGGTCCATTGTCGAGTAACCTTTCGTAAAACCAGCTTGTTCACTCGGTTGGTTAAAGTCGAGGGTTTCTCTTATCCTCGTAAAAATTACTTTTGTAAATAGCTTGTATATTACTGGGAGTAGGCTAATTGGTCTGTAATTCTTTAACTCCTTTACGTCACCTTTCTTGTGGATAAGGATTATATTAGCATTTTTCCAACTGCGCGGTATACTACATGTCTTGACACATTTCGTGAAGAGCGATGCAAGTTTTTCAAGTAAAATATCTCCTCCCTCTTTGATCAAGTCGGCTGTTATACCTCCGATGCATGCTTAATGTCAACACAGTGTCATTATTTTCTTCCAGCCATTTTTTGGCTATTTAAGCCACATCGCTCCGCATGTTGGAGGAAATGTGAATCCTTTTCAAGCACCTGAAAAGGCAGTGAGAAAGTTTTCCTACATCGGTGACAAGGACAGGAGTTACTATGCAGGTAAGTAAAAGTGGAAATGCGTAAGTTAATATTGCAAATACGTAAGTTCCATGGCGTTCAAACGTATCTGACGACGGTAACTACGACAGGGAAGCAGAACAAGCATCTGTATCCCCTTTGCGTAAGCAAATGAGCTTGTTCGTCTTTAGGGTAAGTCACTATTGGAGAGCGGATATCTAAAATTTTGGTTACATCATCACGAAACTTTGTGCTCACGCTGGTGGACTCGAAGGGGAGAAGGAAAGCGCATAGAAATAGTCGACACTGACTGCGTGAACGCGCCGACTTCTGCAACGCTTGGCACTGAGGTAGCACCTAAAAGATAGTGCGCCCTCGACCGCTTTCGCGTTCTCATCTCGTAAGCGCATGGTAGAAATCGTTTTCATTTTCTTTTTCTCTTCCTCTTTTAGGCATGGTGGATGCGTTGGACGAGTCGGTGGGGGCCGTCGTGGAAGCTCTCAATAGGACCGGCATGCTAAATGACACCATCATCGTGTTCAGCTCGGACAATGGCGCAGATCTCCACGGCAAACATCTGACGGGCGCCAGCAGTTGGCCGCTCCGTGGATGCAAAGCGACCCTCTGGGAAGGCGGGCTGCGGGCTCCCGGATTTGTCTGGAGCACGCGGCTCAAGAGGAGGCGTCGGGTGTGGCGCCAGTTAATGCACATCGTCGATTGGCTACCCACTCTCTACTCGGCGGCCGGTGAGCGATCACCTGAACATAATTTAAATGGGTAAGGCGTGCAGACACGGGCACATATGGGAAGCAGCAGACAGCACGAATGCCCATTAATCACTGAGGCGAAAAAGAAAGAAGACAAGAAACTTACCTGCGCAGGCTAAGGATCGGTGGCGCGATCTGCCAATCGGGTAGACGTGCCAGTTTACATGAGATAATTGTTCAGGCATTTATGCTATTCCCTGTGTAAGCTGATCGAAGGCTGCCGCACGCACTCCTCGCGTTTTCGGCACCTGCCTTTCTTCACGCGTTGCCTTAGTGAACCCTCACCAACTAGCTTAGCTTTCTGACGCCCAGACATACTTAGCAAGAGGCATTCGTGCACCAGCCATTGTCATCGTCTTTCCTTTCCGAAGCGTACACTAAAGGGTGCAGGCTACATTGACATTAAAGCAACGTAGCAACGTGTGCCTCATTTATAGGAGGTTGTGTACTCCATGGTCTCATGAGCTATGATGTACAATAATATGGGTATGGATGAAACGCTCCTCGCCTAGCGTCACCCCTCGAGGTTCGATTTACGTGACCGACAGGTGTATAATTAAGCCGAGGGCAGGCGTCTTTTGTATGTTTTTCTATCCAAGAAAAAGCAACATAGTTGACGGCCAGTACGCAGAATCAGTTACACAGTAGCTATAATGACTCAATGCGGGAGTACTGGCACTTTCTTTTTCTCTTGATTTGCTTTTAAGTAAAGATCCGTAAACTCGAAACTATAGGATAAAAACGCATTGAAGGCTGCAAACAGCCTCAATAACTTCGTATAGCACCCTTGTTGCAACCAGTGTCGGCCTCATTTTCAGAGATACACTTACAGTGAACTCTGATGTCATGACTCAGAAGCCTATCATGGCGCTTTAGCACTCGCATAGCCTTGCTCGATGGCACCTTGAGCTCCCACTTGATGTTTCAGTGTATAACTTGACCAAAGGGATAGAGCGATCATCAATTTTCGCCACAATCTCTTGCACCACGCGATCAACCTTCTGGACCACGATGTCAGGCAAGATAATCAAAAATAAAACAAACTGATTGTAGAAAACGTGTTATATTATTAGTCATTGAGAGCGCTTTCACGTTTTCACTTCCTTGACATCTTCAGGCTCCGCGGAGCATTGCATATGAGCAGTGAAAAGTCTACATCAGTACCCCATTCAATACATATGACATTCTACCCTACGACTATCGTTCCACGAAGTGTACGTCCTGTGACTTGTAATAAATTGTTAGTCTTTCGACGCATCCAAAACAGCCCGTGATAACCCACATCTGAAAGGTGTAAGGAAGGTCACAAGTGCAGTGCAATGTGATAGGCTCCTTCTCAACTGACTTCTAGGTGGAAGCGTGTCGCACCTCGGTCCTATTGATGGCTTCGACATGTGGCATGCGCTATCAGATGACACCGAATGCCCACGACGGGAAATACTGCACAACGTGAACCCGCTGTCTCGTGACATGGCGCTGAGAGTGGGCCGCTACAAGCTGCTGGTACAGGCGCCGAGAAACGAGACTTTCATTGCCTACAGAAAGGATCGCCGCCACCCACCAAAGGGCATGAGTCGTCCACGCGACGACTTGACCCGGTTACGCGCTGCATCAAGGTATAGTCCGATTTCTTTTAAAATAGGCTTTAGAATCAAGGTATAGCCTGATTACCTTTAGAATGGCAAGGCGTTCTGTCCTAAGTAAAGCGCCTTATTTCAAGTGAAAGCCCGTTGTTGGATTACACTCGCTGGTAATTCCCAATTAATTATTTTTTATTTATTTCAAGGTTACTAAGATGCAGCCCCTGATAATGAATCTTGAATTTAAGCGATACGTTTGGGAAATCTACGGATACTTGTGGATTTATGGATGCGGCTTATAAGCTGCGATTCTTGAATAAATATTTCAGGGGGTCTTTTCTACGTTTATCTAATGAGACATGAATGTGGACGATCTTGTGTGTCCTTTGGCAACCAGGTAGTCTATCATCTTGCTCATAAATACCAACACTATTTTTTTACACTGCCCCATACTGTTCTACTTTATTACAGTGTAACCCGACGTGGTAGCTCAGCGTTTAGGCATTGGCTTGCGAAGCTCGACCACTACGGTCGCATTTCGACTGGGGCGAAATGCAGAAGGGGGGGGGGGGGGGGAGGAGAAAACCACTAGTGTCCTTAGATTTAAGTGCACGCTAAAGAACCACAGGTGGTCTAAGTTACTCCAGATCGCTCCGCTACAGGGCTTGCCTCATAATCGCGGCTAGTTTTGGGACGTAAAATACCGCATCAATCATTGTTGTGCATCAATCGTTGTTATCATGAGCTGATGCACTTCGTCGCCGCCGGCCATTATCACGGCCATAAGAGCTTACGCTTAAGTAGCATAACAAAGATAGGTGTTCAATGAATTCAGAAGTTGTTGATACGTGCATGCGTACGAGTGTGGTGGTATGGCATACCCATTTCCTTCGAGTTATCGATCGCCCTCGCGCTGTCAGTTGCTAGCCTCCTGGTGAGCTCAATTGGAAGAGCGAGCGTCAGCATAGAAGCCTTCAATTCTGAGAAATGCATATTGATTTTCCTTGTAGCTTTGTGCTGCACACAGGCGGAAGCTAATATTCCTTTTTCATTCGCGCATATGAGTTCGTACAGTTCTCCTTAAGACATCTGACTCATTTTATTGCCTGGAGTTTCCCTACGGCTCCAACTTCATATGGTTCCACGAGCTTCCTCATGCTAGTCATACAGGTGGCCGTTTAAATTCCACTTTCGAAAGCGACGAAGCGGAACATGCAATCTTTCGATGATAATGCTGTGTTTCCAACCACAGGACAGCGAAAGTTTTCAGGCCATTATACGGTCCCCTTCACTGCGAAACTGACAAGGATTGGACCCAGGAGGCGACAGTGAACTGCGGGCCCGCAGCCAGCATGGGACCGCCAGGGAAGGCTCCCTACCTGTTCGACATTGAACGAGACCCCTGCGAGACACGCAACATGGCAGGTTCGCAGAAGCAGGTAATATCCTTATGGCGATCTTTTATGCCCGCGACCATGTAGGTGCTAATACTTCGGCACTTTACTGTCAACATTGTGCCTAGTCTTTTGCGAACATTCTGTGGCACAAAAACGCATATTTCAAAATCCGAAACTATGTACCATATGCACTAGATCCGATGATGCCACGCCTGGGCTTTTCAGAGCAATCCCATTGGCCAAAAAAAAAGAACAAAACAAGAGAACATTGAGAAGGTTCAGTGCATCACCCACCGCTACCACAGTTATTTTACATAGGTCGCAGCCGTGAGGGTTATCCAGTTAGGCTACGAAAATGCCTGTATGCCGTCTGTGAACGCTACGACTGCATCCTTACATTGACACCGCAAGAGGCGTGGAAAGTGCGACAGTTGCTTCACGAAATGCGCACCTCCACTCTTTTTTTATTTTTTTTAGCACGCAAGTGTTTTATGCGGGTGTCCACCAGACAGAGATCTACTTTCAGACATCTATACTTCCTGTAAGGGAAGTAGATGTCTGAAAAATAAACACGCATTTAAGAAGGAGAAAGTATTACTAGCTCGGAATCGGACCCACAACAAACTAGGGTAAGACGGTATGAGCTGGGAGCGCTACCACCACACCACCGACAGACTTGCCGTACGGAGGAAAAAAAAGGGCCTTATATCTTCACTGCACCGCTTTACAACTCGCACCTGATTGATGTCCGGTTAAAGCAATGGTGTATAGCACGCAAAATTTCTCTTAAATTAACATGCCTCCCTTTCACTGCACTCTTGGTTCTCAGCCCTGGTACCGCCACTTGGGAATGACGGTGCGATGTCGTATATTATGTTAATATGCGCGCTGGCAGTTAGCGCTTCAGCAGCTCGACGCCTCTATCGCTGCGCAGGCTTCGGCGTCCTGAGGCGCGCTGCTTCAGCCACGGCCGCTACATAATCTCTCTTGTGCGACGCATATGGTAGCCAGTCGCGGTGCGACTCGCTCTATACTCCAGGAACGCAAAGACGGCCGGCGACAAGCAAATGATGCGCCTTTCGCACTGCGAAGTGTGCGTTCACAGCACGATCCGCTGACAAAACGTTCCGTTTCGGTGGCAAAGTTTCACAGCAGCTGTCGCGGGAGGCGCAGCCGTCCCCCAACTCATAGCTGTCTTGGTGCAAGGCGCTTCGTTTAAATTACGGTATGAATGAAAACCTTGGAAACTATACGAAACATATAAAAACCTTCGTTGGGAGCAAACTCGAATATGCTTCTCCCTTTTGGATCCCCTACCAAGATTACTTAATTACCTCTCTCGAGTTGGTACAAAATCGTGCTGCCCGGTTTATTTCATCAAACACACGTCCGCACGTCAACGTAACCGTCATTAACCACAAGCTTGAACTGACCTCTTTAGCAGTAAGGCGCAGGATCATAGGACTCAGTCTCTTCCATAGTTATATCACACCTTTATTCTGCGTGGTATATACTGCCTCCCGTTCGAACATCTCGCCGTCTGTTCAATTCCAATAGCGTCGAACGCGTTCATGGTTCGATTCTCACATTTCACAAATCGTGTCTTCGCTGCAGCCATCGGAGACTCGAATTCCCTTCCTGAAGCAATTCGCCTTGAGAGAAACCTAAAAAAATTGAGGCGGTCTTTAATTGCACGATTTGTTAAATAACTTTTATGCTGCACTCTGTTTGCTTGCACCCTTTCTATGATGTTGTCCTTGCATACAAGAAAATATTGTTTTAAACTAAGCTGCGTGCACTCTTTTGACTCATGCTTCAGTTCTCGGTGAAGTTTCAAACAACTTCCACGTCCGTTCTTTTCCCAGTGTACTTCTGGTTCCCATTATTTAAGTACTTAACTAGTGGCCAACACCATCGCTGATCTTATGCATGCTCGTGCATATGTGACTTCCCTGGCTCACTGTTGTAGACAGGGTGTCGGAACGAAATGTTTTTCGTTCCGGTTTTCGTTTCGTTCCACAGAAAAAGGTTCCGTTCCGTTTTCGTTCCGGAACAAAAAATAAACGTTCCGTAACGGTTCATAACGCTTTTTTCTTTTTTTCAATTCGCAATGTCCGCGAACTATAGGTGGCGCGCAAGTCGAGCCAACATGGCTGTCTGGAGGAGGATAGACTATCCGCATGCCCGGAGTGTACGCCGTTCGCCGCGTGTCGTACAGAGGCGTCAACGGGTTTTTCACCATGTCCGACACAAATTAGCTTCCTTTTGCGAAGACGATTTCATTATTGACCAATTTGGAAGCTTCTGTGAAGGCAGACCTGTTGACATCAGCCTCTTCTTACGTGGTGCCCACAGCACGAAGAAGTCTGCACACCGCGAAGAAGTCGCAGTGAAATGGCAGAAATATGTGACCAAAAACTGTCACTTGCGGATCCAGAGGCGTGCCGTGCGCCTCTTCGCGTACATCGCGAAGACACTCGCAGGATCCGTTGAAAGTACACGCGTTCAAACTGCCTTGTGTTACACGGACGCAGCTTGTCACTAGATCGCAACCGACTGGGTGATATTTTTTTAACCGTACTTTCTGCACAGCGAGCTACACAAGTGAGTAAATAGTGGCGTCACACGGGCACATGTGATAGCGACTGGGATCGATCAATGTTACATTTCTTAATCGCAATCAACGGTGTTCACTGCTATACATGGTCCAACGTAATCATGATAGAGCTCAGCGCTGGCGTGGGCCGAATCGCGATGCGCACATGCCGATCGTCTTGAGATCAGTGTGTCATGCTTGACCACGCGATCAACAGTGCACGCGTACCAGCACCTGTTCCAGATAGAGCCAAAACAAGATCGGCCTAGATCGTGATCAAAAATGCCCGTTTAATGTGTATCGATGTGGGCACTGACTGAAATATAAACATTCGTTGTCGCGTACGACTGCGTGTAATATGTGAAAAAAAAAATGCGAATACCACGCAAACAAGCTACTTTGCGGCTGGCAGTGGTTCGCAGATGTCTCTTACATTTCACTGCCGCGTTGCCACGCTAGCATGTGCGCGCATCTACAGGAACGGCCTTCTTACTATAAATGCGACATAAAGCCTGATTACTGTGCGGTTTAGCCAGAAAGCGAAAGCAATTGCCGCCTACCTATATTGCTCCAGAAGAAATTACCGGGAGTGAAATGTGCGCTGCACGCTCTCATCGGCGACGTCACAGGCTTTCCGATGCGAAACCTCACTGTTCATTCCTTCTTTCGCAACGGATCTTAGAGGGAGGAATGTAGGCTTATCTCGTTGTGAACAGCTCAATTTGTGCACTGGGGCACGCAGCACACGGGGTTACTGTTGTGCTTTTTGCATATCACGCGCAAATGCTTACACAACGGTGCGGCGGCGACGGACAGTACAGCGCGTCGTCTGCCTATCCTCCTCGTGGCATTTCTGGCGCGCGCCGCGGTGCGGCGTGACAGTCTACGGACAGTGCGAATAATAAGAAGGAGCAAAATACTTAATATTAAAAGTACCTTTTAAAAAAACAGCAAAAAATACTGAACTAATACATAGAAATGCAATAATAATTGTTGGGGTTTTACGTTCCAGAGCTGCGGTGTGACCATGAGGGAAGTCGCAAAAAGTTTCGGAGCGAGGACACAACAAAAACTTGGCATTTATTTTTCCTCGAGTTTGAATCCCGAATTTTCGTCAATGGAGGGCACACGATTTCAGAAGCAGCAGGTCATCAAGTGTACTCGCCGATAAGCGAGACCGCTGCTCTGACAAAACAAACTTGAGTGCCGAAAATGCCCTCTCAACGCTGACTTGTGTTGCTGGCACACCAAGGGCCACTTGTGCTAGCATGTACAGCTCCGGTTGCCGCTCTTTGCGCTCGTCCCAAAATTTCAACACATAAGTGACGACAAAGCCCTCTCTCTCCACGACGGCCTGTGTGAGAGGCACGTGAAACTCCGCTTGAATACAAACAGCTATGGTTGCCACTTTCTTGATTTCCTGCATTATTTCA
Source organism: Hyalomma asiaticum (assembly GCA_013339685.2). Lineage (NCBI taxonomy): Eukaryota > Metazoa > Arthropoda > Arachnida > Ixodida > Ixodidae > Hyalomma > Hyalomma asiaticum. Next base: position 42,266,333 of record CM023489.1, on the reverse strand, counting down.
ACGCATTTTCCCTTTGAAATACCTGCCCGAGATGCGAGCTGACGTTGAACCCTGAGTTATGCATTATTTCTCATGTTGCATGACCTCGGTTGTTCCGGATCGTAAAGTTTTCCCGTGAACCGAAAAACGATAAAAAATATTTCGTTTTTGCTCCGGAACGAAATAATAAATAACGTTCCGGTTACGTTTTCGTTCCGGTCAAAAATATCGTTTTTTTTTTTCGTTTTTCGTTTTCGTTTTTCGTTCCGTTCCGACACTCTGGTTGTAGAGTACCATTTCAAAGGACATCATTTCAACTCTGCATAGATATTATCCTCCCCTCTTAATATAATGTCCTGTCAAGGGTCCTCGAGCGTAAGTAAATTATGAGGACGACGACGATTTCATAATGACGTCTAATGAGTGAAACAATGTGAACAAAAAAAAACCGCCTTGAGGATTCGTGCCGGCAGCAAGCTGATGTTGCTCTCCACACGCTGATGCACAGAGGATGCGCACGCTGTTGACGCGGCGATAGATAGCAAGGTCACGTGCCTTGCACGTCTTGTTAATCGGATTTGCAGCTGCGCTATGACATTTGATTGTTTTCTTTTTCTCCCTTCAGCTACTGCGCTCCCTTTACAAGAGGCTGAGCACCTACGTGTCGCAAATGGTTCCGCCACGGACACGACCGGAGGACCCACGTTCTTACCCTGAGAACTTCGGCGGCGTCTGGTCTCCCTGGCTCGATTAGGGGAAGAAGACGGCCAAAATGCACGTGCCACGACACAAATTCTCGACTTCCCGCGTGACTTCGTGGCAATCCAAAGCGGCGCGCCAAAGGCAGTACCTGTCACGACGTGTAAGCGTGCGAGAAACTTGAAACACGTACGTTACACACAAGCTCCACTTCTCAAAAGGCTGCGATTCACTTCGGCGTGGGAATCCTAATGCGTGTGACCGTAGCTCCCGCTGTGGCGCACACCATGATCGCACGCGCGCTCCTTTCATGAGAAAGCGCACACCGCGGTCCTTCTTGATCCCCCGGTGCACTGATATGGTGAAAACGCCGCCCTGCACTGGAAGGCCAGGGTGGAGCTTCTGTAAGACCAGAAGAGATATTAAAGTGACAAGGCGAGCGATGGGTTGGCTGAATGATGTGAGTCGGTCTTCTCATTTTGTTTTGCACCAAGGTTTGCCTGCCTGAATGTGCCAAGGTATGTTTGACGTTAACGGAGAGACTCAGTGCGAGTACCCAAGCGGTTTTGCGTACGCACGTCCTTGCACTCTTGTGTTCTTCCTGCGGTCTGGGGATACAACAAAAGAATGCAGGAACGTGACGCCCCTAGCGTTTAGGGGACCCCTACGCTAAAATTCTCCAGAGACATCACCATCTGTCACACTTCTGGTGCATTTCAAAGCTGTACCATACACTTCAAACATTTACTTTGTGTATTTACTTTGAGGTTCCTGATTGTTAATAGATTGACATTTACGCAATGTATGTAAACAGTAAAAATTTGTCAACTAATAAGCATATCCGGCACTGACACGTGTCTCTAGATATGTAACTTCGTTATTCCACGTGGCGCTCCTGCGAGTGTTGTGGAGGCAGCAGAGTCTGCTGAAGACATGCTAGAAGGAATGTACATCTTTCCCGCTCTTCTCTCCTGTCATTTATTATTGTCCTCTCCCTCTACTCAGCTGTAAACAGAGCTCGTGCTTGGTTAACCTCAATGCATTTCCTCTCGATTTCTCTCTCTCTCTCTCTCTCTCTTAGGCACCTGTAAATGGTGCGGTAGCTCAGGGGCACTCGGTATCACCCAGTACCACCCACTACATTAATCCACTATAGGGTTGGGTGCTGTTTTCCAGCATGCCCAACATCTGGTTTTTTTTTTTTTTTTTTTTTTTTTTGCGACAGGGCTTCATCGTCAGACGCCATTATTAGGGGCGTGAAGAATGTTGAAAACTGTAGAAGGGGGACATTATCATCAGTATGAGTGTGTTCGAATAAAAGGAATGGCAATGCGGGGCTTCTACATAAGTACAGCGGCTTGTCGTTTCCTTGACACCTGTTCTCAGTAACTGTCCACCTGTTTATCTTTCCTGCTCTTCTCTCCTGTCATTTATTATTGTCCTCTCCCTCTACTCAGCTGTAAACAGAGCTCGTGCTTGGTTAACCTCAATGCCAATTTCCTCTCGATTTCTCTCTCTCTCTCATAGGTAAATGGTGCGGTAGCCCAGGGGCACTGATGAGCAGTCGAAAATCCGCCTTCCCAAAGCGAAGTTGTCAACGAAACCTCTATTCCGGCATAGCTTCGATGTCGACAAAGGCTCGTCTTGAAGACATGAACTGCATGTGCTCATGCTCTAGCTTCCAGAGAACAATTGTTCGTATGTCATCCCAACTTATAAAGCACAGGAAGTGCGGGTCAAAGAAGCCTCGACTGCGGCATGTCGAAACAAAGCGACATTCTCAAATCTGACGACAGGGCACACACGCTATAAGTTGTTCCACTCAGTGAGTGCAAATATGGTCCGTGAAACTCACCGAAAAAGGAAGCATTCCACTACACAAGAAAAGGGAACCTCCCTGTCGTAGGTGCGCATGTGGTCGTTGACATTCACTAAAAGGCATGCATTCCACTACACAAGACAGGGGACCCTCCCATTGTGGGTGCGCATGTCGTCAATAAGATCACCAAAAAAAAAGGATACACTGCAGTGAACACAGCAAAAGGACACTCCCCTGCCTTTGTGCACAAGTGGCTGTTGAGGTTCATGAAAAGGATGGATTGAACTGGACAGTGAAAAAAAATGTGGGCAACGATTTCACGAAAAACGATGTATGGACCTAGAACCCCAGAATATATTATTAAAAAGGATGCACTGCATGGGCACAGGAAAAGGGGCGCTCCCTATTGTAGGTGCGCATTTAGTCTGAATGTATGCAATGGCCTGCTGTGAATGCAGGAAAAGGGACATTATACATTGTGGGTGCCGGCGTGGTTCGTGCGGTTCACGGAAAAGGATGCATTACAATGGACGCAGGAAAAGGGACACCCCCTATGTAAGCGTGCATGCGGTTGGTCAGACAGGAGAGCTTCAGTGGAAGGTATGCATTGCACCGTAGCTGTGCGGTGTGTTCTAAGATTTTGATGCAGTGTTACATACATCTCTTGTTAATTGATATCTGCGTGCCTCGAAATTAGAGCATAGCTGCCCAGTTCCAGATTGCAAATCTAATGGTTTGCTTTTGTCTTTCTTTTCTTTTTTTGTGAGCTGCTGCTGCCGCCAAGTCCTTCAAGGAGGCAACAAGTCAATAAATGTTGGTCCTCCCTTAGAGATGGCTGGTGGAATGTTCGCTTGTAGGCATTCGACAATAAATTTTAACTTAAATTCCCTTCCATACTGCTGGTGTAAGATACCACATGGGCCTACAATTGAATCGACCACAGAATTGGATTTTCGTTTTTTTTTTTTCAGTAGCGCAAGTGCCTTGTAAAGAAACTCCTTAACTGATGCTTGTGGTGCTATTGGTATTGTTAGTTTGACAGAACGATAACATATTTTTGTAAACGAAACTGGTTGCCAAACGGCCAGCTTACGATGGACCAGTGATGCGTGTACGAGCCTCCTCTTAAAGCAATGTCATGTTGAACGAAGCACTTTATAAGCAGATTCCCCTGCATTCGGATGAAAAGTTTGTAGCATAACAGATGTGCGTGTAGTTTCTGGAGCCATTTTCACATAATGGATTACTACGGCTCTATCAGCTAACAACGTTGTTTGTTTCATCGATTCACCTACGGATACGATATGAATATCTTTAAAAAAAACAAAGGCTTTGACACGTCGAAGCATTCGTGTGATTTCATCACAACTTTGTACTTTGCATCGTGGTTAAGCGTGTCAGATGCTGGTGAAGATGGGTGTTTTGTAGTGCTCACTGACACAGAGATGGAGCCACGTCTCCACCATTGTCTTTTGAATCTCCGTAGCCAATCAGGCGTGACCACGTGCTTGTTGTGACCAACGGGATTCGTGTCACACCACTCTGTATCGGCCAATCGCCCTTCTCCCCCTCCTTAAAAAAACGATGCAATAAACGCCTCGGGACTAGGTGACTTGTCCGGAAGGAGTGTCTCGGCTCTCTTTCCGCGCGTCAGCCCGCCGCTGGGCCTCCCATTCGCCGGCTTCGGGCTAGGACGCTAGTCATGGCGACATAACAGATACGTACGACGAGGAACTGAACGCCGTTCTTCAGGCGACGCCAGGAAGATTACGACTAAAGTGACAATTTGCATTTCCGGTCACACTTCTACTGCACGCCGTTGATCTTTTTGCAAGCTACAGTGGCCTCGGTACCAGGTGAAGTGGTCTCAGTGGACCCTACCCTTTCTGTAACAACCATCCACAGAAGAAAAGATAGAAGAGGTGTAACAGCCCTCCAGTAGTAAAGAGGTCCGGAAAGGCGAAGACACCGTCAACGCCAAACCGACGACTGCTGAAGCCGGAACAGACCCTAGCTTGCCTAGCAAGGGGGTCGAGACGAGCAAAGCCCTCGTCAAGGAGTGGTTGGACAGTATGATTCCGGCTAAGAACAAACGCGTCCGAAGATCTCTGTCTCGTGGTGAGTGGCCACCTGACGAGCCCACTAGATTTCAAGAGTTCGACATTCCAACCATTGAACCCCAAACACTTGACAGCGAGATCTTGGATGATTTGCCCACCGATAATGAGTGCATCGACGTCATTGGCATGGCGGGAGTTCTGGACAGTGTGACACTTGTTCCCTGCGATCAAATGCTGATTGTGGATGCCCTGCGGTCAAAGAGTTTCAGTAAAGCCCGGCGTTTTTGTAGCCACGTCCGAAAGGCATTGGCGTACCACGTAGTAAGGCACCCGGACTTTTGGAACTCTCTATCCTAGCCTCTCTAAGGTACATGAGCGATGAGGTGATGGCAACCACCGGCACTGTGCACGCGGAGGCTGGGTACACTGACAGCCGACCCACAGTTTATCTGAAAACTTTCTACAATGCAGAGGTTTCAAACCGTTATGAGGTGCTCCAAGATGACCCTGACATGTTAGACTTGCACGGCATAGATCTGGCGGAGGAGGGCGTTCCCAAAGCTAATGAAGCACAAAAACATGGCAAGAGAAAGCCACCATCGGCGAAGCCGGGAGCGCCCGAACGTGACCGAAGACAGCAAGAGCAGCAGCGTTACGCCAAGAAGCACGATACAGAGACGAAAAAGCAAAAGACGCCTGAGCGGCAGAGAAAGCACAGCAGGGCGGCCATGCGGCGGATATTGGCCACGATCACAGACACAAGGCCGTCACCGGACCGTGTTGCGATGACCATCATCCATGGGGACAGGGCCCCACAAGTGGACAAATTGCTGCAAGAATGGCATCGCTAGCTTCGGTATCTTTCACTGGCTATGGCTCGTGGATTGCTTCGCTAGCTGGCCTGCTGCTAATTCAACTAAGCATCACGTGTCACAGCTGTCGCCGCTGTTTACAAGAGATTGCAACCACTCGCCGAGTTATGCTCCAAACCCGGATCGCAGCAATGGATCCGTGATCTAACGAAGGAGGGAGTGGAACCCAACCCGGCCCAGGAATCGCAGCTCCCATCACCGCCTAAGACAACGGCAGTGCGTCGTTTGCCGAGTGGGTCCGGGACATGAACGGACTGAATGAGAATATGTTGACAGCAGCACGCAGTATTGTCCTTCTTCCTAAAGTGGCCTTGACCTGCACGTCGTTTCTGCTTGCCTGCTGAGACGCCTGCTTGCCTGCTTAAGCCTACTGCCCTACTACCTGCACACATGACTGCTCTATTTGCCAACCTTCCTCCACTCCTGGATGTTCCCGGCACGCCCCTCATTTCGAGGCACAAATGGAAAAAAATTTTCAGGTCCACCTGAATGCGTCCGGCAGAAGTGGTTGGAAGGACGAGCGGCGTGCGGCAACGCTCATGGTCCGTGTCTACCGTTCTTGTGCCGTTATACTTACGAAGATATGCATCACCAACTTGCCTGCCAACAATCCTTATTGAAGCAAATCTGTAATGTCGAAGCCAGTTTCGTGGACGCCGCCGTGCACTGCGACAACAAGGCTTTTGTGGTTTCCGTTGTGGACACTGTGGGTAAAATCTACTCTGACTCGGTTCGGACGACAGACCCAGAGGCAGCCGGGCAAGTGGCCATAGCACTCACCATGCAAGAATGTCAGAGAGAGAGGGTGTGTGCACAGCGATCCTGAAGTGGCCGTCAGGGCATTCCAGAAAGGCCAGTAGACCGCTGGGTAGTTCAAACCTTGAAAGGTGCCAAACAATACGAGAGCTCTACATGCTCAATCCACTGGTCCCCTGCCCACGTCGGGGCGATCAAGGGAGTTCCTCTGAACCTCAATGAGTCCGGTCACAATGTAGCCCCCTGGCTTTACCAGCCACGCTGCCTTCGGATCGGGCGACTCTCCACCGGTACACAAAGCACAATGAAATTGCGGAGCGGACAAAATAAATGCAGGACGCACAATCAAATTACTGAATTCTGTTTCTTGGAGAGAATTCCCGCTGCCTCATTCCAAGCTAACCAGGCCACAGGCTGTCACGCTCAGACCCCTGAAAGCTCCTACCCAAATCCACCGTCCCTTAAAGGGACTGTCTACCGCTCAGAAGATTTTTTAAGATTGTGGTAGTGCGTCACATTTACGGGAACAAGCACGCTTTCACCGCACAAATAAGGAATTATGGTTATAATTTTGCTCTGAAAGTGGTGCAAAAAAACGCCGCCAGCGACACCCAACAGCGTGTTTGTCAGTTTCCAAGTGTACGAGAACCGGCCCACGGAGGCATACATACTCTGCTGAAAAACAATTATATATGTCTTACAAGCGTACTTCACCGTATGAGACACCGTTTTATTGCGTGCAAGAACAATTCGTTCTTTTTTTCGCTGCTTTCGGGGTGGCGCGGGTGGTGCTGCCTTCGAATTCGTCTGCCTGTACAGGCGCGTGGTACTGCTTGTCATGCATGTGGCGCTGCATGTCCGAGGCACACCTCGGCGCGCCGAATTTCCCTCGCCTCTCCTCCTCTTACTTCTGGAATGTTGACCTTGGAACCGGCTCCTGTTGAGAAGCCTCCAGCGCCCGAAGGGGTTGCCATGGAGACGACGCATCGTGTGCGGTAACCACTGTTGCCCTAGTCTGTACACGCAGAAAAGGAGCGACTTCGTAGATAAAAAATTGTGTTTTAACAATTTATACTCAGTTTCTGGAGAACCCACTGCGCGCTGGGACACTCCCAAAAGTGCGCTTTCTGTTGAGTCAAAAAACGAGAGAGCGACGAAGGACGGTAGACAGTGTCATTAGCAGCATACGCCGTCATATCCACGCGAACTAACTATTCTTTTGCAGAATTTGGCGAGCCTAGTGCTTTGTCTTATATGCTCTGGGAGTGCGGGTCGTTGGGCCCGAAGTTCAACAATTAAGTGGGGCGTGCTCCTGCGAAGACCTGCCTTTGAGAATAAGATCTTGGCGTCCCGAAGGTGCGTGACCGGGCCTGCAGCCTAGACGTGGTGGTCCCATCACGGGATTAGCCAGATGCGGATTAGCCAGATGCACAAGTTATCGCGCTTTGCTGGACCAATACATGCTTATTCGCGCGATCCAAATGACTAATACAGCCACGTTGGCATCATACGCAACCCGCATACCACCGTGTCTGTCATCGCGAGCTCCCCTCGCAGAACTCTGAAGCGAGCGACACCGACGGTGCTCAGTCCAGAGCATCGATGATGTGCAGGAGAAGAAAGCCGTTAAGCGATCCCGCGGTTTTGTCCCAGGCTTCTGGTAGACTGCTCTCTTGCCAGGCAAAAAGCATGGGTCCCGTTCAGTCTAGGCGGTGTTGGTTGAGCTAGGGACCGTACTCGTAACGCAGGCGAGGCGACCAACACCGGGTGTTATTAGCAGAGATTTACGCAGCGTTCGAAACACGTCCGCTCCTGTCGGCAGTTGGCGAGCCTGTGAATACAATTTCAGGCGGTTGTGTTATGATAGAAATTATATGTAGATAGGAACCGGGATTTTGCCATCGCTGCCATGTACGAGTATGTATTTTCATAAATCGAAATCCCGAATAAAAACACTGAGCGTTGTTTCGAACCCATGACCGCTCGGTTCCCAGGCGGGCGCCTCAGACAACCAGGTCACGGAGGAGCGTTTGGTAGGCCGGTGACGCTCGCAACAGCCTCAAGGGCAGGTGGGCCGTAGTAGTATAGTGAACAAAATGGGCTGGTAATAGCTAGTGAACAGGAGTCGCAGAGGCCGCGACCGCATCATTTGCCTGATTAATGACAGTGCCCGAAGGGTGATTGCGAGGCGAGTACTCGCCGAGGCCCAAAGGCCTCGCCGGTTTGGCCCCAGGGCGAGCCCCGTATCACAAACCCCCAGGTATTGTGTGGCGGGATGTGTACACCACTTGAGAACAATAGCATTTCGTCAGCGAAAAGACAGCATGCAGCGCATGGCATTGGCAGACGCAGAAGCTGGCAAGAGCGCAAAGCTATTGAGTCGTAATGCTAAAGGTATGACACACGTGGGATGGCGTCGCTATGACCCGCACGACGCGCACCAAGAGTGTCCGGTTCCGTAGACAATAATATCGTCATGTAGCAGCCAACTCGGTACACTGCTTGTGGCTGTATCTGATCTGTGAACACCCTGTGAGAGCGCACACATGTAGGACATGGGACATATCCATGCCGTAGGCGCTGCAGGGACAGCACTGGTTCTGGCATAAAGTTAAACCTATAGAAATAGTGAGGGAAGCACCCGTGTCCCGTAAATGTTGCCAGCAAAGGTGATGGAGGGAAGTGTGGTGGTATTGTCCCGAGGCCTCGCACCCAGCGATGAAGTTCAGTGCGCTCGAACTCTTCGTGCCAATGTCGTGTCCACATTAGAACCAGTTCCTTGTGGTACTGGGTGCGTACAGCCTTGAATTGAATTGGCAACCAATGGGTAAGGCCAAAGCGGGCAGACCGCTGTGACAAATAGTCCACAACCTCGTTGCCAAAGATCCCAGCATGGCCAGGCGCATGAAAGAGGTGGACTGGTGCGGTTTGCGCAGATTTTGAGTAGGTGCCAAATTTCAACGACGTGCTGCTCGACATTCAGAAAGACTCCATGGCTTAGAGAAGCAAGAGGCAGTCACTGTACACTGACACAGGTAAGCCGTGGCGTGCCGCGATAAGATGTCTGAGTGCCTCAATGCACGCTAATACCAGCTTCTCACGTAGATGTTACCTCAAGTGAGCGTAAACGACCCACGTTCAGGATCGTGTTGGCGATGCAACACACGACGAACGCAGCCCGCGCCGAGGATGGGGTGTAAGAACCATCCGGGAAAACATGGAGAACGCCAGCCCCTAGCGCAGTGGGAGCCTCCTGCCGCGACAGGCGACGGTAGGGCACGATAGTTGGTAATGATGCATGAGTGTGGTCGTCCGGACGAGGACGGGCCGCACAGGATGTACGGAGGCGAATGCAACCATACGCCACGTGTCGCCGTAGTGTAAAAAGATGGAACTCAGTATTGAAGCGTTCTAATTCCAAATCAATTGGCAGTGCATGTATGACGACCCGCGCTGGTGGTGACGTACGCTCTCGTCAGGGCAAGGGCAACCCTCCGTACAGATGAGGGTATAACCAACAATAGACGCAACATTCGCGCAACCCGATAGGGCTGCCGCACGTAAGAGCAGGCAGAAATACCTGTGGGTACATAAGCACCTTATGTACAGGGCTGACGTACACTGCATTGTATAGATGGTGGAGACGTGGGCCACAAGAGTAGTTACCTTATCGTGCAAAAAGTTGGCGTGGTGGAAGAACGTGAGCTAGTGATTAAAGACGACACCCAGGATTCATAAAGAACCCCTGAAGGTTAACGTGCGGTCATCATGATGTAGCCTCGCGGTAGGATGAGCACGCTCCACGCCTCCAATGCCATGGGGAAATAAGACGCAGGTCCTTGTCATGTTTTAGAGACTTTGACCAAACGAGCCCATTGTCCGTCGTAGAACCGTCGTAGAACGTCGGACGTAAGGAGCTCAAGGGCACCATGCGCGGGAGCCGGTATTAGAACAACTGTGTCGTCCATATCGTCAGCATAAGCTGGACAGCAACATCTCGAGGCAAACGCATCGATAACAAGACTGTCGATCACGACGCTCCAGAGAACTGGTGAAAAAGGGGATCCCTGCGGGCTTTCGAGGGAAGGATAGGCCTACACCTCACCTGCATACGATATGAGAAGACGGACCGGTCGTCGAGGAAAGATCGTAAAAGGTGATATAGAGCACTCAGAAGCCCGCGTTCCCGAAAGTGGCTCGAGATGTTGGGGTGCCATACGCTGTCAAAAGCCCTGGGAAACATGAGGATCGCAGGCAAGCGATGGTTAAAGCGCAACAGCTGCTTCTTAACATTGCGCAGGGCTAACATCGAGCTGCGACCACACGTAAAGCCGTACTGTCGCGCATGTAAAAGTCCGTGCACCCGCAGGAAACGCTGGAGCTGATCAGTTTTGATCAGTGGAGCTGATCAATCATGATTTTTGTCTTCGGCCAATGCTGACGTTTAGTCCCACAACGGTGCACTGAATGCGGCGAGAGGATCCTTTCGTAAACAGCACATTTCATAACTGCTGCACAGTTTGGAAGGAATAAAGTGCGGCGTCCAGACTCCAATGTAACTGGGCAGTTTAGTGTGTGTGTGCGCGCGCGCGTGCGTGCGTAAACTGCCCAGTTGTACTGGAGTCTATTACATATAACCATTAATTGAATATATAAGATTGAAGGTTGGCCAAGTGAAAGTTGAAAACTGACGTGCTATGTTAGAGAAAACAAAAGCAAGGCTTTCTTTTTCCCCCTCTGGAAATGAGTGCAGATGCACTGTACGCATAATAAATTTGTAGTATCTAAACTACTAAGAAAGGTAAGGTGGTGGAGGAGCGTTGATGCGCCGTAGTTCTATTTTGTTCCTGCGAGCCATGGATTCCCAGTTGTTTTCACGCAGTTAGTAGCAATAGTAACAGGTAAAAATAGTTCTCAAAGGCTTTGATTCTTCTTGGAGTTGCTGGAAAAATTTTTCCAGTGACTCAGTTCTTTTCACTGAAGCAATCGAAATAGCGGTTTTATCCTGCTGCAGGTGTTTCAAAAGACAATGTCCCAGCCACTGCCGCTTGTACGGCTCATACAGCCAGCCGTATGCAGCGCGGCACGATGGCCTGCCACGCACTCGGCTGCTGATCCGAAGGTCGTGGGATGGAATCCCGACCGTGCCGGCTGCACTTCGATAGAGGCAAAATAAGAAGGCCCGTGCACTGTGCGATGTCAGTGCAAAAGAACTCCAGACAGTGTAAATTTCTGGAGCCCTCCACTGTGGCGTCTCATATATCATATTGTGGGTTTGATTCTTTATTTCTCTCCGTGTATAGAGAGCCTCATGGAGGCTTTTGCTGTGAAATAGTTTGGAATAAACACTTAATACATAAATTTAGACACACTTGGCGAGCAACACTTTATAGAGACTCATAGTCAATAAATTTTGAACCATACATTCATATCATCAACAGATATATAAAAAAGCAAGGTGAGAGTAATGGAATACCAAAGAGGTTATTAGAGCAATGTATTACAACACTTGAAGTAAAGAGTGAACCTACAGGCATATCCACAAGTAGCAAGAACAAAAAAAAATAGCACAATGCATTATATTCCACTAAAAACAATTAGAACACACTTGAATATATGAACTACAAGACAAGCAACACATAAAAGTTGAGGTTCATCTATATACTAGTATTATTAATTTGATTGCTGTGATGTCACACACTATACAACCTGGCGTACTGCACCATGTGATCAAGAAGGGTTGTTGCTATTCTGAGGTGTGACAAATTATGGCCCGTCAAAACTGCACGCCACTGCAGTAGTAACAATGCAGTGACCAAGTACAAGTACCACACAAGTCCTGTCTCTCTTTACACAAATACAATGCTCAATACAATTGAACACCTCCTTCCAGTAAATAAAGGTCCCAACAGTTCAAATCGCAATACTAGTTACACAGCTGAGTGTATATGTACCACTGTATTTTAAGCACTGAAACTAATCACTGCAATGTTTCTTGTAGAGGACGCTACACAAAGCAGCATAACAAAAACATTTCTTGACATTCACTTCAACACATGATGCATATGCAAGAAAATATCTGTGAAGCGAGTTAACATGCAATAAACGGGAAAATACAAAACGAGGAACTATTAGCAAGGGTTAAAATAGGCATAACAGTTTCCAGTGCTGGAAAATACAAACACATACTTGTGCCTTCCCCAAACAATGGTTTGTGTACCTGTATTATCACAGCTTACAAACACATTTTACGCATTTTCCTTTAACATGTTTATATTGATACTTCTTAGATATTTCACTTTACATGACAATATCATTGACACAAGCTTGAGTTCACAATGAACGAAGCTACGGAGTAACGAGGTAGACAAATGAAGTTGGCGCTATGGGTTTCTGCAATGACCATAGCCTACCACTTCTTTAATATTGCCAATCTTGAATTCATAATGAACAAAGCTACAAATTAATGGGATGGACAAATGATGTTGGTGCTGTGGGTTTTTGCAATCTCCATAGCCTGCAAATTCTAGATTGATTGATTGATTTGTGGGGTTTAACATCCCAAAACCAGTTCTGATTATGAGAGACGCCGTAGTGGAGGGCTCCGGAAATTCCGACCACCTGGGGTTCTTTAACGTGCACTGACATCGCACAGTACACGGGCCTCAACATTTCGCCTCCACCGAAATGCAGCCGCCGCGGCCGGGATTCGATCCCGCGACCTTTGGATCTGCAGCCGAGTGCCATAACCACTAGACCACCGTGGCGGGGCAAATTCTAGAATTCTTCACTGAAAGAATTGAGGCACCTGTAAAATCACAGAAGGCATTGTTAAAGGCAGCATAAATGCTCACAATACACCGACACTTACTTTTTACTTGTGGTATAAACAAGAATTGCTCATAATAATTGTGGTTAGGTAATTGAATTTAGTATAGACTTTTTAATTGTATTGTCCGCTTGTTGCAGTGATAACTGCTGCATTTCAAAGTGGACACAAGTGTGACTACTGAGGAAATGAGTAAAGAGTCTTCTTTGCAACACGTACATACATTGCCATTTTTATTTTTCTTTCCTGCACACAAATAGAGCGAGTTGAGAGTTTCATAGCAAGTGTGCTCACAACCAAGAAAAAATGACTGACACAAATTTGAAAAAAAGAAAATTGTACAGTAGGTACACTGAAAGACAAAGGATAGCCCATTTTACCTGTTGGAATATCAAAGTTGGGTGAGAAACAGTGCTAAAGCAAGCAATGCAATCTTAGTAATTGCTTAATTACTCGCAAGTGATTCATAACTACAATGAGTTATGTTTTAAAGGAAGTAAGTGAATGTGATTGCTTATATTCTTTAACGAGCAAAGTATGGTACAGACCAAAAACCAAATCTACAGCTAAACTTACCAATACAGCCGAAACTCAAGAGCACTCATACTGGCAACAAAAAAATCATTATACCACGAATTCCCTTATGTTGACGTTCCTACAAGTCAACAATAAGAATAATCTCTGGTTTCTAGAACGGTACTGCATCTGATTAGAAAGCATACCAATGTACACAGTAGCTACCTGTGTGCTGTGCATCACCGACTGTGCCCGCAGCGTGTGGGGGGTGCTTGGCGTGGGGTTTTAGGTGCAGCAGTGTTTCCGTAGGCCTGCATCGGTCCTGAATGTGCATGGCAATGCTGCTTCCGTTTCTTCAGGTGATGTGTATACAAAGCAATCGCTCACAAAAGGCAGCAACAGATGTTGGGAACATTCATGTTGTTGCCTATTAAAGGGTTTCTGCATCCCTTTTAGAAGCTTGCTCGGCAAGCTTCTTATGCTCGCGCCTGGTCCGGCGGCGGCGGCGTGTACACCCCGCTCAAGGCGCCGCCTTTCTGGTGATTTCAAAAATGCCCACTAGATGGCAGCACCACTCGAGGCGACGCACCTCTCAGCACGTGCGCTTCCTTTCTCTTCGCCGGGCGCTCACACAGTGAACACTCTTCGTTACCACTCGGCCGCATGAACACCGCACAAGCCAACGCAGCAGCAGCTCAGGCTCACCGCCAAGTCCCTGCGTTGACAGCCCGGGAGGCCGAAGCGAAGAGGGCTCGCCGTCAAGCACCGATTACATGTGGAGCAAACTCTGTACTTACTCATCGGAGATCTGAACGTTGACATCATGCAAAGCGATTGCTTAGTCCAACACATGATGTCACGTTTTGCTCTCCGATGCATATCGTACGAGTGCAAACGTCCCACCACCATCAGGGGCACCTTTACCGATGTTGCCTTCTCGAACTTTCTGCTGCGTCCCATCATCGATGATCCCTTGGCAGCATTCTTTACTGATCATAAAGCACATAATCTTTAAAGGGAAACAAGTCCCCAAGCTCATCAAGGGACATCCTTCTTGTACTTTGTGAAATAACGTCTCTTGTGTATATATAATGTATATACTTCATGCATCATAAAGCAATCATCTTTCAAGGAAAACGAGTGTCCGAGCTCATCGAGGGATGCCCTTCTTGTACTTTGCAAATGAACATCTCTTGTGTATACATAATGTATATTATAGTGCATCCAAATGTAAATTAATAAACATTGTGTATGTAATGTAACATTGTCGCATCTATATATGATGGTAGGAGATGTGTACGGAGGATTTGCGGGTTACCCGATCATCTCCCAGCAAGCTCCTCTAACATCATTCACTTTGTTGATATGGCAGTGCTTTTTGCGAATAGTCAGAAAATTGTGCTGATCAGTTGTGGAGGCTCCTGTGAACATGCGAGCCAAATATTATTGCACTGCACGCACGAGCAAATTCGCAGTTTGGTTTCAAATACTTCTGGAAAACGGCCGCCTTCTTTTAACAAAGTCACTGGGGCACAGACTACACTGCTAGGCTTTTTTCATTGCTCTTTGAGAGAAATTTGCACACTTTATTTGTTGAATTCAAAACAAACAAATAAAGCACAATGGACTATCTTGCCACAGCCATGAAACCAGCCAATGCCAATGGTGCCTCAAGTGACTTAGTCGGTGCCCACAGTGACATCCTTTTTCGAAAGAAGAATGTGCACTTTCCAGCAGTGCTCGAAACCAAGATTGCAAATCCTCTGGCACATGCAGTGTAAAAATATTTGGCTGACATGTTTACAGGAACCTCCTCGACTGGTCGGCACCATTTCTTAACTTTGTTCAAGTGCTCCATGTCCCTTCTAAAGGTACAATGGTCCAACATTACACCTTCTCCCGAGGAGATTACTGGAAGATGCTTACTGTGATGTGTGCCTATGATAAACCATACTCACCCGTTTGTTGGTTGCTCACTGAGACAATCAAAATCTGATGTTCATTTTTTCGGCAGCATGCTGCACGTCTACAACGTACTCGGTTAGAATTGGGGTATATCAATATTTCTCACAATTTTCTTGCTGCTTGAAGATTTCATGTGACAGGATACCTATAGGTGGTGTCATGCTCAAATGACTTTACTTAGTTTCTTGTTAAATTTATTAGCTGCAGAGGAAGCAAGTACATGCTTGAAACAGCAGGAAACAGTAAATCAAGACTGAAAAAGCTAAACTTAAGCTTTCATTCGTTGCTTTTTAAGGCTGTAGTAACATCACAGCTGCAATTCTTTTTATGATTGCAACTTGCTTTCAATGTATCCAGAGATTTAATGTATTTGTAGTATTGCCCATTTTATTGTGCACCATGTTCTTACAGTTTTGAGTTTTTCATGCCTGTGCTATTTCTGTTCCATGCATACTGCAGTACCGATGTATACGGGGGGAAGGGAGCATTGTCAAGCTGCGAGTGAGCAGCTTTTTTCCCAGTCTCCTCAGCCATGTATTTATACATGCATGTCTGGAATAAGGACTCAGACTCCAACTGTAACGATCGCCAGTAGTATCTTAAAATGCTGGCGATCGCGATCCCGGGCACACAACAAACCCAGATATATCAAATTACTGGCTATACCAAACAGCTGTAAAATCCCTTTCGAAATTCAACATACATGATAGGGCGGGTGCACATGTATATCGAACACCTGTGGACCAACATGTTCAGTATATAGAACCTTGACCCACGCCAAAGCTCTCAATTGCACTCCTCCTTACACGCGGAGATCACTTTTCAACTGCATTCCATTATGTTGCTGTCCTTTGCTGATGCATGTGTCGAAAACACGGTATCATTTCACTGCGTTGGCCGGCTGTGCAGCACTCGCGAGTGCATAGACTTGCCTGCTGAATCACGTCACACCACAGCAGACTGCATCACCAGTAATGCTTTTAGTTGTCAATCATGCTGGTATTCATAATTAAACTGTGCATCTCTAATCAATTACACACTCACAATGGGGTGAATGCACTTTGTTCCATTAAAATTAGTAGTCCTTTGTGTCACTTAATGAGCTTCACCACAGGACCACAGTGTACGAAATCAACCCCTAAAAAATATCGTTCTGCAACAGTTTGGCATTGCGAAAATATAACTAAACTTTTGTAGCTGTGTTTTGCCGCCTTTTCACAGCAGGGTTAAGGCATGTTCCTGGGAGATGCACATCTGTGTGACAGGTCATCTGGAGGACTGGTCAGAAATCAGGAGTTTCCTGAGCTAGTTAAGAGAGTTAGAAGCTGTCGGTCTTATTATTCAACGGGCACAACGAGCACACAAATCAGCAAATATGCGTGCCAAGCACATCATGAAATACATGCCGACACAACGGAGGGCAGCTGCAAAACTGCTGCTCACTGCTTTGTTTTAATGCCCACTCCATCAAGAGAAGGCACATTAAAGACAAAAATGAACTTGATGGGGAATGTTAAAATGTTCCAGGAAACTGCAAGAAATTCAATCGTGTTAAGTGCTGCCAATTTAGCAGTTTTCGCACTAAGTTTGGCAGGCGAAATTGTTGCATTGTGGAAGGTGGGGTTTTTGGCAGTTCTTGTCTTGTTAGTGTTTTTTGTGGCAGTTTCTTGATGGTCCTATCTTTACTTCTCAAGAGGCAATTTTATTTGCCAATGCTGCGTGTGAAATGAAAGACCCATTGGTGCCTCTTATGAAATTTCTGAACCTGAGACAAGAACTGCTGCCACTGAAAATGAAGAATGAAAGCTCAAAGTCATCTGCTGGCACAACGACGGCAGAACTGCATTCTGGGACTGAGTGTGCAAGAAAAGGGATGCATCCAACAAAAACACCCTTCAAGATGAACTGACCTGTCGAAATGAAAATGTTCAATGCATGTTCATTCAAGTGACCACTGCCAAATGCAGGCAGAGAAACAAAACATGAACAAAGACGACTAACTTTATCTTAACTGTTAGATCGCAACTCCAAAGGCTCAGCAAATACTGCTCAAGCTATAACTTCCCACGGATTTATGAGTAGTATGGGCACAGTAGAGGTGCACATTGGCACCAGCTTGGATACAGCAGTACGAGTGAACAATCGTCTGCACAGTGTGGGACAAATGAAAACGAAGCTGACAAAATTTTTCTGTGAAACGAAGTACCTGGAGTCAGTCAGTAGTTTGTAGCAAGGAAAATAATGTGATGTCCAAGGAATACAGAATTTCCTTTAATGATTGAAAACTTCAATGAAATGTATGGGAACTGGCATTAAGGATAAAAAAATATAGTTTGTTACAGATTGCAGGAGTTCCTTTTGAGAGTTTTTAACTGAGAAGACATGACTGCTTTCTTTTACCAATTGTTTGTTGTCCCGTAGAAAGCATCAGGCGACACACAGCACTGCGCACCACATGTCAAGCCATGCTGTCGCAGCCATGAACCTACACCAAAGAGAAAACTTGAGCAAGCCGTTTCAACATACTCATAACTCAATACAATAATATTAACATCCACCCACTTTTGTAGCATAAAGCTACAAGGAGATCCATACAGATTTCTCTAAAATGAAAGCTTCCAAGTTCATGAAAAATTCCTCCTAGTCCGGTGTTCAAAACCACGACTAACACCTGCCCGAGGTGGTCACTCCGTGAAGCGAGAGAACCAGGAGGCTAGCAATTGGCTGGGTGAGTGCAAACTGATGGAGAATTAGAAGCACATGGCCAATATGCAAATGAGTTTCATGGAATTCCACAGGGTAGGGTAATGCTCATTGCTCATGTGCTTCGAGTGTGCTACAAATGGGTGGATGCTAATTTTTTCTTTCATGATCGTTACTCCACCTTGCGGAATTCACGTGAACACTGGCGTGTGTCGCTCCACCAGCCAAACCAGTGAAGGGCCATTGAAACAAATTTCTGAAATTAAATACGCAGGCAATGCAAGCACAACTACAGTAAATCATTCACGCAGACATTCTAGCGAAGCACCTTTTACTAAAGGGACTAGGGGTGATAAAAGGTAACCCTCCTCAACCTCTTTTCACAACAGCTGTGGCCAAGCTACTTGTTCTGCAATGCTCCACCAGCCCGCCTCAGATCATGGAGGCATGCTTTGTGATTGTCTTAAATCTCTGCATCATGACGCACTACAACAAGGCCAGCAAATCTCGTTTTCGATGTCTGCCACTGCAAACGCTCTTAAAGAAAGAAAACAATGTAACAAGTATCATCGCAGATCGCACACACATGGGGGAAAAAAGCCCAATATGAAAAATTACGTATTTCACTAACAGTGCTTAATCTTAACAATTCGTGTGCCTTACCACGGCCGTTACATGTGTACACGGGCGTTACACAGTGTTCTATGTAAGTAGCGAACGTGGCCAAGGGCGTCCACAGAACTTTTTGCAAGGGGGTGCATCTATAGGTGGGGGGGGAGTACGGTTGCATAGCACTAAAAAGGCACAATTTGTGGTTTAAACTGCGCATATGAAAAAAAATTACAAGCTGCGAATTATAACCAGACTTGGAGAATATACATTGAATTTTATTACCGAACAAAGAACTAAAGTGAATAAAGAAAATGCGAAACGTTACTGTCACTTTGTAAAGAAAATTGGTACATCTCGCTGCGTGAGGGTTCTTGACTCACGCCAAATGATCACCAGCACACAGCACAATACGTTCACAAACATACAACTGCACTCCGTCAATCTTCCTTGAATAGCAGCTGCAGACGCCTCGGGTTTTTCTGTGCAAATTGCGAGATAACATGTGCGATGATGTCATTCTTATGTTTCATTACACGCTCTCGGCGCACACTCATCATACAAAGGCCGTCCAGCCTGTCATTTGTCATTGTTGATCGTAGCCAAGTTTTCACTCTCCTCATTGTGCTGAAGGAGCGTTCGACAGTGCAGGTGGTAACTGGCAAGGCCAGTGCTACCTCAATTGCTTTTGCGACAGCGGGAAAGAATGGCTTGGCCTGAAGCAAAAGTTCGGCGTAAGTGATTTGTGAGGGGTCCCCCGTTTTGTTGCGCCACATTTCGTACCAAGAGATGCCCTCTTCCTTGAAGTTTTCAATGCCGTAAAAGCCTTGGAGGTCTTCAGCAATGGCATGAAATTCAACGCTGCTCAAACACTTCATTTTTGCTGGGTGCAGCTGGAGGAGTTTGAAACTCTTCGCGTTGCTTTCAGAGAAGCGGCGAGCCAAAGAAGCTGTAAGCGAGTCCAAGTAGGGCACATATATTGCCACGCTGTAGTATTCCTCCGGCAACTGAATCCCGTAGTTTTGTCGGTGGGCCTGACGAGAGACTTGTCTCGGCACAGATATCAACACGTTTAAGTGATCGGCTGCCTCACTTGCTGTTTTCATGATGTCAGAAAACTGCTCTTCAGCATTAGTCCGGTGGCTGCTAAAAATATTCTGCAACTCAGTGATGTGGTCGTGTACCGAATGGAAGTCCATGGATACGCTCTGCAGAACGTTCGTAACCGGTTCCAGCCGTGCGCTGTACTTCGCTACGATGTGCAAGCAGACAATAAAAGATGAACTTGTTGTTGCACAGTAGAGGATGTGAGCTCGTTGCCTAGTTGCAGCATTCGATGTTGATTCAACTGACGCGAGCTCTTCGAGTGCTTTGACTATGGCCACGTAATGCTGAGAGAAGATTCTAATTGACTTGTATTTTGCAGACCACCTTGTTTCACAGAGCGTCGGAATGTTGGGCACTAATTTCCTTCAAAGCACGCTCTCACGGAAGAAGTTTATGGTTTCTTTGATAACCCCTATTGTGTTACGAATTTCAGACACTTCGTTCAAATCGTTGATCACGAGATTCAGCTTGTGACTTGCGCAGTGGAAGAATAGTGCCTTTGGATGCTCGTTCCGTATTAATCTGTTGACTCCAGCTTCTCTTCCAGCCATTGTAGAGCATCCATCGTACCCTTGTCCAACGAGGTTCGAAAGAATCAGCCCGGCATCCTTCAAAAACTTTAAGATCGTAGCAGCGATGCAATCAGAGTTTAGTTGCTCCAGCTCTACAAATCCCATAAACTGCTCACGAACGTAGACGTTGGTTCCCGTCTTGTCAATGAAGCGAATGCCTATAGACATCTGCTCTGTTCCTGCAATATCTGCGGTTTCGTCAGCAAGGACAGAAAAAGCAAACGCTGTGTTAGCTTCGGCCACTATCTGCTCTCTCAGGATGTCACCACAGATTGTGATGACCTCGTTCTGAACTCGCACGGACGTGTACTTAGCATTGCCCGCAGCAGATGCGAAGTGCTCCTGAAGACGAATATCTCCAGCTTCTACCCGAAAGTCAAGGAGATCATTGAAGACTCCACTGCCAGACTGCTTCCCGCGAATTGGCAAGTCATGAGTTGCGCAAAAGATGGTGGTAGAAACAATCGGAAATAGTTTCTGGCAGTTCCTTTCAACTCGATCTTGGAGGGCTCTGTTGAGCTGCTGAACAACGGGTTGCTGCTTGCCTGTCATCACATCCATAAAGTTCTGTGAGGCCGCCATTGCCTCCTGGTGCCATTGGGATTTTACGTGATCCCTGCATGCCTCGTGTATTTTTTTGTAGTTGCTGAAAGCGCGCACGATAAAACTACCTTGGGTACCCCGGTGAAGATTCGGAGGAAAAAGACGCAGAAACGACAAAGGGCGCCTTTCAATGTCGCTGAATACGCAAGCCAAGGGGCGTAATCTGCCAGCCATTGGTAGCGAAAAGTCCTCTTGTCAGATGTTACATCTGTCTTAAAGTCGTATGCAACATTTGGCGACCATGGGTTAGTCAGAAGGCGTAACTTCAAACAGTCCGAAATGCCCGTGTGTTTAGCTTTGCCTAGAAACTCTCCTAAATCATGTTCTTGAGACAGTTAGTTGCTTTCTTGCTACTCTCACCGCAATTCAATCCAAAGGAAGGAGAAGGGGAATCATCATGGCTTACTACGTCACGGGAGCTCACTGATGACGGAGTCTCTTCCATGGAGTCGACGACCTCAGCTACTGTCCGCTGATGAAAGTCTGCATCACTCTGGTCAAGTGGTGCAACGCTGTCACATGTCACATTAGAATCTTCGGCTGGGCAGCTGGATAACCCTTCGTCAGACACCCGCTGACGCTTGAAGAAGCGTCGGATGTCCATAATTTGGGCCCGCACGAGGCAAATCTCGCTAGAGAGTTCCTGGTGGTTGATAATATAAGGTCACAGCTTCATACATCTCGTTCGATCTCGCTCGCGCACCCACACAGTCGAGCAACCACACACTCACTGCTTGCCACTCTCATCAGGCCCGTGAAAGAAACCCACGTGACCAACGCAGCAAATTTTCGCGCCCTCTATGCACGGGGATCAAAGTTAAAATCTGCGTTTTTTTCTCCTTCCTTCCAATTCTCCTCAACCCCCTCTCAGCTGGGATCAACCGTCTCTCCGGCGGGATTCGCGCTTTCCGCCGCCTTGCTGGCGCCGCCGACTTCGAAATCCGTTAGAAAGTTTTCGTGTCTTCGCGTACGCCGGCTGCGTTCGTTCGTTGTTTCATAGTGCTCGCTCGTCGTGAGCTTGTGCGCCGCGATGTTTTACAACTCGCGCTGTTCGTGCATCGTGCTTTGTTGCTCGAATACTTCCAGAGGAAGTCCCGGAAGATGGTTTCCGTGTCGACTCTTGTGAACAGGGTATTACATGCCGCAAAGTGGGTGGATGGTTGGAATCGTTTACGTGCAGCCGCCGCTGTGGCGAGGTTCCCCACTACGGAGGTGCACTCAACGAAATGCACACTCACAATGATTGCCAGCATACCTGCAGTTCCACGCCGTAAAAACAGTAGAGATGCACTGCAGCCGTGTTGAGGACAGTGCGGCTTTCTGGTGGTGCAAATCGTTTATGTTAATCTGAAGCGCTTGACTCTCGCTCTCATGCAGAGACAACGAAGCAAGGAATACAGTGCTATGTATTAAACGCTCACAGTAATAAAAAGCATATTTATTTAACTATCCTATTTAGATAGATAACCAGGCACCACATTTAGTTTCGGCTTAATTTACCTGGGACAAAAATAACCATGCGGTGCTATCTTAATCCTGTTGAAATGGCTCACATAATAAAGATACTACTGGCCTCCCTGACTTTCAATGCAGTACAGGCGTACAAGTGTTTTGAGGGGCTGATTTATAGGTTTTGTTTCGGGGCATGGGTGGTGCCGACATTTCGCAATTTCGAAGGAAAGGGTGTACAAGAAGACGTGACGGCACGGGAGGATGTTACAGTCTCCCTACTAAATGTAACGGTCAAGATTTTTTCCAAGATATAGCCGGCAATTTATTCGAAAACTGAAGGTCTTGCGGTAAGACTGCATAAATCTAGAGCTTAGAAAAAGAAAACGTCAAACCTTTAAGAATTGTTCGCTATCTTCAATAGCCTGCACAAGCAGTCTGTGTCACTGCCGTGTTGAGACCGGCAATGTTAGTCAGTGTTTAATGTGCAATGTTGACTCGCAGTTTTGAAGGGCGTCTCATACGGATACGCACGATCTGAGTGTGCTATCATTTGAGTAGCGTGGATTGTTGAGCTAGTTGGTTCATGTACATAATTAAAAAAACTTTGCGTTATGGACCGGACAAAGGTGAGGATGTTGGTGTCCTTCACTCCTCTCTTTCGTCCTTCAGGGCAATGTTATTTTAATTACGGGCCAACAAAGCTGTGCAGCTTTTTTGTAGTGCGTAAAAATATCCGAAACTCCAGGGGGGGGGGGGGACAGTTGCCCCCCCCCCCTTGCCCCCCTTTCGGACGCCCATGAACGTGTCCTAACACACCGGCTCAGTGGATTTGTAAAGAGTCACCACAGAAGTTTCAGGGTGCCTTAGGTAGTGCTGTAACCATGACATCTTCACAGCAAACAAGAAATCCGCAAAGGCGCACAGACATTACTATAGTAACTGATCAATTACTGCGATAATGTCGCCTTCCTAGTCAGAGGGTGCGTCCAGACTGCACTGCAAATTCACTGACAGAGGCACAAGCGTCGAATGACAAATGAAAAACACAGAAGCCACACAAGAAACACAGCTTCAGCGAGGCATCGCTTTCGGGCAAGGGGTGAACCGCTGCCAGGATGTCAAAAAAGTGAACATGTTGAAGCGTTGTCGTCTGTACTTTTGAGTTATTCCCCAAGAGTAGCCTTGTGGGACTGTGGGTACTGCACGACTTAAGCTGTGGTTGTAGCACTGAAACGGCGCACGGTCACACGTGCTCTGTGCGTGCCTCCCTGGTCGTCTTGTAGGGGTACCTTCCTAGCGCTTAGGTTACATCACACGATGGCTTCGTAGGCTTCTGCTAGACTAATGAATTCATCGGGCACTCTACACATCTGCGATATCACAACCGCACAGACTGTACGGGCTCAAAATAAATTACCGGGCAAGAGAACTTAACGACAAGCGCGTTCGGGCTCGCAGACTTCCGTTACGTTGTGTTACGTTCGTGACAGAAAGAATAACAATTCGCATAACATCCACCGTCGACTCTCGCTTACTTGACCGTCGATGCACACACATGTCGTCGAGCGAATGCTGTCAGGTGCGTGCTTTCCACCACTTTGACACTCCGCAACAACCGCGGCCGGTGCTGCCGGCCGGCTCTCAAAAAACTTAGCGAGTTCGCCTAGCGACGCGCTCTCCGGAACGTCGAAGGACGTGCTGACACTAGACCGACTTCAAAAGTGATTCGAGTTCCTACCTTCCTACTACAGCTAGCTCACATTTAGAACGAGAGCCTTCGTTGACGTGTCCACTCGAACGAAACCGCGTCACGGGATACCTGACGAAATAGGCGTCATTTCGAAAAACAGTTAGTAGCCCGGAAGCGCGGGAACACAGAACTGGCGGGAATTCGTACTAGTGACAGCTAATCGCAAGCAGCCGGGACAAATGCGTGAGTGACGTCAGAGAACACCCATTGCCAACGCCGGCTTGGTTTCATCGCTCGTACCATCTCTTAAAGGGCCCATGACAGCTATTTTTTTGTTGGAGACTTTTATCTTCTAATGAGTAGAACAGTGTCTTGTAATCACGGCATGGAGTGGCATATTCTCCAGCGTGAAGTCTAATTAGTCACAGCATCGTTAATTTTGTTGTTTTAATGAAGCTTCGAAACGCGCGCCAAAAACTGCAAGAAACTAGCGCCGCGGCTGTCGGAAGTGAGCGCATGCACTGATCACTTGAGCTCAAGATTCGGTGACGTTGCGGAGAGCGCGAGCGCCAGACCAGCTCACCACACTCGCTTTGCATCATAGCGTGTGTACAATTACGCTTGAGCGACCAACACGGAGAGGAAGCAGAAAAATACGGCTTTTGGCGTGGCCTCCGCGATCGGCTGCGAGAGCCGATCTTGCAGGCCACGCTCGGAGGCCATAGCGCGGCGCGACCGTGTCTCTGTGACGTCACGATATCAACTTACAAAAGTGAAACGTCACAGATGGCCCACTAACTGCGTCACACTAGTGGCGATGTCGCAAGGTGCTGCAAGCTCGGATGAGCATTCCCGCTTACTTTGAAACCATATTAAAATTACTTAGAGGCGACGTTCGCCGCTAATACTTGGTCAAGATTGCCTTCGTATGCAGGAAAACCAATTAACGCAAGCATCTCGCGTTTGAAATTTTGGTGTCATGGGACCTTTAATAAGGGTGCTAATTTCAGGCGATGGCATGGAGAACATTTTTTCCTTCCTCCGTGGGCGACGGGAACTTGTGTCGAGTACGTGCGGTTTCGGCAAGGTCCGATCTGAAGAGTTTCGGTTTCGCATTCGATTTGCTTTCAGACATCCTCCTGTCAGGATGAAGGGATGTGCTTAGCCCCCAACTTCATTGCTGCTTAGAAAATCAGTCTATTGTACGGAAATCTGCTGTTCATTCTTGTTGTAAATATTTGTACTGTTCATGCTTGTTCCAATTACTCTTGGACGTAAAGCGTGCATGAGTGCTCGTCTCCTTTCAAGTCAATCAATATCCTATGTTTTCTCTACTATGGTCCGTGAAAAGTTTTCAGTGTTCCCTTGGGTTGCTAACAACCAAAAGTGACTTCTTGCCACTGATCCATGAGAGTTTTTTTTTATTTAATTAAATGTGGGGACATGGGAGCATGACAGTTGTGACAGAGCGACTAAAGTGACAACTACTCCTTGATTAAAAATAGAAAGCGAGATAGAGCTTCATTTTTGCGGTGCTTCTTCTTGATGTTGCACAATGGTTGGGCCGTGTAGTCTGGGGCTGCAAGTGGCCCATGCAGTTCCTGCACTGGCCAGTCTGCAAGCCATTTCTGTCAAACTAGGCCCGGGTGTTCTATCCTGGGCAATGTCAAATTCCTCCGCCCTGTCAAATTTTGTAATGGCAGCATTTTTTAGCAAATCGGGTAACCCTTGGCTGCCCTCTGGGCCAAACGGAGCTGCCAAGATGGTAGAATTTGCCAATGTCTAGAATAACTACCCAGGTTACGCAGTAAAAATGGCCAGTTTCATTCTTGACTGTCACGCTCGAACCACAGCGTCCACCTGAATGTTTGTGCAATGTGATGAGCCTAAGCCTTCTTGTACACTCGCAATATTGCCTCAGTAAAGATTTCTGAAACCTGCTTAGGCTGCGGCTTTTTTAGCACGCAGCACAATTCATTTTTTGTGGAAAAACAGTTGATGAGGGCCTTCATAGACGCCATCAAAATCTATGATGTGTACTGTAAATGAAGGGGTAACAACGATGTAACGATGTTGTTACAAAGATGTAACAACGAACTTCAGGAAGCCATCACCATCTGTAGAGTCGTCATCACTGTCCGTTCTTTCTTACGAAATTATGGACTACCAAACTTCTTCTCGTGACTGTAGTGGTGGTTCTGGTGTTGCAAAGGGAAAATTAACTTATGCATACAAAAAATCATTTTTCTTTAGTCACTTTTTGTGAACTAATTAAATAAAATGAACTGCTCTCTTTAATATGTAAATATGCACATATGCTATTCATAATATACATAAGCCTCAATTCAAGGTTCTATTTGATAGTCGGGTACACATATGTTGTTCTGTCATAATGAGCACTAACTGCTGCTGAACAATGGTGTAAGGGCCCTTAAACGAACTGGTAGTCTATTTGGTTAATCATTGTAGCAGACAGCAATGAACACTAGATGCAGGACGGCAAGGAAACCGGAAGGATGTAGACAGACGCTTGTGTACATCTTTTATGTTGTCTTGTCATCTTGCACTGCCATCTGCTAGACATGTTTTTACAGAAAGGTCCCCGAGCACTGCCATAACCCCCATAGTGCTGGGCTAAATATGTGTGATCCCCCCAAAAGGCACTGCTGAGGGTTTGCAGTAGTAACTTTAGCGAGTTGGTATGTCCCATTATCAAAGGGAGCCCACACACAAAGGGAACAAAATAAACGATACGAGCCTTTTTACTACCGCGCAAAGTTCAACATGGCGGTGCTTCATGCTGCCTGCAAAAATGTCTATAATGCAAGGGTCCTCCTTTATTTTATGCTCAAGCAGAGCAAGGATTGCATTAATAAAGCTATTCTATCGATCACTGCGATCCCTTCATTGGACATGTCAAACCCCAGCAGCAATCGTAAAATGCAGGCAGACAATGAAAGAGATAAAGTTCAAGAACAGATTGTTACAGCATCCATACCCAGGATTTGGCCCTGGTATGGAGCACATGGTGTCAGAATTGCATAATGGACACGTGCAGAATTTTGAAAATTACCCATCCAGAGCAATTTTGGGTAATAAGGTGAGGCTCCTCAGTTTTGTATCAGTGCTATTCCTTATCGGCAGGCATCATACTTGGGCGCAGTTGTACAGTGTCAGTGAAGGTGAAGTTGACAAAACTGTGGAACAACTGTTTTTACATGAAATGCTGAATATAGTGATTGCAACACCATTAAGGCGAAGGAAGGGATGACAAAAGTTTCTAAGCAGTACGAGGCAGACGTTTGCATATAAAAAGCAAGTGTTGACACATTACCAGTCAAAAACATGAAACAGATGAGACTGTCTTAACAAGTTGGCGTCAGCAGAAACAAGCTTTCAAGCTCGACAGGTCTGCTCAGTTGCACCTAGCGAAATAACTAGTTAAAACAGCACTGAAATACTTACCCGGTACTAGTCCATAACACTACAGCAAAACATTATCAAAATGGTGACAAGTGTGGAGTGCTTGACTAGTTTAGGGCTTACTCAACAATTCGGCATCCTCTTGAAGTAAGCAATGAACTCTCTAGCTAGTACACTCCACAAGAATGTGTTGTAAGAAAACTATAATATAGCAGGCACACTTGGAAAAGATGTTAAAAAGAAAATGTCTTTACTGAACCTCTATTGATGAAAACAACATGACTCAAACAAACAGCAGTACTAAACACGCTGAGCACACAAATATTGGTCAAACAAATATGCAGATACAAAGAACACAAAGATGCATCATTGAGCACTTTTTTTAATTTCCCACAGTTGACTCATTAAAAAATAAATGAAGTTAAGCTCATGCGGTCTGCTTGTAAAAAGAAATCACCGAAAATTTGTGGGAAATAATGAAACAAACGACCTTGAAAGCAACGAGAAAATAGAGATGGATAAAAATTATATCGATACAAGAATTACGAGAACAATTCGGCAGTTTTCACATAAAACACACGTATCCATGCATACATTCGCCACCAAAGAAAAGTGAATTTGGTTGTCTGCCGACGTAGTTTTCAGGCGGCCAGTACAAAAGTTTTGTTTTTTTTTTACACACAGCATAATTCATTGCTGCAAAAGTCCATTTACGAACAGTGCAGTTCTTCAAGAAACATAAAAGTGACAGCACTGTTGTATATAATCAACTTCAAAAGCTAACTACTGTGCGTGAAAAGTCCATGCATGCTATATTTTCTCATGGCACTCAGGTACTTGGTTGGAAAGCCATCTACTCAGACTACTTGAGATGGCCACGCCAGGCTGTCATTGGTGCAACTTCGCTCACTAAACCGATAAAATGTTTTAATAGGAAATTCTGGTCCAGGTTGCTCACATGCGCAAGTGTGAACGACCTTTACATTATAGACACGCCAGAGTCTGTATATTGCAGCAATGCCACAGGGCAAGGAGGAATAAGGAAACTAGGAGAAGGCGTCACGTGACAGTCATGAAGCATAGTTATAAAATGTTTAAAAGTAGGGAATCATAGAAAACAGGCTGCGGTCACGTGACAGGCAAGTGGCAGATTCATGTATCGTAAAGCATCAGTAAAAGTTACTGTGTACCAATCAATCTCGATTAATCTGGCAGCTACATGGGGCAAATCCCACCCAAGGAGTACTATGCAGAAGGAAATTGGCTTGCCAAGCCTAGCAAAATCACGTGACACCAGCTTCTAGTTTTCTTTTTCTCCATGCCGCAGGGGAACATAAACCTTCTGCACTCACAAATCAGCCTAGGTTATACCCTGTTCACATTTCCAGGCAAACACGGTGTCTACAGGGCAATAGGCAACAAATTAAAAGCACTAGAACAGTTTTCTCAGTGAAAATTTTTGTGTTCGCGCAATGGGCGGGCAACTGTCAGGACAATGGCACCTTTTCGTTTGATGTAGCGCTGCAATTCTACACCGCTCCTAGTTGGTTCATGTGAGAAAGGTTTTTGTGAAGAATACATCCTTCTTCAGTGTGCCACGTTGCTCCCACTGGATGTTTATATAATTTGAAAAATCATGA
Source organism: Hyalomma asiaticum (assembly GCA_013339685.2). Taxonomy (NCBI): domain Eukaryota; kingdom Metazoa; phylum Arthropoda; class Arachnida; order Ixodida; family Ixodidae; genus Hyalomma; species Hyalomma asiaticum. The sequence goes on along the minus strand of CM023489.1, from coordinate 42,237,039 downwards.
ATTTGCTGGCCCAGCGGTTTATGTCTAGCCAATTGTAATCAATATAGTTCCACTAATTCGGTAGCAACAGTGTTCAGCTTAAAAGTGACAGCTCAGGATTCGGCGAAAAGCACTGCTGGAGCATTGAAACCACTTATATTAAGGAATGATAGCTCCTCATCCTCTTGCCAAACTTTAGCGCCGACTTGAAGAAATGTTGGGAGCTGCTTAGGGTACAAACCTCGATTCTAAACTGTATCTGAATTACTGTAGAACAATATATATACATCCTCCCCTATTAAAGAAGGCAACAAAGACAGATTTCCTTTTTAAGATATTTCTGGCTCAAAGTGTAGCGTCTGCAATGTCATGGTGATTTCATGGGTTTTGCTAAGTCTTCCACGTTTGGGTCATTTTCGTGTGTGCTACAGGTTTACAGCAAAAGTTGCCACTACAGATTTATGGCGGAAGTTGCCAGTTGTGGGTCTTCAGTTATTCTCAGTTACTAATAAGTAACCTCTAAGAAATGCACCTTGTAATATTCAAATCTTATTAAAACAAGTTGTATGTGACAACGAAACGGCTTCGATATTGCTGATAATTTGTTACAAATGTATAGTTGTAGCACTGCTGTGTGGTAATGCTAGATTCCATTTAGTTTGTTATAACCGATAGTTCATTACACCCAAATTCGTTATGTTCAAATTTGAGCTTCGACTGCGTACTGTCTCACAAACCATTTCAGTCGCCCTTTTAGGAAATACAATAATGTACATAAAGCGGCGGGACGGCAGTCTCCAGACGGTTGTCATGGTCTTCGAGGTGTGATTGCATCTGGGCTACGCAATTGCACCATGAAAATATCGGCAACTGGAAGTAGACTGCTGTCATAGCCACATTTCTCGATTGACTGATTTCTGGCGTTTTAAATTACCACATTTCTTAGAGCAGCAAATGGAATATGACAACGGTCATAGGGTGCACTCTTGCAGAGTGTCCTATTTAAGCTTTGCAAAGAATCTATGACCACGAGATCAAAGTGCTGTTTGTGCCTCAAGCGGCGATGGCGGTACCCCCAGTGACGGCGGCGGCATCTCCCTGCTATATTCGAAACCAATTGGCAAACTCCCTGGTGCACGCAGTGCAGCAATACTTGGCTTAGATGTTTGCAGAAACCTCAAAGACTGGTAGGCACAGTTTTCTGATTAGGCCAAAAAAGTGTTGCAAGGCACCTTTAAACGAGGAAACTGCAAAACATACTACATTGCATGTGAGCGAAACCCTGGCACTACGACACCTTGCGAATGATCTGACCTAACTTTCAGTTAGAATGACCGCCCAAGTTTACTGCTGCAAAATCTCTCGGTCTTAAAAGGGCCCTGCAAGACTTTTTGAACGCAGCCAGAAAATGGTGCCGATCAGTCATTGAGGTTCCTGCGAACGGGCAAACCCAAATGCTAATAGCGCAGCAGGCACCACGTAATTTGCAATCTGGTTTCAAATACAGCTGGAAATCGCCCGCTCTTCTTTCAACACGTGACGTCACTAGCAGCACCGACTAGGCCACTTGGCTTTTCTCGGTCTTCTAACAGATATACACATACATTGTCGTTACTTGTTAAACTCAAAACAAACATATTAAGCTTTGCAAAGAATCTATGACCATGAGATCAAAGCGCCATTTGTGTCTCAAGCGGCGACGACGGTGCCCCTAGTGACGTCATTTGATGAAAGATGAGGAGGTGCCTCCCCGCTCTATTTGAAACCAACTGGCAAATTCCCTGGCGCACGCAGTGCAACAATAGTTGAAGCCTCAAGGACTGATAGGCAGGGTTCTCTGATTAGGTCCAAAAAGTGTTGCAAAGCACCTTGAAACAAGGAAAATGCAAAACATACTATATCGCATGTGAGCGAAACTACACCAAGTACAGATGGTGATGAAAAGCAAGTGTATCGAACACAAAATGTGCAGCAATAGATGCTTGCCGCACATTCACACTGAAAAGAGTGCTATCATAAAACATATTCCACTGCAGGGCCTTGCTCTGACCCCATACCTGCCTTGCCCCATCAGGTCACAAGCGTACCCGAGGAGATTCGTCGAGCAAAAAATACGGGCTTGTGCCTTTAAAATGCCCTTTCAGGCATCCTACCGAATTACGACCCATTGGTTTAACACGCACGTTCAGTAGGAAACATGACTGATTGCCCAATTCCATTCGCAGCACGGAAGAAACAAGTACTCTCCTCAACAAATGAAATGTGTTTAGACTTTTTCAAATTCTGTAATATGCTGTGCAGTAAAATTTGGGTGCTTTGTGACGTAGTTTCATAAAAGAAGCATGCAATCAACACATCGGTGTCTGGACGTCACAGCGTAAAATCATGAGCTATGACATACAGCTTTGCAGGACGCTGCCATGTCCATGGTTTTTATGTATGTGTAGCTACTTGGTGTGACTAAACTTCAGTTGTGAGTCAGCTCTTTTATTGCATTTTTCCTTTCAGTGTTCTCGTTTTTCTTCCTGGCACTGTGCATCAATTATGGAATGCTGGCTGGCCTGATTTGGCAGTCTCAGTGGCATTCTCGCCACTGAGCTCTTAAAGCTATTATCGGTACTCGGGTGGAGCTGGAATTAATCACCGGTGACTTGGGTAGGCTGTGTACTGTAGCAGTTATGCCTGCCTACTACGCCAATAATGCCATGCACCTTGGGTTATAGCAACACGTCGGTGCATTTTCACGCTACAAATATGAGAATAGAGCACACATGGCAGTGACACAATGTGAACAAGTTCAAACATTTCACGGTGCCGGCACTGTCTGGCAAGGTGGCAGACATCCGTTTCTCGTTTAACCTTATTAACTTTTTACCTTTTTTTTCTTTACTGCACACAAATGAAAGAAGCAATCAAAACAATAACAGCACACAAAAGGAGATAGTGGGTTGTAGAACAATGGATTTGGTAACAAAAAATCAGTAAATCGGTGCTTATTTGCATATATGTACTGTATTATGCAATGGCCATGAGTTTAATACTTTTCAGAACATAATTCGGGTGCCAAAAAGCCTGCCCAAACATTACCTCAGGCTTTTTTTTTTTTTCCTTTGGAAAACTGCACTGCAGATACGATATGCACCCTTAGAGTTTCCGGACATCCGCACAGCGATACCAGACAGTCCCTAAACTTCAACACGGGGCTTTTTTCAAGACATTGTAAGCAAACTGCCTTGTACACATTACATTTGTTGAGTATCGTACTGTTTTGTTCAAAAGTAAGCAGGCCACCTGGTACATGGCTGCTATATAGCCATCCGGTGTGACTCATAGCATCCAAGAACTTCAATGCAACTCCAAGGGTCAGAAATAACTGCTGTCCTCATGTCATGTCTACAGCGCTCGAAACTTTACCATCAGGGTGCTCGGTCTTTTGCATGGCCCACTGAATGCCACTGGGTACGAGAACTGAATGTTTAGTGAATGCTGTTCATGGGGCATCTGAGTTGATCGGGGATCTTTCTGCCAACCTGCTTAATGCTAGGCCATGCAAAGAGTCAAACATCCATCCTGCTACTCACACTTCACTAATCACTAATAGCACCGGACATATGGAGAGACTGGAGAATGCACCTACTGAATGGATCCAAGTACGATTTTGTTTAGGTGTCAAATAAATGATTTGGTAACATTTACAAGGGCTGTGCGACTGTGTCTGTGTGTATATATCACTTTGCCGCCTTTGCCAACTCCCTGTGATGCGAAGCAGCGTACAACATAAGCGACGCCTACACCTTGCATCACAAGAAAGTGATAAAGGTGATCCCTGTGAACAAGCCAAAGCAGGGGCATGCGTCAATATGTACAGATATATAAACATCATCATTCGGGAAGCTGTCTCCAGGTCGGACACTTTGATCGCACAGTGACTGTGATGCATCAAGGCAACCTTATACTGCCAAAAGCCTTTCTTTAACATATCTTTTGTCTCTCCCCCTCCACGTAGTGCATTTGCTATGCATAATACTTGATTTGGTCGTTTTTATCAAACTGTGTTGTTTCTTCTTCAATCACTTTTGCCATTTTGTAAATGTCTCAGCATTGCAGCAATTATTTTAGCGCCAAGCATACGCAGACGAGCAGAGCCAATAATACAAAACGTTAAGATGCTAAAAAGCATTGCTCCGGAGGCAAGAGCTGAATCTCCACTAAATAAAATTTCAGTTTCGGCTAGCTGTTGCATCATGCTTCAGGAAGAACAAACAATGGTGCCAAACAGCCGTAGACACGAGACACACGTGCAAACACCCTGTCGTACGTGTTTCCGCACCGGTGCATATTTTAGGGCATTCACTTTTCCGATGTGCATGACGTAGCTGTGAGCCCGAAATTCAAGAAAAGCTCCCCCCGTCCACCAGTTTTCCACAATGTGCGATTTTTACACTCCCTAGAGGAATGTGCAGGATCATTTTTGGCACAAACTATTACAGTTAAACCTCGTTATAACAAAGTTGAAGGGGGGAGCCGTTATTACTTTGTTATAACCATTAGTTCGTTATAGCCAATATCTGTGTCATCTATGGGAATTTCAAGGGGAATTGCGATTGCTTCGTTATATCCAATAATTGGCTATATCCGGGTTCGTTATAACGAGGTTCTACTGTACAACCAACACATCTGATGGACTGCGCTAGTTTGGAGACTGCAAGCTGGAAACAAGCCCGCACCTGGCTACTCCATGAGCATGCACTGCACAGGAAATGCATTGCTCAAGCTGCGTCGAAGAAGTTGTGCTTCTAATCCACTACAGTGGCCCTCACTTACACAAAGCCAGAAAAGGTGCAGTAAAATGGTTGTTGGTGAAAGAAGCGATATTTTAAGTTAAGCAGATGCGATGGAGGGACTATTCAGGGAAGCTAGCCATTGTGTGAAGCCTGCACCAAAAAGAAACCTGAGAGGGCAAAGTCCACTCGGTGTGTCTACCTCACCATGCTAGACATCTTTACAAAATCCCGGCCCAATATATTCAGTGCAGTCCCACCATTGCCACTTTAATCGACCTCTCAACGTTACAGTCACACATGACTGGAAATATTCTGTGAGCTCCGGCACTTCAAAGGATAGCCCACCTTACGCCGAAAAACTTGGAACCACTGAAAGGGTGCATACTAAGTAGCATCATGCAGCACAATTTCTTGCATAGGGAAGTACTTCAACTCAGACGAGAGAGGGAAGACATTTTTGTTTCTTAAGTGTCAAAAGAGGCCTGTATAATTTGTTTTTTAACATTGCATTCGTGCCGGGGACAGTACAAAAAGAATGACAAGTTAACGACGAAATGAGCACTTGCAATGAACGGGTTCTTGGTGCAATCAAGCAGGCTGCTGCTTCTATGCAATCAACTCGGAGCATCCAAGAACCTTTCATGCACACGAGAGTTAAAACAAAATACTATAGTACTCGAGTCCGACGACTTCAGAGTAGAAACGAGAGATGGCCCGGTGCCTCAGAATGATTGTAAAAAAAAAAGGGCTGACGAAAGACGACGGAGACAATGCAAATATGGGCGACGGAAATACCTCCGTCGACAAGAAAACGAGCATGAAGAATGACGATGAAACCGTTCCGTCGACACCACTGGTCAGTGCAAGCACACAAAAATAATGCGACGACAACAGCAAAAACAATGCAGCACCGGAGCAGAGACGTCACATCAATCAGCGAGAAGGCAATGACAAGCTCAAAAATCAATCTGATGGCACGACACAGTACAATACATCACACAAAGAAAAGGTTATGCAGAAAACAAGGACCAGAATCATAGACTAACAATGTTGTAAATGAAAGAAAAAAAAAAGAAGAAACAACAAAAATATATAGCAGCAACGAGACTAAAACAGAAGCAAAATGAGCAGTGCGACCAACACATGCAAGTGGGGAGAGGGGGTCAAGTTATAAAACGTTAATAGGTCAACAAATAAGTTTGCAGTAAGATAAAAAATATGCAAAATAAGACAGCGAACGATGGCATCACGGGGAAAGCTGGTAGCGTGTCACTATAGCATGCGGCATGACGATGGCAAACAATGATGAACACATACCCAGACACAAGTAAAAACACAAGCCACCACCACCTCTGAGAGCAAATGAAACAAAAAAAAAGGGGGGGGGGGGGGGAGTAAGGGTTAGACAAAAAAAATATCAACACAACGATGCAGGTGACCCGCAACAACAAAAATTACTAATCCATGCTTTGTTGTGCACGCAGCGTTTTTGGAGAAACACATAGCTAAATCCACCAACTGGCTTGCACATAAAACAAGACGCAAAAAAAGAAACTTTGTTTTTCTAACGCTGCACTTCTTGTTCTTCTAGTTGAAGGCAGAAAAAATATATATATTGTCGGAGGAAAGAAATCAATTCACAAATAATCACCTGGACGCTAACACGTTTTTGCAGAGTTAATTCAGCTACGTGTCTTTCTCTTCATTTTTTTTTTCTTTGTATGGTAATAAAAATTTATCTCATGACTTGATATAAGGGTTGGGAGATGTGTGCCACGCTCGACAGCGGTTTGCGTGGCGGCACGACACTCGAGCATTGTGCAAATACGTTTTGGCACGAGCACTAAGATAAACACTGGCACACGACCTGTGTGCAAACTTATCTTTCTTCTACCATATACAAATAAAGGAAGAAAGAAAAACTCTCTCTGCTTTGCCAGTGGTCTTTCGAAAACGACCAATGCAAATTTGTACTTGATAGTTTTTTTGTTGTTGTTGTTGCTGTTGCCTCGGCAAGACCTGACTAGCAACCTGAAGTTGTCCGGCCTTTTTCAGTGTCTCTATAGCACAACGACTCGTTCCACATGCTGACACTAGACAAATTCGCTCATGCGACCCACTGTCCCAAGTTTTCAAAACAAGACGAAACTGGCTCTGAGTAGAAACAAACACGACAAAAGTGGCCCAACAGAATCTAACGATATCTGCGAAACAGCCTCCAGCAAGGGCTGCCACTCAAATGGCTGTCAAGACCATGCACACCATTCTTAGCCAGCAGAGTCAGACAGGATAAGGACCATACAGGGTCGATGCTCCTTCAACAGCGAGCCGTGGGCATTCAATGTTTGGTGCCAGCGCTCTATTTCTTCTTGCACACAGTTATTGCAACGTCACAATTACTTATCATTTAATATTTTTCTGTCCCATTCTCTGGGAGAACCTGACTTAAAAGAAACACCACGATCATGTAAAATATGCGGAGTTAGTACTTCAGGATTTGGCCTAAAACCTTAAGACTTGTAAATAAGCAGTCTGCAAACTCACTGGTTTATAAGCATCACTCGTAAATAAAATACTTCAGGAAACTCGCACACCACAAACCCACTCCTACCAAAAATCACCAGGCATGGCTATAGTTCAGCGGCCACTCCGAACTGCGCAGAGGCAGCGGATGTGCTCGTAAATTTCGTGCGCAACTAAGGTCGAAAGTTGGACTCGTCGGCGGCACACTTTGGCCTCAATGTGCTGGCTTACAAGCCAGCTAGCGCAAAATTAAGACAAAGCAGACCAGTGGGCCGATAAGGCCCACTGCTCATAAAACCTTACAACTCGCCCTGCATGCAACTCATTCTGTACAAAAGCATTCAAGAGAAGAAATAAGGGCTTTGTTATGTAAGAGAAAGCGAAACAATGACAAAGGTAGAATGCAAACAGCTCGCATGCATTTCGCATGGTGGCTAGCGGCTAAAATCTCTTATACAGCAAAAGCAGATAGAGAGCGTAAGCTTAGTGAGAAAAAGAACCCGAGAGCAGCCAGGCGAAAGGAATAAGCAAACAAAGGCTTTAAAAGAAAAGGACCACTCGTAAACAGATTTTCCAGACGAGTCGCACACAAGTACCTATCAACTCGCAAAGAGACAAACTCAACCAGGCAGAACCGAACCAAACCAGAGAGAAACTTCTCCAATGACAAAAGCAAGACCGACAGCTAGGAGTAAAACGTCGCTGCAAGACAACTCAATAAAACAGTACGTTGCAGGGCGCCACCAGACACCAGGGTTTGGCATGTCATGGCTGCACCTTATTACATTTCGCCTCAAACGTTTACTTTCTGGAAGACACAGGAGGGAGCGAAAGGGGAGATAAGAAGGGAAAGGACAGGAAAACAGGAGAAGAACAATCAAGTCCAGAGCAGTCTACTACTACACGCCGCTTTTTCCACCTTTCATTACTCCATGCGTGCTATACGTCAAGCGAGGACAAGGTCCAAGACCATAAAAACGCTTAGGAACGAGCAACAAGGGGAAGACGCCATCCAGAGGGCATGTGAGGCCAGGTAGAAGCCAGCCATCTTTGAACGGCCACAGTCTATCGGCTGGACCGTAGATCTGATGGAAGGCGCGAAGCTTAGCGCAAGAAAACAGCCGCATCAAAATTACATTAGCTATTAGAGAAAACAAGCCAGCCGAATGTAAAAAGGTCCAACTACCAAGAGCACTGGAAAACAGTGCTGTGCGAGAAGCAAAGAACTCGGTTCAAGATCAGTTCACAAAAGCACAACAAAATGAAAAATGTTCCTGATCACAGGGAAACACAAGAACGGCTGGATGCACAGCACGGCTCCCCGCAGGTATGAAGCGTGGTAAACGGGAGGAAGTGGGTAGCAGAAGCCACAGCCAGTGAGTAAAACCACCCTTGTTGTCTCGCTCCATCAGACATGCCACGCCAGACTGACGACAACATGACAGTCCCAAGTGGCGGATTCTTCTAGCAGGCCCCTTCCCTGTCCTGCGCAAGTCGGAAAAGACCACACACAAAGGCTCAACTGTCACTTCTGGCATGGTCATGGCACGGTGTGACATCGCATGATTTCTGCCGATGCCGCAACGCCGCAAACTGATGCGCGCTTCCTCCGTACACCCTTGCAAGTTGTATCCAACTGAGCCATCACAGGCCTTCGTTTTTCTTCTCAAGACTTCACTGTAACGAGCTTGCACATTCGCACTCACGGGCTTTCTTGCACTGGGCCTCTAAACTCAATCCAAGGACCCCGAAAGGCCACCGCCTTCTGTACAAACAACCAGTTTCCGTAGCCGTGGTTTGATGCAGCCGGTGCTTTCGGCATGCACAGCCGCACAATGTTGTGCGCTTTCACATGGGTTTGAAGAGTCTCCGCTACGCGATCCCGTGCACTCCGTTGAGCATCTGAAGACACGAAACAGCGCCCGAGCTTCGCTGACGGCAGCGTGTCGTTGCCGAGTCGGACACCCTGCGGCGGAAGGCGAGACAGTTTCTATAGAAACGAGAGCCCAAAGTGTATGTCGAGCTGGCGTCTCTACGAAACAGCACGCTCAGATACTGGTCGAGTAGGAGCGCTTGCGTTTCCAACAGTCGGGGTGGACCTTCTTGACCTCGTCAGCACGAACCTTGGCTTCTTGGGAGTAGAGCTTCTTCTCTTCCAGCTTCATCTTGCGCCACTGGTCGCCCAGCATCACGCTGATGGCCCTGTGGTCAGAACACGTGAAGGGAGCATGGGATGAACACAGAGTCACAAATGAGAAATTAATATTCGTGTAAAACCACTTCACGGACACATGAGAAGCTTAGTGCCATGATCCAACAGCATGCGACAGAACTATGGGCATTATGGCACAATAAAAAAAAAAGAATTAAGCTGTCACCGGCTGGCTGTAATATGTAGCTTGAAAAGGCACCTGCCAAAGGCTCATATGGGCTCCTCCGAAAATAAAGCCTTGCAGCATAGAAAGAATTCAAAGAATTTTCTGTTGCACGGGGATCAAACCAGGGCAAATGCTTTCAAGCTGATTAATTTGGCCTTGCTCTGCGATTTACTAACCTCCAGAGGCAGATCGCTAAAAATGATCGCTAAAAATGATCGCTAAAAATGATCGCTAAAAATGATGGAGAACAGGGAATGTCCCTGCAGCCAGCGTTTCGACCAGTGGACTTGTCCTCGTCAGGACAGCAGCCTGTCATCCTGACGAAGACAAGTCAATTTGTTGAACTGATGGCTCCAGCCAAATTCCCTGTCCGCCACCATCTTCAATCATCTGTTCAATTCAAGCCTCCCATCTTCCCCTAAGCTTCTCTTCAAGTTTGGATTTTAACCTCGGGAAGTTAGGTCATTCAGGAGAATACTATAAAAAGTTGTTTATTATGGGTGAAGCTCCACCCTGAACTAAGTGTTAGCTCAAAGGGTCCACAGGACGTTCCACATAAGTTTCGCCTTTTCGAATGGCTCTTCCGCCCTAATCTTAAGGGTCTGCACCTCTGAATCGCGTGTGTGTGCAAGAGGTACGTGTTGCACCACTACAGTAGAACCCCGCTGATACGTTTTTCACGGGACCGTAGAAAATGAACGTAAGAGCCGGGAAACGTAAAAGCCGAGAAGTGGGAAAAATGGAAAAATGAGAGAAGTGGTGATCGGCACCCAATTTTATTTCAGTGGTAGCGCTTTCAGTGCACGCATCGGCACACTCGGGTACGATTTCGTCGACAGAGAAAACCTCGGAGGTGACAACGGCATCATCGATGGAAACGTAATCACTGTGCGCGATTCCGTCCCAAACAGTTTGCACAGCTGTGCCATAATTTTGCTGGCGGAAGCCGGAAACGTGTTGGGTGCTGCCCATTGTGCAGCTAAGGCAGTCAAGCCAAGTCAAGCTACGTGAAAAGTCAACATTGCCGTCGGCAGTCGCCGCTTGGAGTGTCGATTCGCAACGTAACATATGGGAATGTTCCTGTACTGCGACGTAACAGCGGGGTTCCTAATGCATTGAAATCTATGGGAGCTATGCCAGGACTGGCCCAAAACGACGTAACAGCCAGGAAAACGCAGCAGCCGGGAATGTAACAGCGGGGTTCTACTGTACCACGAAACGCGAGCAAGCACACAAGCATGAGGCATAGCAGACACTCTTCTCCAACAATGGCTTGCTGGCTACCGTGGTAGAAAACACACTTAGGAATTGTCTGCGGCAACACGGTACAATATTGGTCCGGGGTTCGGCACCAAGATAAGGACAAATGTTTGGTCCTCTGCAGTTTTGTGCTACAGGTGGAAAGATGACAATTTTTCCAACGGATGCCTTACCCTGTTTTGTGGTAATTTGCCTTTTCCCAAACCTTCTTCTATACAGTGCACACCTTCTCAGGAACTGATCTGCCGTTATCATGGTGGTGAATCCCACAGGACAAACAAGATAAGCCTCACTGGACTCCCAGAACCACTAACTAAACCAACTAACTGCAGAACCAACATGCGAAGTCAATAAAAATGAGAGGTAACGGAAGTCATAAAAACTGAGAGGTAACAGGGCACCCATGATGATCAAGCACGGCAATCAATTAGCATGTGGTCACTAAAAAAAAAAGGTGTCGAAGAGCCATACTGAGCAACTTCCACCATCTCCGTGCTCCCAAATGAATCACCTCATTTCACACCACAAGGAACACCACTGCTAAAAGAGCGGCTCTTCCATCAAGGATTCACGGTGCTCCTTGAATGAACTGTCACTGTTCACCATCAGAAGTGCCACCGCTTATTCGAACAGTGACCCTCGCACCAACAGTCAACACTCCCGCAGTAAACGTGGCAAAATGAAACAAGAAACTTCCAAACAAGCCCATGGAATGACCACAATCAAGAGGTAGAGTAGGAAAACTGGCGTAATGTCACAACCATGCCCTAGTGTCCCCGCTTTCTCGTTTATCTTGCTGTTACTGACGGGACACATCTCTGTTTCGAGTGTAAGCTGGCCGCCCACCAACTTTAAAGTTTAAATAAAACAGGGGGGCCAACAATTGTGTAAATATGATAGTTACCATACAAAGCGAAATACAGGTCAAGCTTTTTTTTTTCAAAAAGAAAGAAATGACAGCTGAACAGCCGCCCCTTGACTTACAAAGCGGTCCTTGGCGAAATCCAAACTGTCATCTGGCAACCAGGGAACGCAGCACGTCTTTTGGTATCAGCATTGACATTGCTTCCATGCACGACCAACGCTACAGCTGCAGCCAGCTTCATTTTCGCTTTGTTCTGCAGTTAAGTGTTCGTGGTGACCAGTGCCCTGCTTGAAACGTTCATGTTCCGTGCAAAATGAGTTCTAGCTCACGCCGCCAGTTCACTCCTGTGTTTAAGAAGTTGGTAATTGAGTTTGCTGAAGCGAACGGAAATATGGCTGCACAGTGGTGCTTTGGCATCTCTGAGAAAAGTGTCAGGTACTGGCGGAACCACAAAGGCAACTTATCGGTGCACAATGCGCAAATGGACATCGTTCCGCAGTCGCCATACGGTGCATCCAGAACTGAAGACAAGGTTGTGGATTCTGTCCGTGTTCACCCTGCCAGGTCCTTGCCTTTAACGGCGGAGCTTTTCCACACCAAGGCGGTGAAGCTTGCCTGTGAAGCCCGACTGTGGAGGGAGCAACTCAAGGGCTCCATCTACTGGGTTTGTCACGTCGTGCAACACAAAGGGCTTGCGCTTCGCCGGGGCATTTCTATCTGCCAGAAGTTGGCAGAAGAATATGAAGTTGGTGGGACTCCAAAAGTATGCCACTGATCTCCAGAAGGGGCATGGCTGCATTTTGAGACAGAACGACAACGTCGACAAAAACGCCAGTGTGGCTCGACGTGCCGTCATTGACCACAGTCTTGGAGCAAAGGAGGTGAAGCTCCTGTCAACACGAAGCGAGCAGTTGCGCTTCACAGTGACGCTTGCACACACCGTTGACAGCAGACACCTGCCAACATTTATTATTCAAGTGAAAGATGCTGCCACAAGACACTCTCCCACGAGGTGTCATCGTGTATGTTTACAAAAAGGGGTACATGGATGATGCCTTTATGCAGGAATGGATTTGCACTGTATGGAACCGGAAGCCCAGGGCGCTGCTGCAGCTTGTAAACATGCTTCTGCCAGATGCCTTTCGTGGGCACCTGATGGCACTGTAAAGCCTGCACTCTGTGACAGGAGGACAGACCTTGTCATCATTCTGGGAGGCATGACATCCACTTTGCAGGCTCTGGACGCTGTGTTTAACAAGCTGTTAAAGGCCGTGTGCGTGAACTCTATGTATGACCAGTGGATGGCCGCCGACTACCCGCAGAACCCATCTGGCTGGCTGCAGAGGCCACCTCTCGCGACGGTGTGCATGTGTGTGTAACAGGCGTGGCGGTCGCTGCCTGACGATACGGTAGTGCGCGTTTAAGGAATCAGGAAATGGGTCATTCCATGCCAACAACCAGCATTTTCCTGACCACCATAAATATGTCTGAAAAAGACATCCATGTGTTTGTTGAAGCCCAAAACTAACTTAATTTCGTTGCCAAAAGTTTTTCCACGATTTTATGAGAGTTTATTGTTTCGTTCAGTTCAAGTTAAGGGCACGAAGCTCAATTTTATTTCCAAGGACCCATTATGTGATGCAGGCACTAAATTTGTTTCCATTCCAACCTAGAAAAGAGATGTTGCTATAAAACTGATGAATCCTTGAATTAAATATTTCTTACACTTTTAGAACAAGGAAGATCAGAGAAAAATGTGATGTTCAACATTCTTTTTTTTGGCAACGCTAATAAACTCAAAGGTCAAAAATGATTTCAAGAGACAATAATTTTCTTTGTGAACATAAATATCTGAGAACATGAAGTCGCAGCAGGTAGTCTGTAAAAAAGTCATGAAATACAATTTTTTTTTAACACAAAGCTCCGCAGTCAAGCTATAAAAATTCACCTTTGTGGTCAGGCTAAAAACATGCATGGTACACGTCATTGGCTAGCTAAATGTATCCACTAATAATGTGTTAAATTACAATTGGATATTACTTTTTACTATGAAGCAGCCCACACTGAGCAATCAGCGGTGATTAGCAACTAAAACCCAGTTACCTGAGCCCCCCAGTTACCTGACCAACATGGCTGCCTTCCAGTCTCCATCAGGAGGTTATGCCTATCGTGTTTTGTTACAACACTTACCGCGTGGTTCTCAACTTCCTGTTGAGCTTCTTCATTATGCTCCAAGTTTCTGCCCCATATATCATTGTTGGCGTATATAAGTTTTTACTGGAGTGATAATGAAAAGTTTCCATTTATGACTTGGGAATGCTTGACGTCTACACACTAACCCATGCTTATTCAACAATCAATACAGGGACTAAAATTTTATCATCATCACTATTGTTATACCTGTTGTCCTTGCCAGGGTGCATGTGGGAGTACTCTCCGCGGTGTTTCTGGGCAAACAGCATGAAGCCGTTCATGGGGCGTCGGGGCTTGGCTGGGTCTGGGCATGATGTGTGGCGGGTGCGGGTGTTGAGAGACTTCTTGGATGGCGAGCACTGCGCCGACACTGCCACAGGTTCCGAGGGCGCAGGTGGTGGTGTGGGTGCCGGCGGTGATATGCAGTGCTGTAGAAGCAACAGTGTTCCTACTTGCTGATCACGGGCAGTTATCACAAAATTGAGTCACAACTTTTGCATCCCATAGCCTCAAAGAAAACTTTCCTATTTCTTACAATATTATCTGTTCCCTTTGCTCAGTATTGTTAGACCACTGCACTGATTTTGTATGCAAACTAAAGATGTGCGAATATTGAAAATTTCAAATAATATATGAATAGCGTTTGCTATTCGATTTGATTTACACTTAACTTTTACTATTTGAAGTTGGTAATAACGGGAAAAAAAATATGCTGTCTCGTGACAAGTGGCCCATTCCTGCATGTAGTACGCTTTGCCGCATAACACCCGTGTACTGCGATGAAACACTCGTGCATGATGGCAAAGCTAACACTCATGTACAGTGGCAAAGCTAATGCCCGTGTAATGCAGCGAAGTTAATACTCGTGTACTGCAGGAAAGCTAACACTCGTGTACTGCAGTGAAGTTAGCTCAGCTTTTTGTTGCACAGTTCTCTGCCGCATAACACCCGTGTACTGCGATGAAACACTCGTGCACGGTGGCAAAGCTAACACTCATGTACAGTGGCAAAGCTAATGCCCGTGTAATGCAGCGAAGTTAATACTCGTGTACTGCAGGAAAGCTAACACTCGTGTACTGCAGTGAAGTTAGCTCAGCTTTTTGTTGCACAGTTCTCGGCTGGACTGTTTTTCGAACTTTGAAATGACACTGTGGGAGTACACAAGTCTTGCAGTAAATCTTTTTGGAAAATGTCCAGCAGCACATTTCTCCATAAATTGGCATGGTATTATTAAAAAAATATTAGGAAATTATTCCAAAATATTCGATTCGATTCACACTAGAACATAAATATTTGAATTCGCTTTGCACTCACAATTTTGCTATTCGCACAGCTTTAATGCAAACACCTCCCAACATATTACAGCCTCATCTGATCTTGCCTTGGTCCCCCTTACTATGCCTCAGATGCACTGCAAATCCCTCTACAACAATCTTATAATAATCTCTGGTGCGCTCCTGAAGCCTCGTTTGCCACTTGCCTTCCTGTTCTAGCAGTTGCACATAACCCAATCTTTACCCAATGCCAGGGGCCACCAATATATGCGTTGCAGGTACAACAAAAACTGAAAACATTTCACTTATTGAGTCTCCCCAACCGCGAGCCTGATTCTTTCCCACAATGACACAAAGGTCCAAACGAAATGCAATGGTTTGTTAGGGTATTTTCTGCAATTACGGTCGCTGAATTCAGGAGAAGCCTGGATTTGGTGAAGGCTACGGAAACAAAGCATGCCGTGAGGTGCTGCAACAAGCCTACTTGCTGCCAGAATGCCCTGATAACCGTGTGCTCCAACTGGTGACCTACCTCTAGGTGCTTAGCAAAAGGGGGCAGCGTGAGCAATCCTATTGGGTTAAGAGAAGGTAATGGACGCTTGGACCACAGGAAGTAGAAAAAACTTGGAAAAAGGAAGGAAATAAACTGGCCAATGCCAGCATAATTTTTGCATGGGTGCCTGCCCTGTTGCTGTCCCTGTTGCTTTCATGTCAGAAGACGCGAGAGGAGAGGAAGCTGCAGATGCACGTTATACATAGCAACCACCAATTTCACTTTTACTTCAGCAGTTAAGATAAGTTGCTTGCGAGCGGATAATTGTCAGGCAGTGAAAGGGCTGATGGTAAGAATGTTCTATGATTGCTAAGAAAGCTGTTTCAGTGCATCTGTGGAGCCCACCCTCCCAGCATAGATAACATGAGTTGCAACAAGGAGCTTACTTTGGCCATAGTGCTGAGTGTGTATGCAGCCGACCGGTCTTCAGGGGTAAGGGGCAATACCCTGGAATAAAGAAGAAGAAAAATAAAGGCAATGCACATGTAAAACGAACCAAAGAACTGTCGCTAATCCTGTGCAAGACAAGTTTTACAGAGGTTCTCAAGGCAGGGGAAGTTTCGTGAATGGGAAGAGTCATCATGCATCTCAGATTACCTTAGCGCTATGTGGATGCAACGTCATAGTTTGAGACCCAAGTTCTCTGTTTTGTGCAAGGTGCATTTAAATTAACCTCATTGCAAAACATTGAAGGTATACCTACAATGACGTAGATGCATACAAATAAACTGAAGTAATGTGCATTTGGTAGTTACAGGTCAAAAGTGACTCCGTGAACAAACCAAGATGGTAGCACTTGAATCTTTATAATCACATAAAGAAACCTCATAAAATACATATTTGTGGCAAGTCTACGACAGAATTTCAATACACTGCAGCCTGATTACAATGTAACATAAAAAAAAAAACAGAATACATGCTGAAAAATTCTTTTCAGGAAAATGCAATGAAAAGCTTGCTCTTTTCTTATACACCAGTAATTGGCAGAAAAATGTTAGGGGTCTGGCAACTCTGGACATCATCACCATCACCAGCGTCGCATTGTTTTCATATTGCCCGTGAGGCGACTATTCCGTGTTTTCTTGTGAATCTGTCAGGGGGCCCCGCAAGTCTTCTTCAACTCTTCTGTGAAATTGAGGGGAACTCAATGACGGTTCGCAAGAGCATTCAACGCAAATGAGATCAGGTTTGCAGAGGCATGTGGAAATGTCGCAGTGCAGTGTGAGTTCATAGTGTGTGATACTGGTGTCACCTGTGCCTTTTAAATCGCAATCAACGCCGGTCCAGAGTGGATTTCATTACTGCTATCAACAGTAGTTGCTGCAACACAGCAGTCCAGGCTAATCGGTGTCAAATCTGGCGCTGATGTAAGCCAGATAGTGGTCTGGAAGCGAGACTGCAATGCATAGCTTGCGATTGTCTTGACCTCGTTCGGACCTGACTGTGGTCAACAATGAATGCAATAGTAGCTGCTGTGGTGCGCAGACACAGTGACGACTACATGGCATTTCATTTTCTGCATCAGCCTGTATGCTTCCATTTTTGAACAAACTGTGCAGCATGAATAATAAGGAGTCAACAAACAGGAAGCCGTACACCTAGGTAGATATGGCCAGCCTGCCAGGGTGTATGGCAATAAGGAATGGTGTTTTCAAACAACTTGCGTACCCCTTGCACCACTGAGTGCCAGGTAGGGGTTCTCCTTTACCACTTAGAAAGAACTGGTGGGTTCTTGTTTGGCATTGGGAGAAAAACCCAGCACAAGGTGAACAGAGTAGTAGAGTCCGCATGAATTTTGACCACCTGGGCTTCTTTAATGGGCGTCTACCTTTGAGTGCACGGGTGTTCTTGTATTTCAACCCCCCCCCCCCCCTCCCTCCCTCCTCCCCCCCCCCCCCTTATAAATGCCGCCACTACGGCCAGAAATCAAATGTGCATCCTTGAGCTTAGTAGCACAACACCATATTCATCAAAGCAGCTGTATACTGCCCTCTGTCAATTTCTTGCTTTTCATTGCAATAGAAAGCGTACCAAAGTGTACAAGCTTGCAACCTTAAGAAAGAATTTTTCAATCTTCATGGTCACCCTTTCTGCATGTGTAGGGACGCCAGAAACAATGTTTACTGGATTTTTACAATAGTAATTTAAAAATGAACATTGCTTGCCATCGCCAAAGAATGCTACCAGATGTATGTGAAATACTACTGTAAGTAATACATTTTTGGCAAGATAAGTGAACCTTGGTTTTTCACTACACTGGAATATGACACACATCACCCAAGGATGGTACCATCAGTCATTCCTTTGTGAATTCCTGGGTCAAGTTAAAAATATTCCTTTTTTTGTGGCTTACAAGTATGCTCATTCCCATCCATGTAAAGAAACGATCCCATTTTCACCACAACCAAAAAAACAAGATATATATATTCTGAGCAGCAGACAGTCCCTTTAAGCCACCAATGAGAGATTGCAAAAAGATAAAGACAACTGCTGACCTAGGGCTATCGTCTATGACCCCCATGGGCTGGGTGCCGTGGGGACCGGATCCAGGCGGGTAATGAGAGACAGCGTGGCCCAAGCGAGGGGGCAGGGGTGGCCGTGCATAGGAATGCAGCGCCGACAGGCTGAAGGATCGTTGGCGCCCTGGTGGTGACAGTGGTGGTTGTGCGACCTTGCAGGGGAAGAAAAACAGAACACAAACATTACCTTCTAATGGGAACTACAGGAAGACAACAAATGACTTTAGCCCAACAAAGTATTGTACTGAAACTCTCATATTATTCTCCTTTTTAAACACCACTGCAAATTCGGTATGCTGAGAGCTTTCAGTATTCAAGACATGTGCCCTCCAGTGGCACCTGCAGTGTGTTACGGAACCACAGTGCATATAGAGCTCCAAGGAAGTGAAGCCGAGACTGGTTTTACAAATAAGCACCACAGCCAATTAAGGAGGAGACACTGATGATCTCTGGTAATTCCTTTCTGTAGTTTACAGGGCGTGAACACCCATCTAACAAAAAAACAGCGACCAGCTGAAAATGTCATCTATGCATGTGCATAGGTCGTCCAATGCACATGCGCACAAGAAGACAGTGCTCAGTTCACCAGATAGATTATGGAAAGCAAGCAAGCAAGCAAGCAAGCACACACACACACACACAGCATCGACAACACAATTGCTTGAACTACTCTATTAACTTTTCCATGACCTACTGTGTTAAATACTTGGAACTGCAGGTGTCACAAATAAACATGCACATCCACATTTGGCACTTGTCCTGCGTACCATGCCTCTCTTGAGAACGCATATATTTATTTGCACTGCCTACAGTTCAAAAACTGATGACTACAGTGTGCTCAGCACTGCAAAACCTTTGCCAAATGGACAAATTTTGTGCCATTTCGATAGAGTGCACTTGCACTTTGTCACGCCGAGTTCCACCTTCGCAATGCACTGCTGCACAAGAAAGAAAAGCGTCCCTTGGAAATGACGGTAATGACAGTGGGTGAATTAGTAGCCATAGCGTAATGAAGCACGCCACTAAAGCTGTGTGAACATCATCCATCCCCATGAGGTGCAGTACAAGTGGCAGTGACTGCGTGGACATAACACGCCTGCAACATGGAGGCCGCACCTGTAAACTGTCCAAGAACATGAACATAAGAAAACAGGATTTCCTTTTTTTTTTTTAAATAGCATGCTTAATGACATGAAAACATCTAAAATAACAAAAGTTATGGTTTAAATATATACCAGTGTCAACGCTTTCATTATAACCTTATTTCTTAACCATTGCTCCGAATGGTACACACATTGATCCAGTGAAATAAGCGTTGAACACTCACTGAGTGTGCTCACCATGTAGTAAGTATTGAAGGTGCTCTATCATGCACACAAATGACACTTGCTAATTCACTCACTCAAAGTGTACTGAAACTAGCCTCTGTGAGAGGTATAAGCTGCAGTCTTCCTTGTGCATCTTGTTTACAAATTCAAACATTAACACCTACAAACAGCAAATTTGTCTATCCATGTGCAGTTTGAAACAACAGCCCTAAATGATGTGCTTTCTCTTGCAGGCAGTGCTGAAAAAATGTGCTATTCACGCATGCACATCACGCTTCGCCATGGGGTACCTCTGTGGCAGCCACAAAGAAAAGACACAAACTTTGTCACGACGCCAGCTCTAAATGTTGCTTCAACTGTCCTATCTCTTCTCTTCTGCCATTCCTCCAATTTCTTCCCTGTAGTACTTAGACGCACTCCCTTACAGGCTGCTGAAAGTAGTGCCCCCTCTGTTCTCTTTTCCCCCCAGGCAAGCAAGCTGTTTCTTTCTAAAAGCTTTCATCCCCTTCATGTCATAATTACATTTCAATTCAAAGCTGCAGGCCTAGTTGATTAACTCAACCAGTTTACAGGTTGCTACACACTGCCACTCATCTTTGCAGTGCAGCAGTGGTGTCCTCTGAACCATGCTGCTTCATTCAAAACATTAAGGAAAAGTGCAGGGCTTGTCTACAATTATTCTTGACGATGCTGGGCTGGTACAAGAATGTGGATGCGAAGCGCTGTTGCATTGCGGGTGATGAAACACAGACATAGGCAACGTTTGGACCCCATTTACACAGATCTGCTCAGTGGACACGACGTAGGATGTATTTATGCTTCTGTAACTGAACACACACGCAAATTCGTGACTTCTCAAGCTTATGAAGATGGCGCAAATTAGAGGGATTGTTGACTATCCTTTATCGCTGCTCTGTTTTTTATCACATTAGAAAGGCTAGAATTCAAAGTGCCCAAGCTTGTAGTGGTTTTTCCGGAAAGAAAGTTGGAATCTTTAGAACAAACAATTTGCCTTTCTACATGTGTAGGGACACCTGCAACACTGCTATCTAGACGTGATGGCAATTTTTGTGCTGGCAACAGTAACAATAATAATCACTTATGGGGTTGTACGTCTCAAAACTACCGTTTGATTATGAGAGACTCCACAGTGGAGGGCTCCAGAAATTTCGACCACCTGGGGTTCTTTAACGTGCACTGACATCGCACAGCACACGGGCAAGGCCTCAACACTTAGCCTCTATCGAAGTGCAGCAGCCGTGGCCAGGATTCAGTCCCATGACTTTTGAGTGCCACAGTCACTAGACCACTGTGGTGGGGCATGCTGGTAAAGTTGCAAACCGGAAGCATATTCTGTTCTTAGAAATTCAATTTTTTCTGTGTGATTCTGTGTAATACCAAAAATTATTGCCATAGAGGTTGTTTACGGCATTTAAGTCTCCTCAGCTTCGTATGATGACATGCCCTGAAACAAGTAATGCCCACAAGAAGCAACCAACGCAAAATGGGCTTACTGCAGCGGATGACAATGATGATGATGAGGGTGGGTAAATGGGTGGTGGCGAGTCCCTCAGCAGGGGGCTCTCGGGGCTTGTGGCTATGATGGCCAGTTCGGTCAGCCGGTCAAACACCCCTTCTGAACCAGCTGGAAACTGGGACCATGACGATGGCACGGGCGGGCTTGTGTCTGCGCCGGAGATGCACAACAAGCTGCTCAACGGCAAGCCTTGCTTGCAGAGAGCTGCTACAGCAGGAGCAGTAGCTGGACCACGGTGACAAGTAGGTAGATCCATGGACACATGAATGGCTGACAGGTAAGAAAGCTAGCACGTACAGAGAAATCTTATACACAACTCTGAATTTGGTATAGCGGCTTTACGGACAAACAATTCGATTTCATTACCGCACACGCATTCCCAAAGGCTCAGAAGCAAACCGTCATTGAACTTCCTTGTCGATGGCAGACATAAGGATATTCCCTCCAATATTATGCTAAGTGCCTCAGCTAATAAACAGATCTCTGTAAAACTTCCGCTTGGCTAGCTACATTAACCATCATATAAGTCTTCATGGGGATATATCCCTTCCTTGTCTCTTAGTATCATTCATTCTTAGCCTTAGTCTGATATCCTCCTTGGATTAAAGAAAGCACAAAAGTCAATAAGGAATGAGGAACCGCCTGCGGCTTCTACAACAGCATTTCTGGGTTTCAGAAGATACGGGTGGTGACACTGTAACCAACCAAGAACTCACAATTTTATCGAGGGAAATGCTAGACACACCAGTATGGAGCCTTGACAGATGGAAAGTCTAAAGGAAGAAAAACTGTAAAAGGGGAATCACCATACCCTTGTGTGTGCATTCTGTTCAAAAATTCCCTCAATTTCGAGGAAATGTTAACTACTTGTGCAACTTTCACTCTTCAAACGGCTATGTGCAGCAATAACACAGTACGCAGCGCATTTTTGTCTTCAGGACTGATGCTGCTATTCCCCAGTTACCCATCTGGGGCAGTCTTGGTCCCTACCAGCTCAAACCTAGTGACGTTACAGAGTATTTGGAAGAGTTAGTATTGTGTACCCCATAAACACGTAATAGAAAAAGAGAGCATTGAGATTGTACAACCTCTGCCATGCTTTACTTCTAAAGAGCAATAATGGTGGTATTTTTTCAGTTTTGCTATCAAGCTGCACCACAATGCATCATGACTCACAAGTACCGCCTTTCTCAACAAAAGCTTTCGGTCCTGTTTATCTGACTTATCTGAGATGAACCTATGTGCCCGAACACACACCCTCTGTCCCACCTGAGAAACGTTTCTGATGTCTCTCGAACTGCTTTGTCAAGTTCACCTGTTCTGAACTATATTACGGGACGGACTGTTAGTTAACGGACATTTTAGACATTTTTCTAGACTCCCACAACAACAAGCACTTGTACCAGTGCAGTGAACAATGCTAACCATTCTACAGTTCAACAACATTCCTTACTCTTAACAATCAACATGCTATCAACAATTCACATTTATTCTTGAAGTGGACATAGCACTGAAATAGGCATCCTGCATCACCCTATGTACATGATGCCTTATAAAGCAACAATTGGCCACCATGCCTGACAGGCTGCAAACACCAGCATAAGTCCCGCGGACACAATTTAGGAGTACCGAAGCGTGAAAATGCTCAAAACTCTCTTTGTGGGTTGACCATGAGTGAACTCTTATTGCGGGTATTTCATTATTGGCCTTACACGACATGATGGCAGTTAGTGCAGGAAATGAACGAGGTACTAAGCAAAACAAAACAAAAAGCAGTGATGAAGACACATGGATTTTGTTCCTTATTTGTTTAGCGCATTTAATCACAATAATGATCAATCTTTAGTGACTCAACATGTTCACTAGCTCGTTAATAACTTAAGATATAGCACAGAACTTGAAACAGTCCACATTCACAAGCAAGCTATGGTTTTTCAGTCACTGACATTTTTTGGTGGCTTTGCTGCAACCAATTCTAGTTAGCTTGGTGCTCTTTCATAAATAAAAAATGACAGAAACCTAAAAATATTGACAAGCCAAAGCTTTTCCCAATAAAAGTTAACTTTTTGCAGAACTTGAGAAGGCTTTGATAAAAATCCTTGAAAAATCTACTCATAACATTAGTTGACTATAAAATGCTTGTGCAACCATAGCTTCAATATGCACGTGCTACCTTCGAGCCTCAACAATCTACACTAAAGCTCCCGCATCTGTTCAGAACCACGCAGCTAGATTCACTTTTTTTTCCAGGTTACTTAAACCACACAAGCATTTCTGTACTAAAATCTGAACAAGAGCTACTGCCTCTTGCCCCATCACCACATCTGTCACCTATGCCTCTATAGGAAGGTTTTTCTTTATTATTATTATTTCATACCCTACGACAGCTGGCTGATTCAGATGGCTCACTACTTTCATCAAACAGGCCATCAAAAGTTGGCAATTATGTGAAGCAGCCCGAGACTTGAACAGCCTTCTGAGACAAACTGTGTTCACATGCAATACGGCATGCTTTACAGTAGAACCTCGTTATAACGAAACCGGATATAACGAAATATCGGATATAACGAAGCAATCGCTATTCCCCTTGAAATTCCTATAGATGAAATTGATATTGGTTATAACGAACTAATGGTTATAACAAAGTAATTACCGCTCCCCCATCAACTTCGTTATAACGAGGTTTTACTGTATATCCACCATTGACTCTCCCGACTTATTTTCGTAATGTTGTCATCATCACTGATCTTTTTTTCTGTGCTCATGGCTCACATAACATCATTCAGGCATCAGTAATTAAATAAAATAAGTAGAACTGTAAAATGAGCCCCACTTCGTATAAACTTTACAAGAATTTGAGAGAGTTCACCACACTCACCCATGAGGCCCTCACTCGAGACGTAAGCCGAGTCCTTGCAGTCAGTCGACGTCTCATCCCCAGAACTTGTGGAGGCCCCCCCAACGCCGGCCATTGGGTCCGGGCTGGCGCTGTCGCCAGCCTGAGCCCCTGCGGCCCATCGCCGGCATACTGGAGCTGCTGCAGGATGGTGCATGGGCAATACCCATCAGTTCTGAACAAATCTAAAGACACAAACTTAATGTACTTGCGAATTTCCACTACCTTTATTACCTCAACGACCCAGCTGGCCTTTCAGGAGTAGTGTCATAGCTTGGCAACGCAACAACTCCTGTGCGTGAAACTTCATGCATTTGCTCTCACTGCCAACTCAAGCTACAAAAAAGCACGTTGAAAAATGCAAGGCAGACTAAAAAAAAGATCAAGATTCATCATCATCACCAGCCTACCTTTATGTCCATTTCAGGGTGTCACCTCTCTCAATGATTTCCAATTCGCCCTATTCCGAGCGAGCTGGTTCCACTATATGACTGCGAACTTCTTAATTGCATCACTCCAGCTAACGTTTTTCCTGCCTCTGTTGCGTTTCCCTTCTCTTGGTATCCATTCTGTCGCTCTTATTGTCCATGTATTATCTGTCCTCCGCATGATATGCCCTGTCCACACCCACTTTTTCTTTTCAGTTCAGTTCAGTTCAGTTTATTATTCCTTGAAAGTACAAAGTTCATTGTAATAGTATACAGACGAGGGTCCCAAAGTCTAGCGACTGCAGTGGGACCCTCGATTAACAATAACATTAAGAATTAATATAAAAGCAAGCAACATTACAAACGCAAAAGGAATTGAACACTGAAGGTACAGAAAGCAACAACTGATATAAGCAGCAAATGATATAAGAATGTCAGCTACTCCTATCTATTCTCTGATCAACTCCACTTGCTTTTTATCTCATAGAGTTACACCTATCATTTTTCTTTGCATCGCACGCTGCATGCTCCTCAATTTCATCTCGTTTCTTACTTATCCTCCATGTTTCCGCACCATACGTTAGTACTGGGAGAATGCAGTGATTAAATACTTTCCGCTTTAGTGACCAGTTGCAAGTTTGCAGCCATGATTTGGAAATGTCTCCTGAATGCACTCCATCCTGCCCTTATTCTACGGAGGATTTCCTTTGCATGGGTAGGCGTCTCTGTTATTAACTGCCCCAGATATACATACATATTCATTCATGCATTCTAAGGGTCCATAACTAGTAACTCTTCCAAATCCTGTTCCAAAGCCATCAAGATTAAAGCTATCAAAAATTGAAGAAGAGTTGGCTTCTTGTCAATTTCATTAGATTAGGTTCTATGCAAGTTTATTAAATTCATTATTAACTATAACGGTCTCCATTTTGCGGTCTTTGCTTTGTTTACTGAGAAAAATGGGTGCGTTGCCCTCTTTGCAGCTGGTCAATTTGAAATTCCAAAGACAACTACTCAGGAAGAACGAAATGAAGAAAAGAAGACAAAAAGAAAATATCAGCAAATGCTAGATTCAGAAGCACAACTCAGAGAAACGATCCAGTCTCAGAACTGTATCAACTTCCATTTGATGGCAATGAAGGGAACAAAAGAAGCATAAGAAAACAGAAATCGTAGCAATGTCACTCCACGTAATATGACACGGAAGGCAGGCTGACTGATCCTATGTTTGTTTAATACAAAACATTCTATCTGAAATGTAACAAATGCACCACACATGTTCCGAGCTGCCATGCCTGTCGAATCCAGCTTCACAGCAGCTCCCTCCGTGCAACTTAAATAGTGCTTATTGTGCAGGCAATGATATGTTGTCTTCACGTGTTGCGACACGTTGACGGTGCCCATCTTATCAGAGGGGTTGTTAACCCTTGACACATTATCATCTCTTCCGCCGCTTCAAAGCACATGCCTTCTCAGTGGAATGGGAAAGATTTGCCGGTGATAGGCTGCTGATACATTTTCCTCACAATGCAATAAACAACACGTCATGCAAACACTAATGGCCCTGTATCATTTATCAAATGCAAGAGACCTTTTCAGCAGTGAGTAAGTGAGGCTTCTCATGTTGGAGACATTTACTTTTTGCCTGGAGATTTAATTACAGAATGGCATTTTCATGCATTGGTGACCTTTTTCAGAGTTTTGTAGGTGAACATTTGCATACAGAGGCAGCAGAAAAATCAGGACCTGAACACAGAAAAAAAGAAAATAAAAAAGTGAAGGTCCTATCATAATGTACAGCCGCCCATAGTTTATGCCAGTAATGGTATTGTTACAGCAAAGCATATACCAGAGCAGCAGCAGTGCTGACCATGGGAACGCAATATTTTACATCAGATATGCAAGTAAAGCGGAACGTTTTCTCCCCTTACCGTCTTGTGTTCATCTATGTCTGTCACAATCACAGCTTCTCCCTGCTGCCAGTTCACCCTGGCACTGGGAAGTGGGAAAGCTCCTTGCACACTACAAAGCTGAGAACAAGAACTCTCCACCGAACTACTGGCCCATTTCACTAAGAAGTGCCCCTTAAGATCATAGAACACGTCATTACGCTTGCGTCATGAATTTTCTCAACTCCACCCGTTTCTTTAGCCCATCACAGCGCAGTTTCTGCAAGGGCATGTCATGGAAAATGCAACTGGCCATCTTCCTTCACTATTTCCAAGCAAACCTTGACAGCAATGTCAGATAGATGCTGTCTTCTTAGACATAGCCAAGGGCTTCGACAAAATAGTCCATCAAGGGCTAATACTAATACTTAGCCACTTCAACACATTACTTTTGAATGAATTAAGGTATTCCTGGTTAATCACTCTAGAGCTGTCCTAACAACAAAACCTCAGATTTCCTCCTAGTTCCAACAGGTGAGCCTCAAGGATTCATCCTTAGGCCCCTTTTGTTCTTCGTCTACATAAACGACTTGTCCTTAATCATATCACCTCTATAATCCCATGTAATATTTCACATGCTACTGTTGTACAGTTATCAAGAAAGGGGAATAGGTCAAGGGCTTATTTGTTAGACACAACCTAATAAAGCCAACAGACAATGAAGCCAAGGTAGGCATAGGGGACATGAATTGTGGTTTTTAACTGTAGTGTAGCAATTATGACATGATTGGAAAGAAATTAAAGAGTACAAAAAGACACACCTGCAGTTGGTAGGAACAAACAGCAGGTGTTTGTTACAACCTGCACACGTGGCACTGCTGATAAAATATGCACACTTGTTATTAAAAAGTGCAGTTTATATCACAACTGGTGTACCGCTTACAGGAAACTTCGATCATAACAAATTTCTTTCGTACATATATTTCTGAATATTTTAAAGCCCTGTCTGTCAGCAGTAGAGCAACTGTCTAAGAAATAAGGGTTCTTTTTTTTTTTTAATCAGTACAGATACAGTGGTCTTCAAATTGTACTATGAGTCTGAAGTCATATGAACTTTAGAAAATGTGATTATGTGTAAGCCAATGTGCATTACTTAAGGCAACAGAAATGAATTCATTCACCAAGTATACTAACGAGCAAAGCTCACTGTCAAATTGATGCTCCTTTCCACATGCTAACAAACTTTTTACATACAATTGTCTGAACTGAATACAGGGACATTAAGCGTCAAAGAAAGTGGATGAGTGCAAAACTGCAAATACATGATGAGAGATTCATACATTAAAACACTTCGTGCATTGGCTAGGCAAATAGGTTGCAATGTGAGCACAGAAGGCACCCTTTTAATGTTATCCAAACATAGATAGAAATAAAAAATTTCTTTGTACATTCTATAAAGTTAAAAAAACAAATTGGGACCTTTACTGCTTTACGTGTGGCATACAAGTGGATACTGAAAGAAAGTTACCCGACTTTTCCGACTGCACAGCATATTCCTGTGCATATGCCACCCAAGAATTAGTCATCTAACACTATGAACTGATTGAATTTACACTTTGCAAGTAGTTTTTTTCCGTCGCATGATTGAACACTAGAATTTTTCAGCCGTTGCAGTTCATTTTGTTACAACTTACTCAATTTTAAATGCTATTGCTGATGTATGGTTCCTTTCTATTTTGATGTTCCTTTTTCTGCATACTGCATTTGTGTTACTTCCATGCATTCCCACGCACTTGCCACAGCCCTAATAGGCTGCACTATGTATAAAGAAACAAATAACATTGTGAAATTCGGTACTACTGTAGGTGTTAGGTATATTCAAACTAAGGATCAAAGAATGTGCCACTGTGTTTAAATGGGCACTAAAGGCAAACAACTTCTTTAGCTAAAATGGTTGGTGAGAGCTTAAGAACGTCTGAAAAGTCAATATTATCAATACCACTGCTCTGTTAAGCAATAATTCACTGTAAATTCACGATGAAGCTTGCGCCACCTACAGGAAATTCCGCGACCTTGGTGCGGTGACACAGTCAAGGCAGCAGCATGCAGCGGCGAAGTAGAAACAGGTTTCTCCGTGACTGCTGACAGCGGGGTCTGCTCACAATAGCTAGAGGAGAGTGCCACACCTCGCAAGGGTACCATCTAGGCAACTTACTCATACCTAAACCCACCTTCTCTCCTGACTGCTCCTGCCTTTCACACAGCTGGCTAGACTGTCGGCCAGTAAAGAGAGAGAACGGTGAATCCACATCACTACAGCTGCTTAGGCGGGAGGTTTGAACAGTATTATTGGCATGCTAACCACTTAAATACGATTTTCGCTCAAAATAGCCATTTTCTTGGCACAAAGCAAGCACTACAGAGTTAAAAGGGACCGACAACCAATTTTTAAAGTACCTAAGATACCTGGTTACTTTATTTGAACGGAAAGGTTACTGGTCAGATAGTCCAATCATGCAATGACAACTGGGAAATCGCCGTAAATCATTTTTTGTCAGGATTTCTTGCTTATGGATTCCTAACAGCAGTAACAAACCTCTTTATATGGCGTTTATCGACTACGAGAAAGCATTTGACTCGATAGAAATACAAGCAGTTCTAGAAGCTCTACGTAGACAAGGGGTACCTGGCATATACGTGAAAACCATCAACAACATATACAAAGATTGCACAGCCACACTACTCCTACATGAGAAAAGCAGGGAAATCCCGATCGGGAGAGGCGTGAGACAGGGAGATACGATATCCCCGATGCTATTCACTGCATGTTTAGAGGAAATCTTTAAACGTCTAGACTGGGAAGACAAGGGAATTCGAATAGACGGAGAATATCTCAGCGATTTAAGATTCGCAGACGACATTGTGCTATTTAGCAATGATGGAGACGAACTACAAAACATGATTGATGACCTAAACAGGGAAAGTATTAAAACTGGATTAAGAATGAATAGGCAAAAGACCAAAGTTATGCTCAATAGCCTAGCGAAGGAACAGAAATTTAAAATCAACAATGAACCCTTACAATGTGTAAACGAATACGTATACCTGGGACAGTTAATAACAGGAACTCCTAACCATGAAAAAGAAGTTCTCCGTAGAATAAGGTTGGGCTGGAGCGCATTCGGAAGGCATTATGAAATCATGACTGGAAACTTACCGCTCTCACTAAAACGAAAAGTATTCAATTACTGCATTCTCCCAGTACTAACGTACGGCGCAGAAACGTGGAGGATAACGAAAAAACTAGAGATAAAACTAAGGAGTACGCAACGTGCAATGGAAAGAAAAATGTTGGGGGTAACGCTAAGAGATAAAAAACGAGCGGAATGGATCAGAGAACAGACAGGAATAGCCGATATTATTATATCAATTAAAAGAAAGAAGTGGACCTGGGCAGGACATGTCATGAGGAGGAAAGATAACAGATGGACAGTAAGAGCAACGGAATGGATACCAAGAGAGGGAAAACGTAACAGAGGCAGGCAAAAGATTAGATGGAGCGATGAAATTAAAAAGTTTGCAGGCATAAAGTGGAACCAACTCTCTCAGGATAGGGTGGATTGGAAATCGTTGGGAGAGGCCTTCGTCCTGCAGTGGACCTAAACAGGCTGATGATGATGATGATGACATGTTGCAAACAGTGGCTGACAGCTATCGTGTGTGTTCGCACCGGGTTCTGCCCCGACAGAGTGCGTGCACGCCACGCCTGGGAGACACTGCCCACGTGCGCCGCAGTTAAAAGCAGATTTCGGTTG
The DNA here is from genome assembly GCA_013339685.2 of Hyalomma asiaticum. NCBI lineage: Eukaryota > Metazoa > Arthropoda > Arachnida > Ixodida > Ixodidae > Hyalomma > Hyalomma asiaticum. The sequence continues at coordinate 42,206,818 of CM023489.1, read as the reverse complement.
CCGTGAGGGCAGTGACGCTTGTCAGCATCTACTACGTTTGCTGTATAGAACGCGAATAATAAGAATGGGATGCGTTTTTATGTATTGACTGCAATTTTAAGACCAAGTTATCATCATATGAACAGCAGCAGGCGATGTGGAGCAATGCGTAGACTCCTGAAAGCAGTGCCAAGGCTTCACCGCCAGGCTACGCCACGTTTCATTTAACCGCAATTTCACTTGTCGGTCCCTTTAAACAATGCACATCGGCTTATATGTGCCCTTAGTGTCCCTTTAAAGAGGGTTGCTATAACTTAAGTGTTTAGTTTTTGTAATTACAAAATATAAGTGATGGGGGAGGAGGTGCCAAAATAAAAAAATAATAGGCTTTGCAAAGTACGACTGGCTCTCCTATGCATGCATGCGTGGATGTACAATTGTGCTGTGAGGCAACTTCCACCACAAAAATCAACAGCATCAAGAGAGGTAGTCTCTGAACAGGTTGCCACGACAAGTCTGTGTACAAGTGCATGTCAAGCACATGTCTATTATTAGCGCAACCAGCCAGCGGCCTGAAACTACAGTACGTCCCTGCGGGACAGGCGGAAGCAATAACATACCTCACACGTGTATCATCCCCGCCACTATTCAGCTACGCCTAAAGGACAGCATCCAACAGCTGCATTTTTCCTCCCATTTGTCAGAGAAGGGTAATGCTTACAAGTATCTGTATCTCACGCAAAAAAGAGCTCTTCGTTTCATTCATAACTTATACGACGAACACGTATCTTCCTTTTTTTCATCAAAACATATTCTTTGTATTTGCGAGATATATAGCCAGCATCTCTCAGAGCTTATATATATGGAATACAGAAATGACCCCCAGCAATTTCTTGCTACCTACACTAAGAACATTCAAAACTACAACTTCAATCATTCTACTTTTTTTAAGCCACAAACTAGAACTACCTATGGTCAGCAACTTTTAAAGTGGCAAATCCCTCATTATTACATATTCATCCTAGTGTATTAACCGTGATAATGCATTCCTCCTTCATACTGTCTTTCAGAAAGAACTCGAAAATGTACTTCTTTGAGCACAATTAGTTATTTCATTTACTGTATAGCTTCCATTTCTCCAGATTCCAATTCTAATATATGTATGCATAAAGTGTTATATATGTACCCAGTCATATGGCTATTCATGATTGAGAAGTCTGTATTTATGCTCCCATATAGAACACCGATGTCTACACTACTAGTGCTCCCCTTTTTTTCTTTTGTGCCTTTAATGATACGCACGTTATGTAACAGATTTTCAAAGCTTTGTTGATTCTTTATTTTGTATAAGCTTTCTCCTAGTTCTCTATAATATCATTGTGCTCTTGTATTTTCTTTTTTTCCAATGCAGTTGCGTTGTGTGACGAATGCACAGAGTGGTGCTAGAGGCATAGTGAGGTGACTTATCACGTCACCTTTCATCTCCTGCACCATGACAATCATGTATTGTCAAACAAATAATAAATAAATAAGTAAAGTAACTATCTCCAACATGAAACCTCCCCATTTGTGCGATCACAAACACACTAAATGTGACCTGTTCTACAGCTGAGTTAAATCGAGGTCAATGTGAACTAATGTACAAATTCACAGCTCTCACATATTTATCTTGCAGCAAGCAGCAAACACGTGAATGTTGTAGAAAAAAAAAAAAGGGGGTGGGGGCCTCGTAAATGTGAGGGTCACCACATGGCATTTGCAAGCTGCTGAAATGTTTTCAGCAGGCAACTGTTTCGCTTAGCTCGCTGGAACGAAGCATTTGGAAACAGGAAGTTATGACTCGGGCGACTGTCGAGATGTGATCTCTGATTAACAGGCGAAGTATTTTTCAATTGTTTTCAAATCTGGCAAAAATAGAAAAAGATAACTGAAGGGCAACAACTACACCCACTAAATAAATTACATTTCTGTAGGCTATGCAAATTAGCTCATTGTACTGAGCGAGAGTGCAAAGGGGGACAAAGTTTTTAAAAATTTCCAGGCCTGAGCAGAGGATGCAGCACAGTGGCGTCGGCTAGATTTTGCTGCATGCTCTCTCAGATTTTTTTCACCAGTCTCCATCCATTCGTGTTTCACCCCCACTCTTCTTCCTCTTCCACTGTCTTCTTTTCTGCTTCCCCTTCTTGTGATTGGTCGCCTGCTTCCTCTTTTACTTTGCCACCTTCTTATTCGCAGTCATCCCATCACCTTCCTTTCCTATGTCCTTCATCATCTCCTTCACCATCATCCTCTTCCCCTGTTTCTTTGTAATCTTCTTTCTCTTCTCCTCTTTTAGATGCAAAGCAGCTTATGGTCGAGCCTGTACCATCCCTGTGCCGTCCACACCCCCACTGCGCAGGCGCAACAGCTGTCCCAAGCCGGCAAGGAACGAGAACGCGCACTCGCACGCGAGTGACAACGCCGACACAGACAGTGCCTGCTAGCGAGTTTCTTGATTGAAAAAACCAACTGCTCGCGTTGCACAACCGTTCACCGGCCACCCCGTATATATAGGCACTGGGTCTTGACCTGCAATGTAGTGCCGGTGGGAGATTTCTGTCGTGCGTAGTTGAACCATAAGGATTTGCAGCGTGAGCATTAACTAAAAGTAATCTGGAACTCAGCACGATCTACGACGTGGGAGCACAGGAACCTCATAAAGACCAGGAGCATAAATGACAACACGTGTGTAAATATACACACACGTTTTCACTCATTTACATGCACGAGTGGGCAATGTCATGGGTGATTTACGTTAACACCGAACGATCCCCAGTGCTTCACCCACTCGTCATGGTTCACTTTGTGGAGATGCACGAATTTTTTTACTCCTCTTCCACTTTTTTGCCATGCTAATGAAGACCTAGCGGATGGCTGACCACACTGTGTCCCCCCCCCCCCACAAACACCACTCCTACTATATCGGAGCTGTTGCTGATAACACAAAGCGCCCAACCATGTAATGAGAGTGTGGGACATGTAACATTAACCCTACTGAGCTGGGTCCAGATCCGCACCGGCGTTGAGTATTTTTTTCTCACTGCGAGCAAAAGCAGTTACGAATGGACACCATCGCCATCAATTTCGCTCATTGTACCAAGCCTGTAACAGCTTATGCTATGAAATGTACAGGCATAAAATGGAATCGGCTCATGCTCTGCCCTTTGTTCTGCAGTGGGCATGGGTTTGGCTGACAATGATGATTATGATTCAGAATGTACATTTCACTAACATATGTACACAGGCTATGCAAAAATTGTAATCATGGATTACAGGATTCAAGATGGATGTGTAATTTATATTAATTCCTTTTGCTCAAGAGAAAACCCTTTAATTCCTGCTCGAGGTATTTCCCTGGCTGAACATGTAATACGTGAATATAGCACTTCATCCGCAGACTCAAAGAGGTACATTAAGCTTCCTCCTGTGAGTATATTTTTCAAATAAGTCAAGAATAGCACACTGCTACGCCACCATCGTAACTAGGGACCTTCATCATCCTGGTACTTCCATTATGCTCTGTCCTCTCCTTAATTCACAAAATGAGAATAGAATAGCAACTAAGCTGTTTGCAAATTCAGATGGTTGTATTATTACATGAAAATCATAAAGGAAGTATTATTCTTCAAACAGTGCCCTTGTGCACATTCATAATCAAATTCCTAATGCCTGTATCTTGCAGTGAAGGCAGGGTAGGGGGAAAAAAAGAAACTTTGTATGTCAAATGGTTGTGGCAGTGTTACCATTATGCATGGAAACAACTTTATTTTATTCTTCTCGCTACCGCACATTTTACATTTTCACACTTCATCTGAAGAAAACATGTAGGCACTGTACCTACAAAATAATAATAATAATAATAATAATAATAATAATAATAATAATAATAATAATAATAATAATAATAACAGCATGTAACACTGCTGACGAATAGCATGCCTAGCCAGTATTTTATTGAAAACAGTTATGCTGAGCCTCCAAAGCACAGCTTACGGTGTGCAACAGTCTGCTGCCACTCTTATAAATGCGTGTGGGAAGAAACATCAAACTTTTACTCTATTTTCATTTTTGACTGTGCACAGTGAATGATGAAACGCACTCAGAAACTACTTTAAAATATGTCTTTTATTTTATTTAGCCATTCAGTTAGAGGACTAAAACATACAGAAGATGATCAGGTTCATTATTCGATGAAATTTTCAAATATTCACATGCTGATAGTAGCTTGCTACTTGAAACAAGAAACAGCGTCCTCATAGACCCGTGCTGCATACATGCACGACACATATGCAGGCAGTAACAGTGACAAACAGCCAGCATATTTGTTCAAGGCCAGTGTTCAAAAACACAAAGCAACGCAAACATGAAATCACAATTGGTTCCAGGGTACTTCCCACGAATTAGTGCTCAGATGCTTATTGAAAACATGCAATGGCAATAGCACCAACTGCAGAATTAACACGCAGTCGTACGCTCAGGATCCCCTTCACCAAAACACAATGTCAGTGCCGCTGCAGCGCACTTGACGTTAAAGGTAATGAATCGAGTCACCAGTGTTAAAAGGCCTTTACTGCCTTTCCATACCATGCCAAAGAATGCTAGACCTTCCAGTGCTTGTAGTTCTCAGAATTAAGCGACCTGTTTTAGCAGGCTATGAAAATGTCAATGCTATGGTCATAAAATGTGCATGGCTACTGCATTCCGAAGGCGGAAGTTCAGGCAAAGATCAAGGCTTGAAAAAGATGAGAAGATAAAAAAAAAAAGGAAAAAAAAGAGGCTGAAGGCACCGTTTAAAGGTGTATATTGACTGATTTGTGAGCTTTAACGTCCTAAAACCAGCTCTGATTATGAGAGACGCCGTACCGGAGGTCTCGGGGAAATTTCGACCACCTGGGTCTCTTTAATGTGCACTGACATTGCACGGCCCACAGGCCTCGACATTTCGCCTCCATCGAAAAGCAGTCGCAAAGTTAAAGGTGTATACGGACACATGACCAAGTAAAACAGTTACTTCCCTCTCTTTATTGCAAAAACTCATAAATAGTTCACTCCTACAACATTCCTGTTTTATGATTTTTCATCACATGGCCCCTGATTTTACCAAGACGTGTTGGTATTTTTTTTTTTTTTTGAGAACCCATGCAATACTGGTCTTCCATTGAACGAATGCAAAAATGAAGGGAATTTCACACAGGTTCACAAGACAAGCAACAACAAAGTCAAACAACATTCGACCAATACCTGCCCAGTTGGCGACAAATTAATGCTGCCACTTCAAAATAAATTTTGTTTGGAGTTTCCCATCTCCGAATCAAAACATGTACAGGCTACTTCCATTCATTTTACACGCAGCAATGAATGAAGCACTAGAAGAGGGTGGCGAACAGAAATTTCCATTTCATAAAAATGTCCTAACATGGACAGTAGGACACCAGTCTTGTGTACAACACATACACCCCTCGGCTTTTGATCATTTGTGAATGCCACTTGACTGATGCATGCGCTATGTTCTAGGCATGGTTTGATTCTTCAAAAGATGTTATAAAAAGCAGACCCAGACGCAAGATAACCTTTGGCAGCAATGGACACAAACTTGGCATTTTCCTGCTGCACCATACAGTTACGGCCTTCTGCACAATACTGAGAAGCTGCGTGTATTTCTTTCATTCATTGCTACAACAGAAACTCTACTGATAATTGGTGAGGATGAAGCAGATCTTGACATCCCAACTCATATGTTAAGGAAACTAGATGTCGCAGACAACGCACATGTTACGAGGTACACCAAGTCACTAATTTCTGTACTTGGAACTTTGTTTTGGTGCAAATTTGCACTGTGTATATTTCAGACAAGACAGACACAACACAACAAATGAAATAACAGTACTCTTTTATGCATACTCTCATTCATTTCTCTTAGAAACCGTGTGCAGTACTATCATGATCAAGAACAGTGCAAGACTACTGAACGCTGGGAATAGGCCACACGAGAATGGTAACCCATGGATATCTGAAACTAAAGCTTTTCATTCATGGCGGCCACACGAATGAGTGGCAGTGACGTTTTACCTGCGGTAAAGTATATGAGGCGGCATTTGCTACAAAGGCTTACATACATTTACTACCAGAACTGAACCAAGGCAAAGACATCTATATGGCAGCACATCCACCGCGACATAAGAACTCAGTCCGCAAGGATCGAACATCTGACAATTTAGAAGAGTGACGAATTAAGCTAGTACATTCGTGCCGCTTGAACGAGAAATTTCCAGTGCCATCCACAAGGGAATTGAATAATTCTGAGGTGATTCGGCTGTAAAATTAAAAGAGATGTGTTAGCATCACTTCCAGTTACCCTGGCAGCCAATGGTGATGATATTATGTGGCTAAAAGCAGCAGGCTTCACACAGTTTTATTTAAAACTTCGGAGCTCCTAATGCCAACACATTAAGAAGGCGCGCTAATTGTGAGGGCGAACGTTCAGAATCGATCTCAACCCAGAAATGATGGGCGTGGACGTTAAGGAAATTCCGTTCTTAGCAAGCGTAGACTTCGCGAATGCCAGTGGCGATTTGTTTATCGGCCTCCCATATCTCTCCAGTCCTGCACGGCGGCGATAATCTCGGCTACCGGAAAAAGGAACGCAAAGAAAAGAGAGAGAACTGGCCGGGGAACGGAACGATGGCGCATGGTGGGGAAGGAAGAAAGCAGGGGCGGGCTCATTTGCATAAGCCAACACGGGAAGCACTAGCCGTCGACGAACGAAAGCACGAAAACAAAAACTGTGAGCCGAACCACGGCGGCGATTACAGGCACGTCCTTGGATGACTGGTGCGAGCGCGTGTACGGACTGGCGCGCGACATGCTCGCGTTCGACGCCGTTGTAAACAACCTCGGAAAAAACGAGCATTTCTCTTCCGAGAGAGGAGCAGCGTTGCGGAGGAGGGAGACGGCGCCCTCGCTGAGGAAAAAAATAAATAAAGCAGCGCTGTCTTTCGACCACCTCGCGGGCGCTTTCTTTATATAGGTCTTCCGCGCGATCATAACGGTGTCCCCCCCGCGTTTAGTTCTCTTTCCCCGTTCTCATAAAAAGTGAATCGAACATAAGTGAGTTACGTGAACGCGACTTTGAGGATCCGTGCAAACATCTGCGAAATGCGCGAACCACTTGCAGGACGAGAGGAGAGAGAAGAGACGAGAAAAAAAGAAATGATCAAAAAATGGGACGATTAAAACGAGTCCGGCTTCACCTCCCCACCAGGCACCCTCTGGACACGGTGCGCGGCCAAAGTTTACGGGGCACGGGGAACATTTTTCAATGAAGATAACAGGTTCAGCTAGTCTAGCCCTCCACACCCCCTCCCCCCCTCTCTACCGTCCAACTGCGCCGAACCTGAATCGCCGCAAGTGTAAACACACAAATGCAAAGCGGCCGCTCCGACTTTGCGGGGGGAATAAACAACGGCGCGCCCCGCTGCTCCAAAACGCGCAACGCTCCTCAAAGACAGAAAAAAATGCCGAAGCACCATTGGGGGCGCTTCGTGACCCTTAATTGTTGCAGACTCTTCGACGAATTTTTGTTGCGCCCCCCAGAACACATGCGACGGGCAGTGTTTTCGCGCACGCAGTAGTAGTGGTCGGGGCGGAACATGTGTTCGCTTTTCAACCGCGCTGTCGTCGGACCGCAAAGGCGTGACCCGCCGCGCGCGCGTCCATCCAACGCGAAAACAAGCAGTCGCCGGCGCCGAACGCACGGCAGCCTTGAAGTCTATCGCTGCGACAGTTGCTTTTTTTATCGCCCGCGATCCACACGCACACAAGGGGGCTACACGCGCCGCGGCCGTTGTTTACGCGGCGGCAGCAACACCGAAAAATCAGCCCGTCACCCAGCAGCGGTCGCGCCCGTTCGAGCGTACTGTATGGGGGAACGCGTGGTGTCCCCTTTCCGCATTTTTTTGGTGCGTTTGTGCGCGTTTGGTGCGTGCGTGCTTGGGTTGCGCGCGGGAGCGTGTGACGTTACAATGCGCGCGCCGGATGATTGGAATGACAGACACCCGATTCTTTTTCGAGCTCCCCGCGCGCGCTGCCTGCTGTGAGCGGGAGGTCAACGGCACCGAGATCGCGAAAAGGCGCGCCCCGGGTCTTTAACTTTTTTTTCCTCATTTGCACCGAGACGCGTTTGGCCAGCAGGAACGGGGTCCTTCTCTAACGAAGCTTTTTCTAATTCGGGCCGGGACACTACGAACCCGATTCCACTAGAAGAGGGACGGATATTTTTTTTTGGGAAGTTTCGCACACGGTAGCCCGCCCCCACTGAATCGGCCCGTGCAGGGGTCCCGATAGAAAGGAATTCCGCAAGTGTGTCGCGCAGCGCAACGACGAGGAAACAGAGTACGCCGGACAACGCGGCTGTCGCGAACCGCCGTGCTTCGAAAGTAGGACATACCAGGGCTGTCGTGCTGCGGCGGCGGAGACGATGTTGTTTTGATAATGAGAATGACTGAGGAGGCTCCCGCCGAACTGCTGCTGCTCGACGTTGAACATCTTGGCGGCGCACGCAGTTCCTTCCCGCGGCCGGGGCCCTGGGGAATTCGGGCCTCGTCCAGCGTATTCCGTTGCACTACCACATCGGTGTCCACTGCGGCAGCTCCGAACTTCCACGGCGCGCGACGCACATGCGAAAAAAGTGAGCTAGCGCTTGGTTTCATACATTACGCTCTCGCCTTGGCTGCCATCTTGGTGATGACGTCAAAACCGCACAACAGGTGGCGACACCTCCGCAGCGGCGGCTCCTGCGCCGCGCCGGCGCCCGCGTTGTTTATGTCGTCGATTCCTTTCTTTATCGTCGACTGCACGGCGTGGCCGGCGTCGTTTGCCCGTCTGAATGGTCTTTTGTGGTCAGTGCAGTACGGTGCTGTCTACAGAGGCGGCGGTTGACACGGCCGACAAGGTACGCGCGTCGAGTCCTTTTAAAAATGGCGGACTGCGCGGAGCGTCTTTTCGTGCCGCGGTGGCGCACGCCCAGCCTCACAGATGCGACGCGCACGGGTTGTTTACGCTCGTCAGTCTGTGTTTTCCGGAAATAAAGCTTAGATTCCGTCTGTGTGGAGTACGTTTCCGATGCCTTAGTCGATCTGACGAGCGTCATTGATTCAGGAACGGCTGCGCAAGCGCAGTTCGACCCCTACGCGAACCAGGTCAAACGCTACGTGCCTGCACGCACGTAAACAGTGGCCGCCTGTTTGACACCTCGTGGCGGGTTTTCGCGCTGCTCTTAGGCCTATGTCGTTGCACGCTGTAATAATTGCCGCTAGCTCCCCGGAAACACTACACGAAGCTCTTCAGTTTCAAATGAATTAGCTTGTTCTCCAATGAATGACTGGGAGTGAGTGAGAGACACACCGCGAACGTGCGTGTCTATAGCTGCCAGCTGGTTTGCGTAGACATATTTCAACGAGATAAAGTGCACTGTCAGGCCATCGTTTCTTGCAGTCGGGTGACACGGGTCTAAAATGGAAACGCGGCGTCGAAATTATTGTCAAAGCACGAATCGCCCGGCCGTACTTCATTCATTTCATTCATTCGATTTCATTCATTCATCACGCCTCCAAAGCTGGCGCCAGCTTGAGTAACTATTTAAAAAGAAACGTTGAATCGCTGCGATGGAAACTCATTCCGAGTGAAAACTCGGCGCTTGTTTTCATAGGCTTTCAAAGATGCGAAGCATCGGCACTGTAGTTTCGTTTAATGAATGGGTGGTCTCGGAGAAAACTCGCCTAAGGATCACCTTCACAGATTTAAGTATGCGAAGCCATGCATGGGAGCGAGCTGCACTGAAACTGGGACAGTTCACTACAAAAAGAAAAGAAAAAAAGTGCCGGAGTTTATCGCAGAATACACCAGGAAAAACCCGGCTCTGCAAGTCAAATGTCACTCGTTTTCATACTTTTCGCTTCTTCTTTTGCTCCGAGGATTGACATAATTTTAGGCTGTGCATGGCATATGAAACAAAGCTCATGTTAAGGCGTTCCGGTTTTTGGCAATGTTAAGGGGTCATCAGAATCATTATTATAAGGCATCAGTACAGGGTGCTAGGTGTAGTGTTCTAAACAAGCAAGGAGGCTGCTGGTCAGCTGGCTTCATCGTATAATAGGTTCCCAGTGTTACTCTTATAGTTTCTGTGTGGGGCCAGTCAGGTAATTTATGCAGAAGACAGTTTTCGAAGTATTTAAAGCTCAACTTGAGAAGATATTTAACAGCAGGAGTGCACTTTCTTAATTTCGTGGTACCCCACACAACTGCACTACATTTATGTTCACCACTGAATTAGACTAATGCTGTTCTAGCCACTTTTGAACTAACATCTTGCACAAGCCATAACATACACATGCAAGCTGCTTATAAGCCAAGGTGGGTACAAGCAGGCTGATTTAGGAATATGTTTGTGACTCTTCACCTGACATGTTGTATGCAAAAGGTCTTGCACTAGCTGCAACACGTATGATCACAGTTACAAGGAACAGCCATTAATTAATGGCATCTAAAAATGAATTATTTAAAAATTAATTGTTTCTTGTTATGCATGTGGAAATACAGCACTCAAGTACAATGCACGTGCACTTGGGTGTAGTGAAAGTTGGCGGGAGCTACATCATTCTGTGTGTGCATTATACAAGCACAAAGCATGCCAAATGAAACGGCACATAGGACCAACTAATACACATACTTTCACATCCACCATCATGACTTTGTACATGTTATATTGGTATAATATTGGTTCGCACACATCAAAGCCCATATCACCCTTAGTGGCCAGATTCATAGAAACATGACATAGTTATGCCAAAATATTTGTATACCAGTTGTTATAGCCTGATGTTAACAATTAGGTTGCATTTCACTCCACATGCACTATACATAGAGGGATCCTACCCTCTACCTAAAGAACACCTTTACTACACTACTACAAAGTAGCTGTTGTGCTGAATGCTCTTTGTCGTAAACCCGTTGTATGATTTAAGTAGACCTTCAGCTGTTAAGATAATCAAAAATTTTGGACAGGGGACATGTTTTAGCAAAGGGACATGATTTAGTAAATGACCTCTTGTGTCCCATCCCAATATTAGGTCTATCCTTTGTTAGTGCTACTCAAGTGATTATTAACACAGCCTTCCATTTATGCGAGCTCATGGCAACTCACCATCGTGTCAATGTGAAAATGGTAGGTGCTCGTGAGTGTAATGCTTCGAGACTTCCTCATGCAACTTGCACTGCAAGGCGCGACCAAGAAGACCCCCTCCACTCTACACTTAAGCCAATCGAATGACCAAACACTCGCACCTTATTTTCTAGCAAAATCTTGGTAGAGCGCCAAGCTCCAGTGCTGTGGTCATTTCTCCCATGGGAAGGACAGTTAGTACAATCTTCATGTTTGGAGCCTCAAGCATTTCATTTGCAGTACTCATTGCACTCCACATCTTGCTAAATTACCAAGCATATGATTAGTCCTTAGGCACATGTGTGATCACCACATTTACAATTCAGCAGCAGTTGAAAACTGCCAATTTTAAAGTTGTTTACAGAGAGGGGAACAAAAAACAGCTTAGGCAAAGTCACAGTGCTATACCCTTGCCAATGCTGGCTGGTCTGTCGTACATTCGTCCTTTCATAGATGCTAGCCTTGAACTTAACCTCAGTAATTTCTGTAGAAACTAAGACTTAAAATCTATTTCATCAAGATCATTCAAACAAAATGCCTTAAAGAACTACTGGTATCTGCGATTTTTCTTGAATTCAGTGTGTTTGTGTCGTCTGGTCAAATGAGCATCACTGTGGCTCCCCCAAAGAGGGGGCAAGCGCTCCCTCATACCCGACGCCTCAGACTCCAGACCTGCAGCAGTAAACCTGCAAACCAGAGGTTAACAAGACCTATCGAAAGAGATTGCAATACGCAGAGGACCTTTCATCTCTGCAGTGTAAAAACTAGGTACGAGCAGCAACCACCTACACCACAGTTGCTCAAATGTGAAAGTGGAAGGTCTGGTACATTTGAAGCACCAAGGGCATATATTTAAAAACATCAATTCTTTTGTCTTCATGCAAAGCAAGGTGCTTGTAACCATTTCAAGACATTTTGTGTTCTAAAGGGCACCTCCAACACTTCCCGTTAGGACATAGCAAGAAAATGCTGCTCAACTGTAACTGCCACTCCTGTGAACATGTCAGTTAAATCTCAGAGCAGTGTGTGCAGCAGGGAACTTACCATGTTGTGCGAAAAAAAAAAAGTAGAAATCATTTGCTTTCTCTGTGGTATCCCCTTGCCATTCCCTCTCTGTTGCTTACAGTGCACTTGTGCCAATGGAAGTGAGAAAGTCGTTCCAGTAACTACACTCGAACCTCGTTATAAATAACGGGATATAACGAAATAATGGATATAACGAAGTAGCTGAAATTCCCTTAGAAATCTCCATAGACACATGCATTTATAACCTCGTTTTAACAAAGTAAAACTGGCCTTGCAATGGATATAACGAACTAAAATCGTCTCCGAAAACGAAAATCGACGCGGGTACAGGACAACGAAACTGCTTCCCGCTGTGTTTGGCTACCGTTTGCTGGCACCTGCGTGCAAGCAGCGGCGCACATTATTATGTACTGCTGCCTCGGTCGCCTTTTTTCTCGCCACAGCTAGATGTTAAAGCGTGGCCTCCGAGATCGCATTATGGCAATCTCGAAGGCCACACTCACTGTGCAGTCAGATTGCTGGCAACATAAGCGCGATGGTGCATTGTTGCTTCCGTGCTGTAGCGAGAAATTAGTGCATATACTTTTCTAGTTACGGCCGCCCACGAATGTTATCAAACGCTGATGCGGCTGGGCGCGGTGGCCTCCAAGAGTGCATCGGCGATGTAGTAACCTTGGAGATCGCAATCCGGCCAAGCCAAGCCGGCGACGTTCGATGGCCTACACGTGCGCGTCGCAGCGGCAAAGACGGTGTGGCGCGCTCGGTAGTCCACCGCATGTTGTTCGTTCATGACGAGCCTGTTTTCGCTGTTGATTGCTTTAGAGTAGCCGTTTTTCTGGTGCCGCGGTAACGTGGACGAGCCGCGCCCTAAACAGAGGCGAAAGACTACCGCGTTGCGACAGAACGCGGCCTGTCGCGCTGACTCCCGATTCGCACGATACTTGAGATTTTTTTAAGCTGCTTTTATAGAGCTTCATCACATGCCCCCCCCCCCCCCCTCCCCCCGTGGCTCTATATAGCATTACCAGTGGCCAAAGCGCAGTCTTCTGATTTGCACGTTAAAATTTTCGCACCCAAATGGCAAATATACAGTTATGGGCAATAACGAAATAATGGATATAACGAACTCCGCATCTCTGGCTTCGTTATAACGAGGTTTGAGTGCATGCTTATATTTGGTAGATTCTAATAACCTTTCCTTCAGGTGATTTGTGAGCTAATGGAGTCCAAGAGTAAAGTTGTCTTGTAAGGTTCAAGAGTGTTGGAGGGTCCTTTTCAACAAATGATCACACGGCATGCCGTGCTACTGCGACGTACAGGGGAGTCACCAAAGTGAGGAAAACAAATCAGTTTTATTCACAAAACTGGCAACACATGAATTACATCCCTCTCCAGAGACCACCACGACGACGCACAACTGTCGACGCGCCTGGCATCGCAGCGACGCCTGCTCACAAAGATGCCATTCCTTTTTTTTTTCCTTTCTCATTCATGGCGAAGTTGACTCTTCAGCATGCCATGCTTGCCATCGCAGACTGCTTGCCGTTTAACCCAACTTTCAACCCGATAACGCACTGCAATTTCAGCACTATTCTTTGTCACACGCATTTCCCTTCCCCACTCAGTACCTAGGCTGTGTCATCGACAGTCCACTTTGAATTTCCATTTTATCCCCGACATCAATTGCAGATCGTCCCTACTTTGACGCAATTTTTTGTCAATGCCTTCTGTTAGCCTACTAAGCAAGCCCTCTCGCTGAAAAGGCTTTTTCCATTGCCTGTTCTCTTAAATCATCCCGCTCATCCTTACAGTGGAGAAAGTGTAAAAAAAAAAATTGAAACGACCATGCGCTGCAAGAAAAAAGGAAGTTACAAATTGACAGTAATGCGGGTTTCGGGGGAAACCCGTGCAAGACATGCAATCGCATACATTAACTGGAGTTATGGTACGCGGTGGCAACGCTTGTTAAACCGACATTTTTTTTTTCTCTTCTCCCAGTCCTTTTTTTTCACAGCTGTAGTGCGGCCTTTTCCCCGCGACACTGATTAATGTTAAGAAGATACACTGCTTATCAAGATAACTGGTTACCATGGCATAATAAATGCTCGTGCCAAAAAACTTGACAATTATACAGACAACCCACTTACTACAACACGTTGGCCTAGAGAAAAAAAAATAAAAAAGAGGGCAGACAGGTTAGTAAGAGGTGCACTCTGAGAGAACAATAACCAAAGAAACAACATGCTATATATGCAGAAAATTCAACGACGCCTTGCTCCGATCGACAGTTGGCGGCCGGGTCGGCTGGTGCACTGCAGGGCTAGCATACAGGCTTGAGTGTACAGCGCAGACACATTATATAGGAAACATTTTGCTGAGAATTGTGACAGATGAGCCGAAAACTCCAGCACAACCTTCTTACGCAGATAAGGTCGCCAGAGTCTCATTAGCCACATTCTAAATAAAGCTTGTGAGATGCAACTTAATCTCGACTGGCTCCTTTCTGACAACTGTGCAAGGGGAGGAGCGGCAATCCAGAAGATCAAGTCGCATCAAAAGTTTGCAGTTTTGACAGTCATGTATGGCTGGAGCCCACCAATGAGCCAAATAGAGGGCAGAAAAATACTTTCACATGAAAAGAACACCAGAGACCACAGAGATTACACAGTACTCGTTCTCCAGCTGTGTTTGGAACCCGACAACCACTAGCATGTGATTTCGTAGGACTATGTGGGCACGACAGTCATCATTGCTACTTCACGCCTGCTGGGGTAGCATCACGCCTGCTGGGGTAACAATGTGATAGCAATTCTGGCCCATCTGTGAGAAATTAAGAGCTTCCTGGAAGGTGAAAGCAACGACCTCTACGCCAATACTGCTAAACAGCAGCCTGACCAATAGCCGTACTGCCTGCGTCAAGCCTGTAGCCAGTTTTCGCAAGACTCACCAGCCTGCCTGGCCAGCACCAGTCACTTCACCTATGAGACTCGCTGCCAGTTTCGTCACGTCGTAGCAACCACACAAGATGGAGGAAACACAGTGATTTCACAATGGAATTCAGCTGTAACAGAGTCAGCCAGACCAGCCTTGTCATTATGGCCGGCCGACCTCCTCAATTTTGAAATTGCGAGTTCTTCAGATAGGACATGGTGCCGGAATAATTGCTGGGCAAGCGCCCTGCAATAGGTCTTCAAAGCCAAGACAGCTAATGCAGCCGCTGCTAGACACTACGCATGTTTCAATAATTTCACCATGACCTGCTGAAATGTAAGATACGCATACCTGCTAACAGAATCGTTACACGTTACAAGAAGGTGCTTCATAAAACAGGAAAAGCAAAACTCCATATGCAACTGCGAGGCTTATAAGTCTTAGAAACAGTAGACCTGAAGGTGTCCCATGTTCGACACTTAAGGTTCATATAAGCAGTAGCATCAGCAGGTGTTTCAAAGAATGTCTTTGTTTCCTCCATTTTGTGAGCAGCCAGATCCTGGCCAATCCGCAGTGCCAAGTCTTGGCTCTGCAGGAAGCAAGCTCGATTCATTCTCGTTGAGGCGACAAGCTTCACAAAGCACAAAGGTTTACACTGTTTGCTCGAGGAATGAAGACAAAAAAAAATACGGCACTCACTCACTCAGTGCTAGGAGTCATTATAGCCTACGAAAGGCAAAAGGTCAGCAAGCAGATTAAACAACCGAGAAACGCAATACTGCAGACGTACATTTTTTCTAACAAACCGATATGGTGCACCCAACTCGTAATGAAGTTGTTTTTTTTTTTTTTTTCTCCCACAGCACGTAGTTGCAAACATTGGTGCTTAGTGTTAATGCTACAACACAACTTTTTTTTTTCTTGCTCTCTCTCCCATGTTTGTTCACTCCAGCAGTAGCTTCCTAGCACAGGTAATAATAATAATAATAGTGATAATCATGATAATAATACACATTTCAAACATGCGGACCGTCTAATGGTGCCATGTCCCAGCATGCATATCAAGGGCGCTAGGCCTGGCGTTACGCAGACAAACACCAAAAACTTCATTTCAATATAGTAGTACATTTAGGGGCATCGAAGCAGTTTCGGCAAATGAAAGAATAGAGATGCGAACGCTGCTCGACATGTCACTGAAGCCTTAGCTACAAGGACCAAGTAACAGTAGCCACTACAGAATCAAAAAATCTCGCGGGGGACAATAATATGAGAAAGGAGGGGGGCAGCCGCTACACATCAAACACAAGAGTGCCAAAAGCGGTAATTAAATGATTAAGAAATAAACAGGAAGATCTGGTTCTACAGCAAAGCAGTGAACGACTGCCCGACACATTTACACAAAAGCACTGAGACTAACTGGCTCCCCACCTACACTCGATCTAGCGTTAAAGTAAAGCTGGTGCAGCAAGCAAACGACACTCGGCGTCGTCTGCACCTAACTTCTCGAGAAGTGAAAAGCTGTCCTTATTGCAGGATGGGGGAAGGTTATCAGAGAAAACTAAAAATAAGGGATGCAACAAGCACATTGCCCCTGTCCACTGCAACCAGACAGGTTAGCAAAAAAAAAAAATTTTTAAATCGCTCATGCAATTTCCGCTGCAGGGTGTGGTGAAAGGGGGCGGGTGCGTGCAGTCGGGGAGAGAGAGAACCATTGTTGCGGCTTTGCTGTCGCACCGGCTCGGTCTTCGCTTCGCTGCTTGATGCCAAGAAAAAGAGTGCTCGTTGAGCATTTCAAAGAACAGGGCAAGCACCCGGAAACCACCCCCCCTCCAATACCCACCCGCATTAAAGCATGAAGTCTGGTCGTCGCTACACGCAGGAAGACGGACCTGCTTCGAGGACGCCAAGTTTCGTCATGTTACGTTACGTCTTTCGTTACGTCGTCTATATTGCCCTCGGCTTTCAGGTGCCTGGTGTCGCTTAACGCGTAGGGCTGTGGGCTGTCTCTTTAAAGAAGTTGAACGCGCGTGACAGTTTACGTCTCGAAAGATCGCAAGACATGTTCACCTCCATTTATTTCGCGGCACGGAACTCGGTGGCGAGCTCCCTTGTTGTTGAAGTGAGTTATGCGCGGAGTGCTTTGTCTACGACACAGAGTAGTTGAAGCAGGATGCTTAGTTTCAAAGGTTGCGACACTTCTTTTGTCTTGCTTTAAAAATGTTCAATAAAAGAAAAAAATACTGGGAGAGGGGTAGGAGGAATCGAGGACGAAGAAGCGCCCTGTGCGCCTCTCAAAAGGCTTTTTTCGGGGGATTAAAAAAAAAAACAGACCGTTCCTGTCAAAAGTTCTGCAAGCACGGTGTCTTAAAGCAGCAAGTTTAGTGCCAACGTGACGCTTTTCTGGCGCTACTTTCTTCCTCTGCTTCAGTTTTTTTCTTTCTCTAAAACTGAGTAAGCATTAGTGTCTTTATCACCTTGCAATGGCTCTGCCGATGCATGCAACAGAAAGCCAATGCTGTGGTTACTGTTGGAAGAAGGCCGTAGCCAATGGCACGTTACCCAACTCCCTGTCAACCTGGAAACAACTGGCGTTACTTTGGCTGCCTTAGTGTGGGTGGGAGGCTAGCGTTCAACAGAGAGTTGAGAGGGGCGACAGTGAACGTGCGTGGGTCTGCCATTTTCTTTTCCGACGGAGGTACGTTCCCCACCCACCAAAAGCCTCGTCATTGCAGCCCAAAGGAAAGTAATCTAGAGTCGTCGCGTTGCGAGAGCGTCTCGCAAGACCGCTGCAACCAAAACCTCCCGAAGAGAGGGTTCTGGAGAAAGTTTCTTTTTTTTTTTCTCGTTTCACTATGGTAGTTGTACGTTCCCCTCCCAAACAACCGACATCTCCCAAGACGGGTGAGCGTTGCGAGGGCGTTAGCAGGGCATTGATTGCACGATCATGCCTCTACGTTTTTTACGCTTTTGCTTTTTTCGTTAAAAAGCATTTTCTTTTATTCCCCTGTTCCTACGGTTTCGCTGGTTTGCTGTGAAACCAAACGGCACAGAACAGCAGCAGCATAACTGCTGCGCCGAGGCCACTTCATAACTGAGGTGGCGCAAGACAAACCATTAGTATCTACTGTTCAAACAAAAAAACAAGATACGAGCCGCTTCTTTCATTGTGAAACTCTGGTGGCCATTGAATACAAGCCCCTACAACACCATTCCAAGTCTCTCACTATCCTCCTCACTTCGTCGATGCATCATCCGCAGTCAGTCGGCGGCCATCTTGTTCCCAGTTCTCACCAACATTACTCTCCGATAAATATACACCTCGAAAAAAAAAAACCTAACAGAGAAAAAAGAAATATTTGTGTAAAACACTGTACACAGCACACCGTACACTGACGTCTGCCCGTGTCTGGTCCCTGGAACCGTGTCCCCTATGCTGCAAATGCCGTCGTAGCTGTAGTTCCGTTTACGCAGTTCTCACTATACCCAACAGCGTTATCATTTATTGTTCTGTATTTTTACGACTTTTCTCAGATTCTGCAAACTCAAACCTCAGCAGCTCGCAAGATAACTCCTGCATCTACGTGCAAGAAAGAAAGTCGCAGAGGCTGCTGCGTTATTAGAGGCTTGGTGCGCCAATGTTAACAGATGAGAAACCAAGCAGATCTCACTAAGCATCAATTCTGTAGACACAGGCTTGTTGCGAGACCCAACTATCTGAATCGACACTTGAGTCAGAAACGCAAGGCAACAAGTGCAACTTGTGGCCCGACATACGACCTCCCCTACGGGCACAGCACAATACAGCACAGGTTCGATTCGATGCAGTCGGCACACAGCTACGAGAGCAGACGACGCGACGTATGCAGAAGGCGCCACAGTTCTGTCCAAGCATGACACGAACACTGATGCACGTCCTCGTTTTCACAAGAAGTCTTTTGATACTAATGAGTCTCCACTTGACCTTCCAAGTCCACCGAGAGTTTATAATAATAATAAAAAAAAGATGAAATGTAATGGTCGAGCACTCGTAGGTGAAAAACTGTCTCACTTGTTCACAGACACGCACACACAAGTTCCTCCCCAACAATTCCTCGGTGATGCCATCTGTTCAGGTACGGTGTGGCCCACACTACAGCTCGGCACAGCCGAGAAGCGTCCGGTTCACACGTGCTGTAACAACGTTGGGGAGACTGTTCCACGGAAAACAAAAGAGAGATGAGGATGAAAAAGGTGGAAAGGTAGTCGATGCACTTCACTCTGTGGTTCGCTAGGGCTGACTGACCTGTGCATTCTAGTGCTGACAGTCGACTGCACATGAAAGACTTCTTAAAGCATACACAGAAAGAGTTGCATACGTTCAGACAGCGCTAGGGCAGTGTAACGAGGCAAAGTGAACAAAAAGTTTGCAAAAAAAAGGGGGGGGGAATGATACAGAACCAGTTACTTTTCAAGCTGTGACAAAACCTGCGCAAAGTGGGAGGAAAATCCGACGATGTAGTCTGGATACACACTTCACGGATGTCAGGATGACGTACGGAGTTCCAAGACATTTGGAGTAGCGGATGAAAACATTCTCAGCTCCAACGTACCTCTACCAGCTCTCTGCTAGAGTCACTTCTGATATCAAGGCTGCATGATAAGCGTGCAAGGCCAGGTTGACGTGCATGTCCAGCCAGGAACCTGAAGAAGGCTACAAATTTTGACGGCTGTTCTTTGTCGAGGTACAGTGACGGAGTCTGCTTTTTTCTCATGACAACTTCCAATTTCCGTTGCGGTGCCGAACACTAATGCAATAAAGCTAACAACGTCTATCAGCTTGGTACTGAACAAACACGAGAGCTCCTGCTGCCATTGACAGCCCGCTGGCTTGCAGCGAACGCGCACACAGCGTCAATGTCAGAGGTGATTCATTACCGAGATAGTACTGGATGTATTACCGACACTACGTTAGTCGGCAGTTGATGGTGTTTGGAGTCCCGAACACCACCACATACACCGGCCTAGAGAAATGAAGCAACCAAGTAAGGTAGAACGTCTCGATAGAAAATAAATAGAGAAAGAAGGCAGCAAGATTATAAAGACAGAGAGAGGCAAAAAGAAAAGAACCAGAAGACTGTCAGCACTTGGCGTTGAGGAAGGCCAGTCAGCGCACTAGCAATTACTAGGTTCTTGATGACAGGGCTAGACAGAGGCAAACTGTTCCGCGGACGTCGCAGCAGCTCCGTTGGTGCTAAGCGGGCCATCGGTGTCACTTTCCGTGACGGTGGCACCAGCAATGCGCAGGGTGGGTACGGTGGCCACAGCTGGGCAGTCGTTTTCATCCGAGCCAGTAGTGCTGGCATCCAGGTCCTTGGTTGCCAGCTGGCTCACCTCAATGGTGCAACTGCAACAATAAGCAGAACAGTTAGGCACGGGTACATCTGCTCCAATTTGTCCCAGCTCTCTCGAGACTCCCACAATAAAGCACAAAACATTGACTGCACACATGCAGAAACCTGGAGTTGAACGCACAACCTCCTATTCGTTTTAGGGGCGAAGCTCCTTAAGGTTTGGGTCTGTCCATCCGTTGTAGTAGCGCGTTACCTACTAGGAACGCGCTACTAGGAGGGCGCGTGTGGGAGGCGCACCCTCGCCTCGTGCCTCCTGGCGTGCGAGCTCTCTCACTCTTTCATCTGCTGTCTTGTGACAGAGAGAGAGAGAGAGACAGAGAGAGCGAAAGGCGCTTTGACTGTGGAAACGTTCTTTCTTCGATGAACGCGCTACCAGCTCGCAAAGAAGGAGAACGCACCCTCACCCGCGAGAGACAACGTTGGCGCAGGAAGCGTCTTCTAGCGATTTTCTTGATTGAAAAATACCGACTGCTCGCGCTGGGGAACCGTTCACCGGCCACCCATATACAGTAAAACCTCATTAGTTCGTTATAACCAATATAAATTTCATCTATATGAATTTCAAGGGGAATTGCGATAGCTTCGTTATATCCAATAATTCGTTATATCCGGGCTCGTTATAACGAGGTTCTACTGTGTGTGTGTGTGTGTATATATATATATATGTATATATATATATATATATATATATATATATATATATATATATATATATATATATAGGCACTGGATCTTGACTTGCAATGAAGTGCCGGTGGGAGATTACACTTGTGCGTAGTTGAACCATAAGGATTTGTAGCGTGCGTGTGAACTAAATTAATCCGGAACTCAGCACGATCTACGATGAACATCCGGAGCTTCGCCCACTCATCATCATTCACTCCGTGGATATGCTGTGGATTTTTTTCATAAAGATCTCAAGGGCCTAGTCAGTTTGCAAGTTAAAATTATTGTATTAAAGAAAGGGCGATCACAGAAGCGGCATGGAGTTTCTTCACATTACAGTCAAACCTCGTCAAGACTTGCTAACTTTAAAGCACAAGTGGTTAAAATACAGTTGTGCGGAAGCCCTGACTAAGTCTCCACAGAAACTCTTGTATCTGTTGACCACCTTAGCCGCAGCGGCTTGCCCGATTCCTACTGGTTAATAATAGGGGAGTGTGAATATTCGAAATTTCGAATAATTTTTGACTAGCATTTGCCATTCGATTCGATTTGCACTTAACTTTTACTATTCGAAGTTGGTAATTTAACGGAAAAAAATGTCGCGTGTCAAGTGGCCCATTCCCGCATGTAGTCCGCTTCGCCGCATGACACTCTTGTACTGTGGTGAAGCTAACCGGCGTGTGCTGCGGCAAAGCTAATGCCCTGTATTACGGCGAAGTTATAACTTGCATACTGGGGCGAGGTTAGCTCAGCTTTCTGTTGCACAATTCTCTGTTGGACTGTTCCTCAGGCCTTTGGAATGACACTGTGGCAGTACAGTAGTCATGCAATAAATCTATTTGCCCATGTTGAGCAGAACATTTCTCCATAATATGACATGGTATTAGCAAAGAAATACAGCAGAACCTCGTTATAACGAACCCGGATATAACGAAGTAATAGCAATTCCCCTTGAAATTTCTATAGATGAAATTGATAATGGTTACAACAAACTAATGGTTATAACAAAGTAATTACCACTCCCCCTTCAACTTCGTTATAACGAGGTTTTACTGTATTCGAAAATTATTCGAAAAATATATTCTATTTGATTCGCACTTGAACATAAATATTCAAATTCGCTTCACACCAAAAATTTTGCTATATTCGCACAGCTCTAGCAAATGGGACAGGGCCTCACTTGTCTGCAGTCTCGATAGTGCATCCACGTCCCTTGCCAACCAGTTTAGGCGTAGGCTCTTCCTTGGCTGCAGTCTTGGATGCCTTTTTCTTGTTTGCACGTCGGTTTAGCTGTGGGGAGGAAAAAAACAGGCGTAGATGGCAATGTCCATCACAACAAATTACGGAAGAGCAATGGTCGTGTGTCCAGTGTTTCTCCTC
This sequence comes from Hyalomma asiaticum, assembly GCA_013339685.2. Taxonomy (NCBI): domain Eukaryota; kingdom Metazoa; phylum Arthropoda; class Arachnida; order Ixodida; family Ixodidae; genus Hyalomma; species Hyalomma asiaticum. The sequence goes on along the minus strand of CM023489.1, from coordinate 42,184,189 downwards.
TGTCCCATTTTTAAGATGCATACTTCAGATTTTCATGTCTTAGAGGCATCCACATCAAAATGTTTAATATACAAGCAAAGTACATGAGCATTCTTGCAATTATGCAGCCACTATGACCAGGAACAAACCCATGCTCAGCAATGTAACGCTGCAGCCATCAAGCTGCCACGACAGTTTATCCAAGTCATACCCTCTCACCTGGTTGAAAGGTGCTCCTGGTCGCCTGTTGAATGCCATGGGGCGACGAGGCATCATGCCACGACCCATTCCGTACCTGAATGATGAGCAATACGAGCAGTGTTAAAGACAGTCTGTCCTCAGCGAGGCAAATACCGACTTGAGCGAGCTGCCGAAACATTACTACTTAGTAGTGACCACCAACACACTTCCGAAATGTTTAGAAATCCATGACACTACACGCGAGTACTGTTAGTGCTGGGTTATTAGCATGACATAGCAAAATTTAACGGTATAAACTATCTTCCCTGCCTGTAATTGACCTATTACCGTAAATCTAAAGAATATAAAGTTCTGGGTAACTACTTTACCGCTACCTGTCGGAGGTTTTAGTGTGTCTCTCTGGGTCCCATTGACAGTGTCGAAAAAACTTTTTGTATTTGCATAGACACTCACTATTTTCTTGTGCGCCTTGTTATGAACTGGCAGGAGTTCCACAGCATGAATAAGCATTACTCCATACTCTTAGCGCACAGTACGAAAGAACACAGGACACACACAAGTGAAGAGTACAAAGTATTCACTGACTCATTTTCATACTATGCTTCTTGCGCTGCACTCAAGATTGACCAAGAATAAATCACCGGCTCAGCCAAGCATACATGCTACTCTATCTGTTGGTTCCATCAATCACTGCATAGACCCGAGGCATATTTTGTCTTCAGCATTCTCTTTGAACGGCCCTTGGACCAGCATGAAGGACAAGAACACAGCTTACCGTCCGCCCACTGACGTGACTTGCGGTGGCAGTGGTGGACCCCTGGCTCCGCCACGGTGTGCTCCTGCGGGCGCACCTCTCGGCCCCTGTCCGTAGTTGGCCCCCCACGAGCCAACCACCACACCGGCAATCTCCAGCTGGCCCCCACGGGCGAGCAGAGCCCCGCGACGAGGGGCACCCTGTGGGGGCATTCCACGGCCGGCCGCGGGTCCCCTCGGGGGTGGGCCCATGCCCATCGGTCCGCCCACTCGCGGACCCCCGTGTGGCGGGTAGCCCGGCATGAAGCGTGGCATGCCACCCATCGCTGGAAGGGGTGCACGCGCAAACTCCACCTGCAGGAATGCGCGCATGCGTGCAATGTACAAATTAAGTACACGTTAAAGACTGTCACGCGCTGTAACTTGTTTCTGTCAAAAAAGTGGCTAAGTTGGGCTTGTTGCATGGGAAGCCTAACTATGGTTAAACTTAACAGCAAAATAACTCCCTCAAATGTGGTGACTGCCAACCATAATGCAATAGTGGTAGAGATGTGCAAATATTCGAAACTTCGAATAATTTTTGCATAGTGCTCACTATTACATTTGATTTACACTTAACTTTTACTATTCGAATGAACAGTTCCAATAGTAAGTTGGAAATTAGGGGAAGAAAAATATGCTGTCTCATGAAAGTGGCCCATTCCCGCAAGTAGTGCACTTCACCGCATAACCTGGTGTACTGCGGCTGAAACTAACACATGTACGGTGGCGGAGCTAACACCCGTGTACGGCGGCGAAGCTAACAATCACATACCGCGGCAAAGTTACCCCAGCTTGCTGTTGCACAGTTCAGCGTTCTTCAGGACAAGGAATGACACTGTGGGCACACACGTCAGGCAATAGCAATAAACTTTTTGCCCACGTTTAATAGTACATTTCTCCATAATTAGATATGGTATACTAAAAAATATTCGCAGATTATTCGAAAAACATTCGATTCGCACTTGAACATAAATATTTGAATTCACCTTGCACTCAAACTTTTGCTATTCGCAGAGCTCTAAATAATGGCATAATGACATCTCATCATTTTTCCAGATTTTGTTATGAAATAACGAGTAAATAAGTAACATTAAAAATCAGCCATTTCTGACAGTGTATCTACAATAACTGACAGCTCCAAAGGCCCTTCAAACACATGGGTAATGCACGACACTCAATTTCGCCTGTCCGTGGAAAGTCATTGACCAAGGTTGCAAAGCTCAGTAAACAATCCAAATGGCATTTCGGCAGTCATGCGGCTGTTCCAATCAAGCTGAGCGTTAATTGTGGTTAATGTTGCTCGTGCAACAGGGCCGTGTCACCCATGCAACATAACTTCTCCCACATTAATCTTCAGCCCTGCTCTCGCAATTTAACCATTAAGGTGCGCACCAACTGTTACATCTTTCTCATTACCAATATGAATACAGCAGCACTGCAGAAGCCAAATGCCAAACAGAGAGCGGGCGCACCTGGAGTCCCTCGAGGATGGCGGCCCGCATGCGCTCCACCTTGGCCACTTGGTCGATCTGTCCACCGCAAACCTCGACGAGACTCTTGGCCTGGGCGGCCCTCAGCAGCTTCTGGTGGAACAGCTTGCCGTCAAAGTACAGCCACGGGCAGCACATGAGCCATGGCACCGGGGCGCCACAGGCGTCGTTGGCAAACAGGGCATGCTCCACGCCCTGCAACAGAGACAAGGTGAGCAGTGTTTGGCAATGCAGCAAGATTTTCCTGGACTGATCTCGCAATCAATCCGTTGGTTGAAAGTACGGTGACACCCTGTTACGTTCCAAAACTCCAAAAACCAGGAGGGAATGCCCAGACTCACAGTTTTTGAAGATGTGCAAAACTGCGAAAAGGAGGCCTGCTGGCCTCACACAAACAATGGGGGACATTACTAATGCAGAAATCTACAAGATCCGCGTTCCTTGAGTTTGCCACTAACAAACTGTCCAGCACTGTGTTAAGGAAGTGTACTTTGTACCAAGGTGATCGTTCCCAACGCAACTTAAAACTCAAGTTTCAGATAGTTCCTAACTTATTACAGACATCTCGAAAAAAGGCAAACACTACCAATTTCTACATGGTACATTTAGACCTGGGTACAACAAGATAACATTAACACTGAACAAGAAATCCCATGCTCACGGCTGATAGTTTCAACGTAACGTTATTGCCTTACCACATAGTTCATATTGACGAACTTTTTGGAATTATGATCACTGTGCTTATAACAGTTGAGTTGTTTAAGGCTGAGGTTGATCACTGTGAAGTGTCGTTTGTAGTTAACAACAGAGCTGTCACGCAGAAGGGAAAAGCTCTTGCCTTTTGACCCACTACCTGCACTGCTACAAAGTGATGGTGATAAGAAGGCCAATAGAAAGAGACAAAGAAAGAAAAAAAGGGAACAATAAATGAAAGAGAAATAAAGACAGGTCATGGGTTGTGCAGATGGGAAAAGTGGACCCACGCTAGCCCTCAAACCAATGCCCACATCCTTGACCCGAGTCCACCACTACATGATACTGATGTTGAAGCTGACACCCTTCCTCCAGCCCAGCTGTTTAAGGATTTCAGAGGCGTAGGAGTGGCTTTACTTTTTCCCATCATATCAACAATGGCTGAGTACTACTAACTCATTATTAAGTGCAGCAAGCGATCAACGCAAGCAACGCAGTGCAGTAAGTGTACGCCTTGCAACTTGCCCTGTGAGAAACACTAGACGACACTAGACGTTTAAGAACAGCCTTGCCACTGATACAATGATACAAATACACATTTCAGTAAAGACCTCATAAAACCAAGGCACTTTTGAGTCGCATGCAACTTTGTCATGACAAGCTTTGGCTGCAACACATGAAGGAGCACATGAACTTCCCGTGCCACTTACCTGAAGGAAGAGGGAGGCAAGCTGAGCCCCGCGCACAGAAACCAGGGGTAGCTGCATTCCCTGGGTGCTTTGGGCGTCCATTAGCTGGGGCGACACTGCCTGCGCCAGGAAGGCATCTAGCTCCTGGCGCCGCAGAACAGGCACACCACCAGGTCCACCCTGCATTGGAAGAGGGCCTCTGGTTTAGACAAGGAGGTACTTTTGAATACCTGACGAGAGAAGAGTACAGAGGCTAGATGGTCTCGATCCAAGACTATGCCACACTACAAACAGGTCGATAGCATAACGACTTGTACGAGCTCTTCCGCTACATGCACCCGCCGTCAACATATCGATGGATCAATAGTGGAACTGTGAGACAAGTAAGGTCGCGAGTGCAAAGTGAATTCGAATACTTGATGTTCGTGTGCAAATCAAACAGAACATTTTTCAAATAATACTTGAATATTTTTTAACAATACCGTGTCATACTAAAGAGAAAAAAAAAAAAACACCGTCACACATGGGCAATAAACAAAAAACAAACTCACTGCATGACTAGTGTACTCCTACAGTGCTGTCCCTAAAGAAAGAACAGTCGAACAGAGAACTGGGCTAACCTTGTCACAGTACACAAGTGCCAACTTCGCCGTGCACATAAATGCTAACTTTGCCACGGTACACAAATGTTAGCTTTGCTGCAGTACACGAATGTTAGCTTAGCTGCAGTACACAAGTGTCAGCTTCACTAGAGTACATGAGTGCTATGGGGTAAAAGCATACTACATGCGGAAATGGCTTACTTGTCACGAGACATCATATTTTCACTCTCTCTTCCCAAAGTTGAATGGTTCAAGCAGTAAGTGTGATTCGAATCAAACAGCAACCGCTATTCGAGACTTATAAGAAAATTTCGAATATTCCCACACCCATATGAAAACAAATGGTAAAGATATGTTCATCCACACATCATGCAGAAGGTGGCGATGAAAAATACTAGAGCTATGCGAATAGTGAAATTTTAAGTGCGAAGCAAATATTAATATTAATGTTCAAGTACAAATAGACTATTTCTAGAATAAAGCTTGAATATTTTTTCTAATACCATGTCAAATTACAGAGAAATCTACTGCCAGACATGGGTGGCTAGTGTGAACTTTGCTGCAGTGCATAAGTGAAAGCTTCACTGCAGAGCTCAAGTGTTAGCTTCTCCGACACAAGTGCTAGCCTCACCAAAGTAGACAAATGTCAGCTTCACTGTAGTGTGTTATGTGAACTTCACTGTGGTAAACAACTTTTTGCAGTGCCCTTCCAGACAACACAATTTCAGGCACACAATTTTGGAATGGGACCAAGAATGTGCTTCCACAAGCCTTGGAGCTATGCACACGGCACAGGGATGGGCACGTCACCTCCAATATCGAAACTAAGGAGCACCTGTCTGTCATCTCAGAGGTGATGGGCTGCTGGATGACTATGAGCAGTGGTTTAATTCAGTTATGTCTTATTACCATTGTGGCAAAAGATGACATGGCTTGCCAATAACCTGTTTGTTCTCGCAAGATTTAATCACCAACCCGTTGGACCTTTGTGATAACAGGTCCCTCTTTCCTTCATAAGCAGATGAATAGGCTTGCACTTTTGCTTGCCACCAGCGTTGTCCTTCAAACATTTTTTTTTTCTTTTTAAGAGTGCTAATAGTACTCATTCACAGCTTACAAATGCGCCTTGATCAGCACAGAAACGGCACAGAAACAGTCATGCAAACAGGCCTAGCAGAAGAGCTAGCTCTACTAGCAGGGACAGCGGCCGTTGCCACAGCAATAAACAATAGGAGGGCTGCATACAGCAAAACATTTGTCAATTTGTCAGACCGCATCAAATTTTTTGTGTCTTTCCACACTCAATGTGATGGGAAAAGATTAGAGCTTGGCTCCGTGAACTATATCCTTGCAGTTTACACCTTCTTTTTGACATCTACACTTACAATGATTTTTTACATGCACTTATAATGTGTTTTCTGTGTAAACACTATAATTTCACGGCCAAACCATTCCTTAAACACATCCGTAAAATTCTATACTACAATAATGAACAGATTAAAATTCTCTATGAAGCTTGATTTGTGGGGTTTAACGTCCCAAAACCAGCTCTGATTATGAGAGACGCCGTAGTGGAGGGCTCCGGAAATTTCGACCACCTGAGGTTCTTTAACGTGCACTGACATCGCACAGCACAAAGGGCCTCAACATTTCGCCTCCATCGAAATGCAGCCGCCGCGGCCGGGATTCGATCCCGCGACCCTCAGATCAGCAGCCGAGTACCATAGCCACTGGACCACCGTGGTGGGGCTTCTCTATGAAGCTAACGTGCTGTGAACAGTACATGCACCCCAAGCTATATAGAGAGAGCTAGAAACGATAGGGCAGCAGTTGCTGCTCAAACTGAGAGGATATGTGTACCCAGCCACAAATGGCAGCAGTCAGCAACACGTTACCTGAGACATGAGGAATCGGAGCACCACGCAGGGTATGAGCAGGTGCTGGGGCACATAGGCCTGTGTTGAGCATGAGGGGCACATCACTGCGCAGGCAACTGAGGAAGGCGCGCAGGCGGCACTTCTTGTCGTCCAGCGAGGGGCCCAGCCAGAGGCGCTGTACGGTGGGCACGGGCCAGCCCAGCTGCACCCCTTCCACTAGCTCGTAGGGGCGCCGGTTGCCGCTCTTGCCACCGCTACCCGAGCGGCCCAGCCACTCCACGACCACTACGGGGGCCGGGCCTTTGGACTCTGTTGGAGGAGGACAAAGGAAAAGACATGACTCACGGCCATATCAAAAGTGCGCCCAGACAAGTGAATATTAATACTGTAAGGCAGGAGCACAGCTGTTGTCACGGAGCCTTTATTCGGCCAAGCCACGCGCTGCGTGAAGAAGACACTGGCAGTGGTGATTATTATATACAGATGAAGATGACGAACGGTGAATATTTTGCTCACAATATGGTTGATGACTGATAATTCGGACACCACGGTGATCGTAAAAAAGTTCAAACGCGAGCACTGATGATGCCATTAGTGTACAGCAGTAAAATGACCTTGGCTGAATTTGAAGCAGACATTGTCATGGGCAAGTTAAACAAGCTATTCTTTCCTGCCTTGCCACCGCTGACCCAGCATGACATAGTGACAGCCACACTGAAAGTCCGTTGCGGAATTTAAGAAAAAACAAATGGCGCCTTTCACAGTCAGCTCAATGATGCCTCAGGCCTACCAAGTTGTGCAAACCTTAGGCTATGTGCTTGACCGCCTTCAAACAATCCCCCCCCCCCCCCCCCTCGCACTTCAGAGAAAGAACTATAAGAAGCGTGTTTGTTTTCCGTATGCATTCATTTTCTGGACTGCATGAATTTCCAAGTGTTCTCACGCTCCTTTGGAAGTCTGGGAAATGGAACGGTGACTGTACATGAAAAGAATGCGCACGATGCTGTATATGATTCTGAAACTAAACTCCTCTTTTCCTCCTAAAAACAGTAAGATTGCCACCGTATCCTTACCATCGGCACTGGTGCTCTCCTTGTTGGTCTTGGCGGCATCACCACTTGTGGATGCGGCAGCCGCCTCCCTCTTTTGCCTGGCAACAAACGCATGGTGATGCATGTTGAACAGCACTGCGTAGACCATCTGCCGGATGGGCCGGAACAGGGTCACTCCCCAAGGGATGTCGCGGGGAGCCTCGTCTTCGATTGCCACCGGAATCTTGATGGCACCCTGTCAAGGGGAACCACAGGAGAGTGATGAGACTGGTAGCCAGATGGGCAGCCGAGCACCCCAACACCATTCGGCAGCGTTAAGTCCTCTTCTGAAGAGATTATAGAGAAAAGCATGTCTAAAAGGAATATATGGGTCCCGCACTGTGGCTTTGTTGCAGGAATTTGAAAAGGCTTGGGTTTACACAATCCACTTCACATAGCCCGCCCATTCAACAAGGGCAATGCCGGAATAAGGGTCTCGCAGAAGTGAGTGTGGTGTGGGCACATGCATCTTGTGTGGTCTGCTGAAGCAGCCAAAATGCCTTGCCAAAACTGTCGATCGCAACATACAAAGCTGCAGCAGCTTAGAAGAGCTGTAAGTTCATCAAGTAGCGGTTGACTACCCCGCATTCAACGATCGCTAGACCTGTGTGATTAGCAAAATTTTGAATGTGAAGCAAACTGAATGGTTTTCTAATAACTTTAGAATATTTCTTGAATAACACAATGTTGCATTGTGGAGAAATTTAGTGCAAGAAATGGACAAAAGAAATTCACTGCATGACAGTATACTCCCACAATGTCATCCCTAAAAAAGAATGTGAAGTCCTAAAGAACAGTCAGAGGACTGTGCAGACATGAGTTCACTTCAATGCACTACATGAGTGTTAGCCTTGCCGGCGTACGCGAGTGCTAGCTTCGCCACAGTATGCGTTAGCTACACTGCAATACGCGTGTTAGCTTTGCCACAGTACACGAAAGTTATACAGTGAAGCATGGAACATGCAAGAATGGGCTAACTATTACCAGATATAGCTTATTCTGCCTCTTAATTAGAAATTCCAAATGGTAAAAGTTAGGTGTTAATCAAATCAAATAGCAAGTGCTATTCAAAAATTCAAATACCTGCACACCCCTAACGATAACAGTGCCACCTTTTCACCTTCTCCAAGTGGCAGCTCACATATGCCATCTCTAGTTACAGTAGAACCTCGTTATAACGAAACTGGATATAACGAAATATCGGATATAACGAAGTAATCGCAATTCCCCTTGAAATTCCTATAGATGAAATTGATATTGGTTATAACGAACTAATGGTTATAACGAAAGTAATAACTGCTACCCCTTAACTTCATTATAACGAGGTTTTACTGTATAATTATAACTCAAATTCTCGATAATTCAAACTGTTGTTTCATTCAAACAAGTTTAAAATTTTTGGTTAGTGATGCTACGCCTTCAATGCGTTTAAAAGCTGCTTAGTTCAATTTGTGCCATTCAATTAATTCTGTTAATTCATACTTTTTCCTTGTCCTTAGCTAGAAATACTGGCTGAACATTCATGCTCACATAATTTTTAACAGCCAAAAATGACGTGGATTGCCTGTCAGCACCTTATCAGAACATTCAAGACTTCACTAGCAGAAAAACGAAATCCACTAAGGTGGCAACAATGCGCGTGATAACCGGCCATCGCTGTTTTTCCTGGTATGTTCAACAGGGACACATTCCTGTTTGCATCTGGTAGTTAGAACAAAATTCTGGGGCCCCCTCAAGTTTTAATTACAGTAGAACCCCGCTGATACGTTTTTCACGGGACTGTGAAATATAAGCGCAAGAGCTGGGAAACGTAAGAGCCAAGAAATGGGAAAAATTGAAAAATGAGAGAAGTGGTGATCGGCACACAATTTTATTTCAGTGCACGCATCGGCACACTCGGCTACGATTTCGTCGACAGAGAAAACCTCGGAGGTGACAACGGCATCATCGATCGAAATGTAATCATTGTACGCGATTCCGTCACCAACAGTTTGCATCGCTGTGCCATAATTTAGATGGCGGAAGCTGGAAACGTAACGGGCGTTGCCCATTGTGCAGCTAATCCTACAGTCAAGCCAGGTCAAGCTACGTGAAAAGTCCATATTTTCGTCGGCAGTGGCCGCTTGGAATGCCGATTCGCGACATAACATGCGGGAACGTTCCCACATTGCGACGTAACAGCGGGGTTCCTAATGCATTGAATCCTATGGGAGCTATGCTGGGACCGGCCAAAAACAATGTAACAGCCGGGAAACGCAGCCGGGAAAACGTAACAGCCAGGTTCTACTGTAATGGGGGTTACTGTATATCTTTCACATTCGTGCAGTAATAAAATTTCATTGGAGGTTGGTGTCTCATGTGTAGCCGTTCCGTTTTCGTGCTGTTTACTGTAGTAGAGATCTCCTGATGAGTGTGTGACCCAAGAAGCAGTCCTGAGTGTGAAGGACAGAAAGGGCTTTGAAAGGAGTTCCTGTAGTCACATCGCTCGACTATGATGTAGTCCCACCACTGCAGCCAAGTGCTAGCTCACTCGTCATCATCATCAGCCTGTCTACGCCCACTGCGGGGCAAAGCCCTCTCCCACAGACCTCCTATTATCCCTGTCCTGTGCTAACCGTGCCCAACTTATCGCCGCAAACTTGTTGATCTCATCTGCCCACCCAACTTTCTGCTGCCCCCTGCCACGCTTGCCTTCTCTAGGGATCCACTCTGTTACCCTACCTCACTCGTGCTTGCCTAAACAAAAGTTACCTATTGGGCAGCCTATGCTCTTTTTTCCTTACACAACTGCTGCTACAACAATGCCATGGCCCAGCACATTGTGACACACTGACCTGCGACAGCAGCTGGTAGATCCAGGGAGACATGAGGCCCTTCTGGTGGCGCTCGCTGGCCGTTCGCATCACCTCGGGAGGCACCTTGGGCAGCTTGGGGGTCTCGGGCATGATGAACGAACCGGCAATCCGGGCCTCGGCACCACTGCTACCACCGGCACTAGCCGGCTCACCACCAGGTGCTACCCGCCCCGGCACTGCCCTTTTGGCCCTACGCAGGGGGGAAAAGGTGAGAGGAGGATGGGATGAAGCACCTAACTCATCACACACAGGTGCAAAAGCCAAAAAAGGGTGCTCCAACGACAATCCTTTTCAGAAACTGTCACACTGTCACATACACACACAGTGTCACAAGCACGAAAACACCCACTGCTAATTACATAAGCATCGTTAATGAGAAACGTCTGGCTAGCCCCTGACCGGAGGAGGCTTAGACAAACAGCATCAGTGATTGGGAAAAGCGGGCGTGAGGGCCTTCAAGCAGCGTTGCCACTCTTCTACAGCTTTCCCATTTGTGCAAACGACTCCCCAGTTGACTTGGCCTCAACAAACCTGACCTGTTCACTATCTAATGTACCCATCAAGCTCAAAAAACGCATTGCCAAGCTACCAAGGGCAGTTCCTGAATAGCAGCCACAATTTCGCTGTGCTCTATGGCTTAATGGTCCTGCTGCAAGCTAGCAGGCGTCCATATGGTGAAGCTCACCTTTCGTCCCTGCCAAGATTTCGGGCTCTGGCGGCCAGGGCTGGAACTGTTGCTGCTAGACGAGCTTGGTCCCAGGGGACCACCGTTCACATGGGCTGGCCCATTTGGCTGTGACACACCTACACCAAGAAGTCGTGCGTAAGACCAGTTGAGAATCACAAGAAATGGTTCCGGAGGAGCAACAGGCACATCAGCAGCAAAACGTGTTACAGGGAAGGCAAACGAGCAACATCGTTATTTTTCATTACCGTAAGAAGAGTACTTATGACACTGAAATAAACCAGATGTTTCATTTGATCAAAAAATCAAGACAACAGGTGGAAGGCTTAGTAGTTGAGCTGTAAGAAGACATGAGGCACACGTTAAACAGACCTGAAAGCTGATCAAAATGGTTCTCGCACTTTTCTCTGTTTACTGATATGCATTGCTTGTCAGATGTGACCTTACACATTTCATAAGATAGAAGAAATGTTTCAGCAGAAGCACACAACAAAAATGAAAGTTTGTTACATAGTGAATGAATGTGTTAAATCTTGGTTCAACTGTGGTTGGTAGTGTCCTATGCAATGTACTGCAGTGAAGACCACACATACAGTTTGAACAGGATGAGAAAGTTGTGGTTAATCTGCACCCTGTGTTACATGTTACGTGGTCTAGAGGCTTGGTGCGAATGCTAAGGCATTGAACAGCGCACGCATGTTTCATGCTCCTAGCACTGCCAGCACCATAATGCCCATGTCCTCGCTGTCGCTGAATGAACTGTGTTGTCTTTGGACATTTCACAACACACTTTAGTTGCTACGCCAAAGTTTACTGCAACAGTCTCAAGTGGTAAACCATAAACCTCAAGCAGTAAAATTCTTTTAAAGGAATTGCTCTTCAGGCCTAACTGCCCAATTTTTTAATGACTTGGTAGGTTTTTTTCCCTTATAGCACACCTTCTGCCACATTCCCAAAAAAATGCATGACACACACACACACACACACACACACACACACACACACACACACACAAGCTAGTAGACAGCAGGGATGTTTGTCTGCCCTCTGTTGAGCCCAAAATATCAGTAAAAGAGTGTGCCATCAAAGACGTACCATTGGCACCTGCTGAGACGCTGTCGTCCTCAGTGTGGTTCATCCGCAAATCAAGTGGTTCACCTGGTTTGTAGGCACCATTCACGACACTTCCATTCTGACTGGCTGTTGGGTAGCCACCACCTGTTGCCTGGCGGTATGCTGTCAGACTTGAGAGCTATAAATGAAAAAAAGGGATGCAGCTGGAAGAACGAGCAAGATCTCTTTTTATTTATAGGTTTGAAGCTGAATGACACTCTTATGATATTTGCAGACATTCCTTCTGATTGAACCCAAAGGCACACAAGTTGGGGAAATGTTCATGGATGCTAGTACCACGAAATCACATCAGGCTGTACCCACTTATGCCATAGTTTCTTTTTAAACGTATTTGAGACAAATGGGACTGTTCTCGATATCCACATTGTTCCTGACCCATAGGGGTCTAGCGAGTATCTCGTTGGGTCAACGTGACTACCGTGGCGAAGGTGACGATCCTGCAGGCGATGCAGAATCCACATCTCCGTAAGGCACTGTCCGTCTACCACAGAAACACAACAGGGCGCAACAGGTGGTCACCTATTTAAAAGATGCAGCGTGCTTGCAACCGTGCTGTGCTTGCTATGCCGTATGCGTGCGTTTGTGTTTCTCGGCACCCATGCCGTTAATGATAGTGCGTCGTGACTGCACCTTGCCGAGTCAAGACAGCAACAGTGGTGACAGCGAGTTCCTTTCATACCCACAAAGTGTTACACACTTGAACACAGTCCCGCACAAGCAGGCATAAGTGAATTAAAAATGCAGTGTGCTTGAGAGTCCTTACGACACTTGCGCTGCCGAGCAGATAGCCGAAGATGCTTATCGTGATAGGGCTGTTGGTGATATGCCATACTCGTACTTCATCAGAGACCTCTGTCTCCTTTGTCTATTTCTGATAAGTAAAGGTGTTGCCGCAATACACCGAAGTTGGAATCATTAGTCAACCAGTCTCTGATCGTGCTAAAGAGGTGCAGGTCCTTTGGCGGTAGTAACAGTGTCCCGGCAGTCCAAAACGGTGGTTCGACAAAGGTAATTTAGGCACGCGCCACTCGGAATAAAACAAGGCTTTAGTTCACCTTTGTGACAAGCCCCCAACTGTTTGGTGCGAAAACAAAGATGCTTCCTTACACCAGAAGCCACATCTCCATTTTTCAGGTCTGGTCCGCAAATCCTACCGGGGCTGATGAAATTTATATGACATTAATTTTTTAATGTTTCTGGCTCACACACAATCATTTCTAAATGCAATTTGAATGCTTCGCTTTGGCTGGAAAGAAAAGAAAAAACAATATGTAAGAAGTCCAGAAGTAGGAAACGCCAGAAACGAAAAAAATTTTGCTACGACCCACCTCCACTATGGTGCTTTGCACTGTCTGTTTACTTAGGGAGACAAAACCAAATGACTGGATTACTTAACGACTGAATGATTTTTAAGAAGCTTACAGGGAAGCCTGGCATCAGTGTCTAACTTCATTTCATGATTACCCTGCCAACTTTTCTTTTTTCTCCTCTTGGGTTATGTACTGAGTAGCACAGATTCCACCAGGAAAGAAAGCACATTTGCCCTAACCTCTCTCTCGGCAGTCTCGGATGCAAACTTAGCAGGATCCGATCTTTGCAGGCCATCTTCTCCGGGTGATGACGTGTCAAGAACTGGTGATGAGGCATCGGCTGGGTTAGAAAAAGAAGAAAAACACCAAAGCTGGAAACGTAAAGCAGGCTGCAGCGCTCACTATGTCGTACCGCAGTGCTGTATTTTGGACATCTCTCAGTGCTCTTTAGGAGGGGTGCGGGAATATTCAAAATTTCGAATAATTTTCAAATAGCGTTTGCCCTTCAATTTGGTTCACACTTGACCTTTACTAATCAACTATTCGAAGCTTGTAGTTCAGGGGCAAAATATGCTCGACATTTGGCCAATTCCCGCCTGTTATATACTTCGCTGCATAACACTCGTGTACTTTGGTGAAGCTAACACTTGCATACTGCGGCAAAGCTAACATTTGCATATTGCAGCGAAGCTGACACTCATTCACTGTGACAAATCTAACACTCATGAACTTTAACGCAGCTAACACCTGCATACTGCAGTTGAAGCTAACACAGTTTGCTGCAGCAAAGCTAAAATTCACGTACTGCAGCAAAGCTAACACGTGTATTGCAGGGAAGTTACGTCATGCATACGGACAGTTGGACTGTCTTTGGAAACGGCTTACGTTCTTTTTTTAGCAATGACACTGTGCAAGTACAGGAGCAGCGCAATATTTATTTTTGCCAATGTTTAGCCGCACGCTTCTATGTTATTTAACATGGTATTATTTTAAAACTCACACTCAAACATTATTATTCGAATTCACTTCACACTCAAAATTTTGCTATTCGCACAGGTCTACTCTTTCATGTAGCACAGGATGTGGAATTGGACCCTGCCCAACATCATCTTGTTTCATTTTGATTAGAGTGGGTTGTTCACAAATGTGTGAATTCTACAAAACAATTCTTTTTTTTCTAAGATGCTGTACCACCTGAGATCCTCTTTTAAGACGCTGTAAAGCAAGTCAAGGTGATTTGATTCTTTGCCTATCTTCTAGTGTGTCTTCACAATTATCGAACAATGAAATTTGCATGTGCAATGACACTCTAGTCAACTAAATTGAGTTTGTTTTTCTTTCCTTACATAAAAAGAGAAGTCACAGATCCAAAAACACAATGAGGTTATTAGTTGCAACAATTACAGGACACTAAGCTTTTTGCTTTCTTTCACAACTGTTCACGGAAGAGTGCACACTGAACATCTTGCAAGGTTTGCCGGTTATTTCTCCAACCTCTGGAAGGAGCAAAACTTTGCCATCATCTGTTGGTCAATCCCACCTCATTCTTGCAAGTAGCACTCCACGATCCTTGAATGTGCTTATGTTACTCTGGCAGCCGCTTCACAACTTCAATAATTTGATCTACCACACATCGTTTGGCTAGGCCAGCTCCATTTACTTCTGCTGATTGAAGCAACAATACAGGCTAACGTTCCGTCTCCAATGCACACCACCACAGCATCCCCCTGACGGCTATAACTTCTGTCCGTCGAACACATTGTTCTTCTTTGTAAGCTTCTTTATCGACATGCCGGCACATCCCCATCAACACATGGCCAAAGAACATGCTCTGTGAAATCGCCGGAGCAATGGATAAGGTGCACTTAAGAGGGATTACAGAAGTTCAACAAGGCTTCACAGGAGCTCTTGTACTAGCCATCCCCTATGCCCAGATTGGCAAGGGCTACTTTTGCAGCCAATCAGCATTGTGTGCATGGAATCACAGACAGTACTGGACAGTAGTAGGACAAATCCAAGAGCCCGAGCAGGGGCTAGCCAGTACAGCACTGGCTGGGCTGACTAAGTTCAACTCTTCAACTGGAACTTGCTGAATACAACACTTTATCGTTTTCACTTTTCGCGTTTTACTAATAAGCAAGTGAAAAGGGATAGTGTTACTGTGGCTAGCTAGTGATGACAGCACCATTTAAAACACACTCCCAATAATACAAACTTACGGGACACCATAATACAGTTTGTATCATCAGACGCACCTTTCCATTGCAAGTGTTCAGCAGGAAGGAACAAAGGCAGCTAAAGGCAGAGATAAGCAAAAAGTATGAATCGACAGGAGTGACAGAATGGTGCAGCTTGCAGCTTAAAGGGATTGTCCGGTGATATTGTAAACATTGCGAACTGTGAGGCGTATCATGTATTTGCGCGTGTGGGGAACACAGGGGTGATTTTTCTGAGCGAAATGGAGCTTTCGATAGTTTTATTCAGCTTTTTATTTGCGTGCGTACGAAACTCCAACGGAGCGCCCCACGAGCGACGGCCGTTGCAGCATGACGTCACAGGGAACCGTGCAGGGGACTCGCGAAGCTGTCTGCCCTGTACTTGGTTGCACAGTTCGCTGGGCGCTCTTGATTGCTCGCGCCTATGCCTCGTTGATTAAACAAATGGGAATAAAAATCCCTTTATTATTATTATTATTTCAACAAATGCGAATTACGCGTGCAGTTATTGCGCTTCGAGATCGATACGTTTTGCCTCCGGGGCGCTGTTGTGACAGCGCTTTGCTTTTGACGTTTCATGAGTTTTTTCCTCACTGCATGCTTTTATTGCTGTTTGGGGCCGTACGTATTAACGAAATAGAGCTGTGATAGCTATCTGGCGCCGTCAAGTAGAGACATCACTGGTTCCGACGATGAAGAGTATGAATCTCCGCTTGCGTTAAACATGCCAGCAAAGCTGCCAGTCAATCGAAGTGACAAGAAAGGGGGAGCGTAAGCATTTCAACAGGCAAATGAGTGCGAATAACAGCAACACGCTCGTTTCAGATGAGCATGTTCTATACGTGCATAGGAACGAGCAAACCACTGCCGCGGAATCTTTTCCCATGCTTTATCATTTTCACATTTCACAGTGAGAGGCATTTGTCGGCGTCGGTTTTTACATTTTTTTTTCTGCCTAGATGGTAAATTACTTGAGGTCGCAATCACCAGTCCGACCTAAACAACGCGCCTTGAAGACATTTGTTGAACTAGCTGGTCCTACCCAGAGAAATCTTCGCACCTGCGCTCACCTCCTGATCAATCCCGTAAGGGGGGGGAAGCGGGTCTAGGGGCCCGGGTGCCTCCCGAAATTTTGGTTGGGGGGTGGTGGTGTTAATAACGTGGTGTAATGCTAATGACATAACGTTTCAGCCTATTAATAACGTTTCATTGAAAAAGTCACTCAGTGCACATACCGCGATTGTTCCCAAAATAAATAATGAAAACATGTTTGTTCTCAAATAGTCAAGGTCTTCAGCAAGTGGGCCCTACCCGAAAAAAATTTCTGGCTACGGGCCTGCATCAGATACATCGTCTTTTCTCTCCACCACATGCTTCAGCCAGAGAAACATAATCAAGAGATCTGACGCTTTAAGTACGGCGTGACCGAGGAAGGCAGCACACCTATGTCAAAACGTTATTAGAGTACGCGATCAACTCCCGGCACCCGCATTTAAAGTGCACCGAGCGTTGAGGGTTCGGAAACCAGTTGACGTGACGAACGGCGGCAACCACTCGGCCTGTGGGCTCACGTCGCACGGAAACTTGCAAAGAATCTCCACCCATCCATATTAACAGCGTTACCGAACAAACGAAATTATAGAGCTAGAAAAGGAAAGAAGTGGTTCGAATTGTGCGACTCTGAGTACGGCGCATGCATGGCAGGAAAGCCACGACCGCCCGGCACAGGGGGCACGGTACCATATGACGTCACTCTCACTGTGGCCAGCGCCTCGCCTCGCAGCGCGGGATTTTCAAAAAGTGCTGGATTTGATATTTATTTTCTAATTAACTACACGATTTCCTTGGTAGTGCAAGCTGGCTACAAGTAAAATAAAGCACACACTTTCTTTTAAGACCACTTGTTTTGGTTTGTAAAATGACCGGACAATCCCTTTAAATAAGTGACCCATAGACACATAGGAAACATTGCAGGCCAACCGAAGATTCTAAACATGGTTTAACTGACCAAGAGGTTCAAATATTAGTTTGAATTATCACACTTAGACTACATTTCCTTTCTAAAAAAGATATAGAGTAGACAAGAAAGAGCATCCCTGTCTTCCCCCTACATGATTTTAAGGTGACACTCGAAGGAAACTTTCCATTTCCTTGATATGCTGGAGCCAGGATGCACACATAAAATATTTGAATTTTATTTTAAAGTTTCTGTCGCTCGGCACCTGCGAACGAGCCCTAGCACCACGGACAGTGCCACGACTAGTGAACACAGTTGCTGAAATCGCTGGATGACAGTTCAGTCACCGCTGTCTACGTGCAGCACGTGCAACCAACAACAGCCGACAAAGGTGCTGCAAGCACGTCTTGAGTTGCTCTTCCCAAGTTACTCAGGCCTATGTCAGACTGCACTGACACACCATTATGAAGCCACCCCCTCGAATCGAAAGCGAAAGTAGGCGTTTCAGCTAGCGACGTTGAAAATGCATTCAATACGTTCGGAAGCACTGAGATTCTCTTTGGGTTTCCAACACCAGTGCTATTGATCAGAGCAACAACACAAAAGTTTCTTTAATACTGCGGAGTGATTTAAGGAGATTTTAAAAAATCTGCGTCTAGGCCCACCTTTGCCATTGACTGGAGGCTGTTCGGAGATTGGTGGCAGCCCTGACGACGAGCCAGATGTCGACGGGTAGCAGCCAGACTCATGCCGGCGCCCCTGGCTCGAGGGTCGATAGCGTAGGAACCCATCCCGGGTGCCGTTCAGGTAGTAATGCACGCAGTTCTTGAGCCGCTTGCACTTTGTCACGGGGTGCGCCAGGGAACACGCGGGCTCCGAGGGCGTCGAGGTCTTCTGTCGAGGGCAGGCCTCGCACAAACTCCACCACTGCGGGGATCAGGGTCTCGGGAGGAATCGCCTGCAGAAACAGGACCGAGAGTTGGGGCTTCACAGTTCTGTTCACTGAGAGCTGCTTCACTGTTTGAATGCAAGTCAGTGAACTTTGTGATATGGTACATGTCAGCACTCCACCACCCCCCCTCCCCCATAGACAAGCTCGGCAATGCTACACATCTTGCACACCCACTGCCGATAACTACATGAGTTAGTTTGTACACCTACAGTATTTACACGATTGTAAGGTGACTCGAATGTAGGTCGACAGCAAATAAACAATGTTTTTTCCCATACAATCTTTCGCATTCAGTTTTCAGTTTTAAACAAGTTACAGAAACATTTCTCACTTAAGAAATGTTACTTAACAAAACAGGCAGAGCCAGATCTAACACTTTTCAAGCACCCGTTTTTATTTTTGTGTTGTGCAGACTGAAGAATGGACAGACAAATTCTGCAAGAATGACAGTGATATGAGCATGCATGCCAAAGTTATTAAACCGACAACATTCGAAGTGCAAGCAAAAAAAGAGGGGGGGGGGGGGGGGCAGGAAAGCTTTCAAGTTTCAACGGGTCAGCTGACTAAATTTCACTTGCCATGTACCACATCATATGGAGCCACTGGAATTAGCTTGAAGCATCTATGTATGGGCAAAATGTGCTTGCTTATTTTCAGTGCACATGTTACGTTTCTCCATAGCAAAAAGCAACATGGAATCTGACCGCATCATGCCACAAATTCTGAGCGTCTTTTACGCTCCGACGTTCAGTGAAAAAAAAGAGAGAAACAAAACCAAATATTATTCTGTTTTCTACTGTAATGCTGCGATCACTTCTGATTTTACTTTCGTCCAGCCTTGCACATTATGTCGTCATTTCTGTCATGAATAATTCTGCCAAGCGCTACTACACAATGACACGGTCGGCAGCTATGTGGCGATTTCATTGCACAATTAAGATGATTAAATGATATGGGTGGTCTAACCTGTGTCAAAACCAGCTGCCTACGTAACCCACAAAGAAAAAGTTCAGTGCAATAAAAGTGTTAGAGGGCCCCTTTAACGTGATAAAAATACTGATATAATAAGGTTTGCAATCATTCAAGTGCTGACTACTGAAGCAGGAATGAGTTTTGCGGGCTTTCCTGAAAGAGCCGATGTCATTGAAAGCTCTTAACAAAATTACTACATTACAGCACAGCATACTCAAAAAGAAAAAAGGCAAAATGGGGGAGGGGGGGATGGAAAGAGAGAGAGAGAGAGAAACAACAGATCCTCCAACGACATTTCCAAGACCCCATTCCACAAGGAAGCTCGACAGAAAAGATAAGAGCAGTAAAATAGACATTCATAAGGCTGCCAGCAGTTCCTTGTGACAGAATGACTCAAACCCAAGAACATTCTTTTCCTCGTTAATACCAAGTATTCAGAGGACTTGACTTCCCTGAGGCCACTTGAACTTAAGCAGCTGTTTCCTCGTTAGCACAGGTTACAAAATTGCAGCCTCACGAAGTGCTTAATTAATGACCAGCGTGGAGCCAGTGATACAGAATGAGACAGGCAAATAGGGACCAAATGCTGGCCAAAGGGCCAAGTGAAAGAATTCAATTCAAGTTTGGCATACTTTTGCTTCAAAAGCCCAGGATTCCTGACACCAAACTGTCACCAGAGCCTGCGCACCTACATTAGAGCAAAAGTAATAAACCCACCTTTCAGAATTAAAAAGAAATGGAGGGTCATGTCTTCTTTTTGCATTTGAGCTCTTTTATATATGTATACTTATGTAATTTCACACCCAAGTTGTTCAAATGCATTGGCCTTTGGACTTCGCTTATACCCTGAGACTGCTAACCAATGTACAATGAACACACATATACACTCAACCCTTATGTTATGCTCCAATGGGAGTTTTGAAGCTAATAAAATGAAATTAAATCGAACACTTTAATTGCTGGCTGTTCTTCACTGGATGCTCAGCTAGCCACTGCCACACGTAAACAGTCGATAACTGCGGCCAACTTCTGCCAGTCCAAAAACAAGTGTGCGGCTACAAAGCTGCATGCTCTCCGATGCACTTCCGTGGGCGCACTCACCTTGCCCTTGGCATCGGGACAGAGAGAACGATGGAAGGGTGTGAGGTCCTCTTCCGAGAGCAGGTAGTTTCCGAGCAATGCTGCCAGCACACAGAAACGGTTCGGGTGAAGGTTAAGGCTGCGGGCCACCTCATCCAGGATAAACTCCCGGGTCTCCAAGGAGCCCTGAAATGACAAAAACCAGACAAGCATGGCTAAGTCACCAGTGTTTGAGAAGTTGCTGGGAGCCCACCACTGCAAAAGTGTGCAGAGAGTTACCAATGCTACAGCCACGCCCATAGCCAGGGGTGTGCCCTAAGGGGTCGGGCCCCTCTCGAGATGTTGGTTGGAGGGGGGAAGTGTTAATAATATAGTGTTGTGCTAATAACATAAAATTTAAGCCTGTTAATAACGTATTTAAAAAGTGACTCGATGTACATACTGCAATTTTCACCGAAAATGAATAATGAAAATAGATGTTTTTCTCAAATAGTCATGGCCTTCAGCAAGTGGCCCCACCCAAAAAGATTCCTGGCTACAGACCAGACTGCAGCAGACCGCCCCAGATTAATTTTGCCCACCTGGTGTTCTTAATGTGCTTTTTAAACCATGAAGATTGACGTATTCCTTTACGGTTGGATTGTGGCTGCTGGCAGCAGGGAATCAAACCCATGACTTTGAGCTATGCAGCAGAATGCTGCAATCTAAGTTGGAAGCAATTTTATGATGACAATGCCAGCACGTGGTACCAACATTACTTGGTGCAAGCTAGTATACTTCATGTATTACGGGGTACCTCAGTTGGTATCAGCAGCAGTGATAAGTGTCACGGACAATGTCGCCAATGAAAGTGGCCGGTGAAAAAAATAGAGGGAGCTAGGAGAAACAGAATCATTCACAGAACGCACGACTGCAGCACAATATCCAAATTGGCATAAATATAAGCAACAGCATTTGCATTCCTTGCTTGATAGTCGGTTCACGAATGCCGCTGCAACGAAGATCAGCACAGGTGGTTGACAACTGGACTGGCGAAATAACGCTAATACACCGGTGCAGCTGAAAGCACTATGGCAGCATGAGTACACTGGACTGTTCCCACTCCTCATGTGCAAGGGCTGTTGGTCAAGAAGTGCAGACTGAGAGAAACTCGCTTTCATTTCGACAGCCAGCAGCATGCGGTCATTTAAACACTGTTGCAGATTGCTGCCGAGATCTGCACTGGGGAACATGAAACTCCTTGAAAGCTCCAGCAGCAGCACCTATTGCAGTTTCTGTGCTTCAATCAGAAGCCACTACCACTAATCTTCACTCAATCAATCTGCACGTATTTCAGACATCAGCTGTCTAAGATGCAGTCAAAGTTCACTTCTTTACCTTTTCCTTTTAAGTTCATTAAGTCTTTCTAATCATCAAGCTGCGTCAAGTCGTGAAGGAAAACACCTTCATCAAGGAACTAAACAGGTTCTGCACAACCCTATTCAGTAAAGCCGATCCAGTAAAGCCTTTCCAAACCTAGTGCAAGGAAAAACACACTGTATTTATCTGCTAGGGTTGAACCCAGTTGAAGAACTACTTGATGTTCACCACAGCGAGAAGCGACGAGAAGATTTAAACAGGCCTACCAAGCCTCACCGTGCAATGGCACACATTTTCGTGCGCTTTTTATTACATCTTGTGGAAAAACCACGAGAGTGCCAGTCTTTCTTTTTCTTTTTTTTTCACCCAGTGGCTCCCGCAAGTGTATATTTAGAAGCACACGGATCGCTAGGTTTGCGTGTCTTCTCCCCGTATGCGTCTGCAGACAGCAGCAAACGTACATCTCCGAGCAAACACGCTGCACAGATTCAGGGGGATTCTTTTCAAAAGCAAGAAGGAAAGAAAAAGGCAAACAAAATATGCTAAGCACACTGGAAACTAGTGTCTATGCAAACGCATGAGGAGCAGGCAGACTGCCACGTGCCAACGCTGCACGTTCTCTAGCCACCCCACCCGCAGTACTCCCTCCACACTCTTATAATTTGTCTACGAAGCTTTGCCTGTCTGTGCACCAAATGTCTGGCTATGCGGAAACAGAGAAGCAGTTGGCAGGGGCTGCAGAGTTCCTACAGGAAACTCTTGAGTTGCGATCGTTTAGCCACCAGTGAAATAAGGACCAGCAATAACAGAACAACATAATTTCTAAAGCTTTATATTCCGAAAGCACAATATCTTTATGAGGCAGGCTGTAGCAGAGGGCTCCAGAAATTTCAACTACCAGTTGTTCTTTAACATGCACCGAGATCACACAGCACATGGGCCTCTAAAATTCTCGGTTCAGTCGAGATGCGACTGCCACAACTGGAGTCAAACCAGTGTCTTTCGGGTCAGCAGTGAAGCATCACAGCCACTTGACGTGCCATAATGAGTTGCAAGGATTTGTCTATACAGATGAGCAATTACAGTTAACTGTTGCACTTAAAGACACAACACTACATTAAAAAAAGTGACCAATCGACAAAGTTACAAAGCTGCTTGAGGCTGTATGGACAACGTTTAGCCAATTCGATATGCCAGCCGTTGTTTCCAAGCTGGCTGAACAACTGCTGCACCCGCAGCTCACGTAAACGCTAGCACTAGACTCGCTTCTAGTGCAGGAAACACCACAATGGGGTGCACTAAATGCAACGCGGATTATTCTATTCTGATACAAGTGACAGACAAGTAGCCACTCACATCTATTACATATGAACATCTGGCAATGAAAAGATCTGACATGGATCCGACAGCTCAAAGCTTCAGTGCGGGTGTTATTAAACATACATTCACGCATACCCTGGTTTAATCTCAACAACATGGGACCAGATTTTGCAACAATTCTTCTCCCTTTCAATTTTGCCTCACGATTTTCTAACATTAGCTTGCTTGTTCCAGTACTGTGGTAAAGCTGAATTTTCTAACACTTTATGTTTTGATACACTAAAACAATAGAAAATTATGTTGCTTTCGCATATTTCACGGGTTTAAGATTTTAATACCACCAAGCTGAACGTACAGGAATTGTGGATACTAAGCCTTTTTCTTGGATTCTGTGCCCCATGAGCTTTTGATACTGGAGGTACGTGCTGCACATGGAGGTAAGGGATGCATGTGAACAGTGTAGGACACTCACAACGCTCTTTCAAACTGTTTCTGCCTTGTGGAACATACAATCACTTGCATAGGTACTGAACTACAGCTTTATTTTCCCTGAATAAAGGGAACGATCAAACAACAAAGCAGCTAAGAACCTACACAACTTTATTTTCATCTTAAACCATGAAGGGCAGTTCAGCAGTCCACTCTCTACAGTAGCATAAAGTTCTCAGGGTGACTTGCAAATAAACCCACATCTCCTGCAGCCAGAAACACCCTGTTCGCGGGGAATTCTTTACTTCATTTCAGTGATGGAATGTGCATGGCGGCAGGCCTCCATAAGCAGGTTCTCCTCATCAATAGTTAAGAGAGTTGACAGTTGCTGTCCATGTAGACAGCTGTACAAATGTGGCAGTTTTTCAAGCCTCAACATGAGCACTTGCTTGTTTTGGTTTGACTGGCCTGTGACAACACTGTACCAGACGACATGGGGATTTTGAAAGTAAGGAGGTTCACGTGGGGACGGAGTAAAAAGTGGGGGAAGAGGAGGGCAGGAAAAAAAAAAATGAACTCGCCTACGGTTTTATTTATTGTTCCTCACACCGCAGACAGCTCTAAATTATTACTGGTGGCGGTAAAGCTTTGAAAAATGACTTCAAAGATTGCACTGGTGCTTGTAATTATACCAAGAATGTGTCATATAAGAGGCAAATACCATCCTGTGAAAGCCGCTTCCCCTCTGCTCACTCAATATGCTTCACCTCATCACCCTGTTGTACGAATAAATTAACTTTAAAAGATTCGTCTAGGCGTAGCAAATGGATTGCTAAAACACGCGAGTGTGGATCCGGAAAAACAAATATGGCAACGCCCGTAGGTTACTTGCGTTCATGGCAGTGCCGGCACCCGATACCTCGATTCAAGGTGGATGCTGACTGCTTCCATGCAACATTCCTGCATGGTTAAAAGGCCTAAGTAGACTATAGCTATAGGGAGCAAAAAAATTAAATGCTATGCCATAGTGGCTGCTTTTCAGGTTATTTAAGGTAGCTTCCGTACTATCGGGAGATTGTGGTAGAAATTCGGGAGGCTCCCCGGACAATTCGAGGGCTGGCAGGTGTGTCATTTTCAATCTTCCTCTAGCAATCAGATAAACTATAATCGAGAAAGTATAAAACAAAGGAATAAAGAAATAAAGAAAAGAAAGCTTAGCATGAACGCCTGAAGGATCGAGGGTTTCACAATGAAATATAACACTCGTGCTTTAACTCTGATCCCCAAGTACTCCATGTTTAATAAAGATATTTAAGTCGCCATTTTTCAGTGTTAAAGGGGCACTGACACGAAAATTTTCGTCTTCTGTTTTTTTCGCTGCAATACTTAGCGGGGACCTGTTAGCCATAACACGGCACATCATTTGCTCCAGCGCACGTCAGATAATTATTTGCAGCCTGTTTATTACCCACTAGTTTCAGTTTTGGTTTGGGAGAGCTCAAAAAACGACAAGGCGCCCGGTGCAACTGGCGCCATCTAGCGCTCGCAATGGAGTAAACGAGTTCGACCACGTGAGCACACATAACTGTGACGCACTTCCGCACGACAACCGCCGCGTGCTCGTTTTCTTTCGCCTGTCACACGTCCTGCGCATTGTTGTCGCTGTTGCTGTCATCGTTGTTGGGTGGCAACTATTTTCTTGAGGTCTGGCGTCGCCGGCATTCTACTAACGCAACCGCAGCGAATAAGCAATGGCAGCTATGACGTCATCATTGCTAGCTTCACTGTCGGAGCTCGGCTGCCGTGGTGACTTCGCGGAAGTTCGGGGTCCCCTTCAGGTCACCTTTGCTGTTGTCGATGTCGCGATGTACGGCGTCTAACGCTCGATTGCGCATGCGAACTTCAATATTCATTTAAATTACCTTCGGAGCTGTGTTCGTCATTGAGATTTGGTAGATGACATCTGTATGTACACGAAAATCGATCCCGCAGGCTATCTTAGCAGCGAAATTTTGGTGTCAGTGCCCCTTTAAGTTGAGAAAAAGGCTTGCAGCTCTCGATAACAAATAGCCAAGCAGGTCGGTATCGACTTAAACCATGAAAAGCAAGATGGATAGCTGCAAAGTTCGCACACCATCCACGCAGCCCACCGTCATACGCTACCTCTAAGCCAGGCCTCTCATAGAGATGAACTAGACTGAACCAAAATTTCAAAATACATATACCTTGAAAAGCTACATGACGGCGTAAAATGAACCCTAAGAAATTATTCATTAAGCGAGCACAACTGCCTTACAATATTCAGCCTCGTAAAAAGCAAAAGACATGAACTAAAAATACAGCCCGCAGATGTCAAGAATCATCAAATTGCGCGACCTTTCGATATAAAATGCTGACTACTAAATGCAAGGGGCAGCAATGTGCTTAACTAAATGCTGCATGTTAAGGTCACAGTGCAACAAGTGGAAAATCAGCTGACATTTGAAAGCAACTTGAGGCACCTCTAGTTATGCTACGCCACACTCCTTTAGACATGATACGCACTGTGATGGTAACTAGAAATGCCATAATCCCATTTTACAATCTCTTCAGGACAATCGAGGAATGATTCCTTTGTAGCGCTCAATGTGCATCAAG
Source organism: Hyalomma asiaticum (assembly GCA_013339685.2). NCBI lineage: Eukaryota > Metazoa > Arthropoda > Arachnida > Ixodida > Ixodidae > Hyalomma > Hyalomma asiaticum. Next base: position 42,157,866 of record CM023489.1, on the reverse strand, counting down.
CTGCTGTTAGACATAAAGTGGTTATGTTCGTCCTTTGGAACAAGGCAGCAATAGCAGCAGTGGTTAGTCATTAAGACTCACAAGGGAGGGAGCCTTTCTCTAGGAAGTTATTGAACGCAAAGTCGCACAACACCTGTGCCATATGCATAAATGTTTGATGACATCACATGTGAGGCCTCATTCCTCAATACCATTATAAATAGACCTACTGCGAAACCCACACTTTTGAATTTATGACAATGACTTTGGAAAACGTACTAAGTGCGAAATCTTAACTAGATAGAAAAGTATGTAGTGCACAAATATTTATAAATTTGAGTAAAAGTACTATTAGTAATCGCTGTTGGAGGAGTCCACTGAGTGGTCACGAGGGGGACCAAATAGAATCACAATGCATCAGAAAGGCTCCCACTTTCATCGAGTACCACAATGTGTCAGCTTGGCATCCGCAGTACAAAGCAGCAATGCAGAAAAAATGGGCCAGGCACGCTCTCGGAGTATCGCATTTCGGCTGCTCAGCACCAGAATAATTAGCAGGTAGTAGTTTGCTTGGAACAGGAAACTCTTCAGCTATTCCAAAGAAAGTGTCAGTTGTGTTCGATGTGTTAATGCAATAGGGCGTTTTCTGTATTGTGTTGCATTCCATGACAACACTGGCACAATCGCATGGCCTGGAAGATTCCACCAAATCAGGACGTACTATTGTTCGATATGGAACAGGAAAGGAACAAAATAGTTCTACATTATCATGCTCCCTAACTGGTCAGCCTTGGGAACAAATGGATCATGCTGCCTACTTTGCCTAAAGTATGTTCCTATGAAATGGCATTAGCGCTAACTCACGCAGAGTTCTTAGCAGCAAAAATTGCAGCCAACACAAAACATCAGCGCAGCTCGCAAAGTATGTACTGTGTTGCACAAAAAAAAAAAAGAAAGAAAGAAAAGAAGGAAGTGCCAAAGTTATATGGAGATGAACCTGGAGGTTGAATGCAACATTACACTCTGGATTAATTGTATGCCTATCTCTCCTCACAATCATAATGACATCAGCAGTTTGCCAGCCTTGCTTGTGAACACACTCATTTGCATGCATGATGTTCTATTTGTGTTTCACCTGTAATTCATATGCGCAGCAAAGCAACCCTCAGTGAAGAGGGGGGGATCAACAGCCACAACAGAAAAAAGCAGTTCTTGCTTATATTACGACCAAGTCACACGTGCATTTTGAAGGCCTTCAAACTGATAGCCCATTCGCTCAAAGGTCAAGTTCAAGCTGCTATATGGGTGCTTTTAAAGGTCATCGAAACGATGGGATGGGATCGTCTAGATGGGATCGTCTATTGAGTCAACAAAGCACCCAACAATTAAAACCTTTAAGGGGGTTTAGCAACAGGCATGGAAACAGGTGCCCTCATATGTTTTAAAAGCAGTACCCATGCTATTAAATATTTAACGAAGTTTTTCCACTTGAAATGTGTGGAGTGCTCATACCCTCAGCAGTGACAAACTTGCATTTGTCCTGTTGCAGTGCTCTACCTCGCAGTCGTCATATGAAAGTATGAGCAATTGAACTGTTGAAACAAACCAAAAGGAAATTCTTGTGCTTTCAAGTTGACTTATTGCTACGCACCACACAGTTTTTGCTGCCTGAACAACTCTACAGCGGCTAAAAATTTGATGTTTTTTGATGTTTGAAGTTTATTTCTGCCTTAAATAGACAAATGCAGATAAATGTCATGCAGTGATAACAGAACTAATGATTATCATGGCTATGGAGTTGCGTTTCAAAGGCCAGCGACTGGAGGGCCACGAAGGCCACTGGAGGGCCGCGTGGCATGGGTTATTATTTCTGAATGCATTCCTTCATTTCCTGTCAGAGATAGAAATGACATTCCCCAAATGATAAGTTCTAAAAGGGGGAGGGGGACACTGCATTAAGGGAAATGCATGAGGTTGTTGCTGTTGGACGAGACATTTCCAAGGACCATAAAACGTCATTTAATGTGCCAAACACAGCAGCAGAAAATATCAAGTTCGTGTTACTCAAGCAAACAATTCCAAAACTACTGAAAGATAAGCACAGACACCATGCACATAAGAGCATTCTGCACGCACGAATGCATGGCCTGCGCGTTTCTCTCTGCACTTTATGTATGACCTGCAACAGCACTGTGCCCTTCTCTATGAACTGAGGTCCTTTCAACTTGGCCAAAGCGACAGCTGTCCTTAAGTTGTCTTGTTCCATTAATATAGTCAATGTATATTCCGCTTACATCTAAAACTATCTATCTGTGCGCCACAAGGAGCCGAGTTCCCACGGCGAGTGCAGCAAGCTCCATGCAACATGTCCGCCCAAGCTTGGAATCGCGCGCTTGCATACTGAAGAAAAAAGGAAAAGCAAACGAGCAACGCCTGAGCCAGGAACACACGTGATGATCTCGTGGATGATTACGCCGAAACCACATCAGTATGAAAAAGCAGCCTCGTGCGCATTAGGCCCCATACACGAGGAAACGCTTACAAAACAGCGTCTTCGCTGAATAACTAATAGACAAATATATATAGATATATGTTCCCGCAAGCCTAGCGGGAGGGTCGATTGCTGCGCGTTCCTTTGTCGCGTAGCGATTTGGAAATCTATTCCGAACAAGTCTCAAGCCCTGAACTTCCATGGTCTTGCGTATGTTCCTTCGCTAAACTTCAACCTGTCGGGTGAAGTGCGCGTTTAAAACGGCCCGAAGCATCGCACTGCGCACCCTGTCAGCAATGAATGAAATGAATGGCGCGCTTCATTTCCGCCTGAACGGGTATTGGCGCCTTCAGGCGTTTCGCTCGGGGTTGTGTGAAGATCTAAGAACCCCCCTCCCACCCTTTTCTTTTTCTTTATTTTGCTGCCTCGTTACTTGGCACTGTCATCGGGAGTTTTGTCAAAAACGCTCCGAGCACGAACAATGCGACCACGAAACCAAGACGAGCCGTCACAGCGTCGACTAATGAGACGCGCAGTTGGAGATGCAACATGTAGGCAAGACCACATTACACGGCGAACAGCTGCTCTCTACGAGCGAGGGCTGCTAGTGCGCAGTGGGTTTTGCAATCAACGCTTAGCAAACACCGAAACCGGCAGCGATCGGCGCGGCTTCACAATACAGCGACCATAACAAAACCGAGGCCGCAGTTCCGGGAATGCATTAGGCCTAAGTGGAGCCGGCTCGCAGTGCTAACATTTCGAGCCAGTAGGCTTACGACTCGCCGGTAGCTGGACCGCACGTTTCGCCCCCCGCGTTTTCAGCGCGCACAGAACATCGCTCGCGGGAAAGGCGAGCAGGTGGGCGGCGGTCAGGCAGGCGCGAGCTCCGCGAGCGAGGGGGGGTTGAGCCTCACCTTGTACGTGAGCTTGAGCTGTGCCGACGAGAAGTATCGCGGCGGGTCGAAGATGGCGTACTCGGCATCCTCGGCCATGAGCCCGTGGAAGCCGTTCTCGCGGCAGAAGGCGATCACCTCCTGCCGGTGGTCGTCCATGCTGCACATCACGGTGACGTTCAGGTGCCGCAGCGCCATTCGCAGGCAGGTCCTCAGGCAGACGGGCGCTATCCACCACACCTTGGGCGGCGGCGTGGCCTTGGTCGCCACATGCTTGAGCACCTGGCCCACCTTGCGTCGCTCGGCCTGCTGCTGCCGGTGCCATTCTTCGAGCCGCTGCGGCTCGAGGCTGCCGTTGAAGAACACGGCGAGCTCGATGTTGTTGTTCTGTATCGTCTGGATGAGTACGGACAGGAACTGGACCATGCGGTTCCACTGGCCGCCGCACACCCAGTCCGAGAAGTAGCCCCCGTAGAGACGGTCCAAGCAGCACTCGCCGTCCACGACGAGGCACAGCCGGTTGCCGGCGGCGGGCAGCCGCGAGTTTCCGCGGCCCCCGGGGCGGCGGACCGCAGCGTTGCGCGCGATTTTGAGCAGGTCGACGGGAACGCAGGCGCCCGGGCAGTTGGCCTCGATGAACTTCTGTAGGGCTTGAATACCCATGGCTGGCTTTCTCTCTGCTCTCGGAGGTCCCGATCAAGCACGGAAAAACACGCGCACAGGCGGCTTTACAACACACTACGGTTCGGAACGACGCGCTGCTTGTCGCCGGTCAGCGGCCATTTTGGCGGCTTGTCCGACTCCTCATGTGGCGAGAGAGAAGCAGTGCACACCGAGCGCGCAGGGGAGACTACACCCACCGTCGCTTCGCTGCGGGAGCCCTTGCCGGCGTCTCACCTATCAGCCGCCTCCCCGTCCAGTGGTACGCGAGCCGGACGAGGCAGATCGGCCGGACGAGAGGAACACGCGATCGCGGCGGTGTTCTCTTCTATCCCACAGCAACCAGCGGAAACGAATCAAAGGAGAACACACACGCACACACAAGTCGCGGCGACGAGCTAGACGCACGCACGCACGGCCGAGGATCAAGTTCAATGAGCGACGCTGGAACGCTGGGGTAGAGGGTAGATGACATTTACCGCCGGCGCGGGAATTTTGTCTTGTTTTTGTTGTCTATTTCGGGTTTGGTGAATTCGCTGCATGTGCAACACGTCCGGCGAATAAACGGTGATATTCGGCAAAGCCAACAAATACTGTGGCTAGTCTTGAAATTAGTGGTCAAAACGTTAACTAAGGACTCTAGTTTGGTTTTGTTAAGAAGCGCTGGTTACAGCTCGAATTCGCTCAAGTTAGTAGACAAGTACGCTACATATTGTTCATTCCTCTACTGTATACATTTTCTACCTACGACTACATAGCCTTTGAGACGACCATATCACTTGTAGTGCACTGGATGTACCTTCTTTACCTCAGTCACATAGAGCATTTCGGTCACAATAAAGCTTACTATTATTATCGCATTTAGCTAATTTACACAAGTTGTAGAAAAAGAACATTTGTATACAAGCTTGGTCTAATTTAGACTCAATGGTGAAGTGCTACATGTGGTCGTGAGACACAAATCTCAAAGGCTGCCAACATTTGTTGCACGTTTTAATTTTTAGTTCACAGATGACGCTACTTGTCAGGAATGGTTGTAGTTGCGTAGTTTCTAAGCGCGCGCGGGTAATACGATTCTCCTACTAAGGACTGCGTTTGTGTGAACGTCTATAATGGTATATTTGTAATGGTATAACAAAGCAAGCGCACTGTCGTGAACAATCCAAAAGTTTGGCGAATTCTGCTTCGCTGTGATAAGAAGGGAACGTTGCCGAGAACTTACCTGCAAAATATTAGCAAAAGGAGACGTTGGAACGAAGTCGGTGAGTTGATGCGCGTTCATTTTGCCAAAGATATTTTTAAAAATCGCATGCGGCAGATAGCGCTATTCCACTGACTGGACTGGATTGCTCATCAATGTGAACGCGTACCTGCATGAGAAATCAAAAACGCACCATAAGAGGACGTGTCTATAATTAATTGTTTCCTTCTCAATTGTGTGGTACACTGCAACTTGCGAGTCACGTCACACCAGGCCGGTTTAACCAGAATTTCGATTTTTTTTTTTTTGGGGGGGGGGGGGGGGGGGGGGATGTTACCCACGGTGCAACCAGTATGCAGGGTGTGTGGATACCAAGTAATCGGTTGTCTGGAAAATTCTGGAAGCGGGGAGAAAGGGGGGGGGGGCATTCGGTTTCGGGTTTAATCCCTGCAGTCCTACACGAAGCTAAACATCTCAAGGGAACAGTCGCGAGAGACTCCCCAAATGCCCGGCGAAACGAATTTGCACCTCAGTAATTTTTGTGGTCGAACGCACGAGGCCGAGAGCGCGCGCACACACACACACACTACAGTGGTTACAGTGTTCGGCCGCTGAGCCGAAATATGCGGCTTCGATCCCGGCAGCGGCGGTCGCATATTTTAATGCATGTTAAATAATACTAGATGGTCGAAAATTCCGGAGCTCTCCGTTGTTCTGGCACGTAAAACATCAGGAATACGTTTCCTCCATACGAGTTTTGACACTCCATTGCAGGAGCAGCGCCGTCAAGAATGAGACGATCCAAGGTGCCCTACAAAATGCTCATCGAGTCATAGACTCATTAGATAACAATCATCCTCCAGTTTCGGCCCCTGAATGTCTCCAAATTTCACCGGGCTGGGATAGAATCAAAGACAAGGTGACGGCAGGTTAGCTTTACATAGTTTAATATAAGAAGATGAGATTGAACATTAAAGGAAGGGATGAATAAGCGCTTCACAATTACACAATTGTCTAATTAGTCCTCCTTTTCAAAACAAACCTCTCGGTCCGTGGCCGATCCTCCTCGGTGGGTTGCACCAAAGCTTCAAAGGAACAACCAACTAACCAACAAACCATTACACGCGAATCTCTTACTGGACATCGCTATAACAGAGCAAACTAGATTAGCGCGATCAAAGTACGTCGGGCCTTTCGGCTTAAGTCTGTCCTCCAAGAAACGATCTCAAGGTCCGATGGAAATCGTGCTCATCTACGTATCGAACTCTTGGTGCGGTCTCAGTGTAATACTATGGGGCCAGCTGAGGAAGTGCCGGGGTCGTACTAGCGAAGCGGCCAAGGACAACCCCACAGAGGCATCCACCACACAATGAACGCATTCCGCGCACAATAAACACGTTCACCGTTGAATATTGGTGAGCGAGATTTTTTTTTTTTTTTTTTTTGTCCTTGACAGGTGGCAGCAAGCGGCAATTCGCACGCCACAGCGCGCTCCTATAAGATGCACGTGCTCATATGTCGCGCAAAATCGATCAAGTCAATCAAAGAGTGTACCTCGTTTGTAGCTCCACTCAGATGCCTACATAGTAACGTGTGCAAACACGAGAAAATCAAATTTGAAAAAAAAAAAAGGCTGCACAAGGCATGAGCGCAAGACCAGAAAGCGCGCGTGCGAACGCCGCACATTGGATATCGCATAAAAGTGCACACGCACTCTTAGGGACCAGTACTAATAATGATGATAGTCTTGTGCTACAGGGTCCACTTTACGGCCGGCAAGAACAGCTTCACTGTTAACAGCATGCATTCAACGTGCATCACCAGTATACGCAGCAGCCAGACATTTTCAACACTATCAGAAGGTTCAGAAGAAAGCGTATCAATACAACGCCTACTACGTGTATTTGGCTGCAGCCAAATATTCGTTCTTTCCAACACTACCACAAAGTTCTGGAAAAATCAGTAGCGCACCAGTCGATTTGGATGCTTTCTCTCTCTCGCTCTGATCTTACTGAATCCCCCATGTCCGACAGTTTAATGCTGCAGTAAACTTTTACAGCATAACCGTACCTTCCATCCGTCAAATTCTTTCGTACAGACATCACTTCGGGATCGTTCACGTGGAAGGTCTGAGGCTATGATCTATGTCTCACTATTTCCGCCATGTAGAGTCTCACAAAGGAAGTGACACTGCTGGAACAAAGCATGCATATATGCGTATTTATTGACTGAACTTTAATCTCGAATTGCGAAGAAACGCAGTAACTAATTTTTAATTTCGCGACAGATAGATAGATAGATAGATAGATAGATAGATAGATAGATAGATAGATAGATAGATAGATAGATAGATAGATAGATAGATAGATAGATAGATAGATAGACTGTCAAAGTCTCCTATGTCGCTTCTGGCTCGACGGGTTAGCGCACGCCGAGTCGGCGGCTTTCCACTTCGTATCGTCTCGTGTGACAGGAACTCCCACTTGCTCCTCAGACGTCATATATGTGTCGACAGCAACATGTACTTGCGATTTCCTGCAACAGGAGAAACACAGTGGCCGCAATGGCGGCGTGACGTCTTTGTCAGACGAGCAACTCTGGTCTTGCTGCATAAAGCGGATGCAAAAGTGAGAAGAGCTATATGCTTCTGGACATCCTTCGCCTGCGACGTATACCCGTATACCGGCTGTCTTTCCTTTCAAAGACATGTGTCAGATGAGACCTGAATGGCGTGTTTGTGCTGTCATTTCCTCCGCGCACGTCCGCGCCTTTGACTTCGTCCTCCACCGGCCTGTGAGCTCTATCGACTCGCGGTAACCACAGCCGGTACTCAACCGACCGCGTCACTTTTGCCATTCTTAAATTGCCTTCCGTTTCGGGATGGAAGACGGTGTTGCTTGCGATAACTATGGCAGCGGGGTGACTAAATCCGTGGTGGTTTCGCTACGGCGCACACGTGCCATACTGGCTTACATTGCTTTCAGAGCTGGCATTTAATTCTAAAATGCTGACCCTAACATATATGCCTCGATCGCTACGGAATGTGCCCAGGACCTGTATAACATTGAACAGCTAGCGGAGCTGTTCATGGTTACGCAGGTTGATCCGTAGGCGGCGCTGTTCGCAGCTAACGGCGTCGTCGTCAACCAGAAGGAAAAAGCGGACCCCCTTTTGCCCTTGGCCCACCACTTACACTGCTACGAGATAGTGATTATGCGAAGAACAATATATATATATATATATATATAGATATATATATATAATCAGCCTATTTTAGGTACACTGCAGGACGAAGGCTTCTCCCAACAATTTCCAATCCACCCTAGGCGAGTTCGTTCCACTTTATGCCCGCAAACTATTTAATTTCATCGCTTCCATCTAACCTTTTGCCTGCCTCTGTTCCCTCTCTTGGTATCCATTCCGTCGCTCTTACTGTCCATCTGTTACTTCCCTCCTCATGACATGTCCTGCCCAGGTCCACTTCTTTCCTTTGATTGATATAATAATATCGGCTACTCCTGTCTGTTCCCTGATCCATTCCGCTCGTTTTTTATCTCTTAGCGTTACACCTATCATTTTTGCGTGCTCCTTAGTCTGCGTGCTCCTTAGTTTCATCTCTAGTTTTTTCGTTATCTCCCACGTTTCTGCACCGTACGTTAGTACTGGGAGAATACACTGATTGAATTTGTTTTCCTTTAGTGACAGCGGCAAGTTTCCACTCATGATTTCGGAATGCCTTCCGAATGCGCTCCAGCCCATCCTTATTCTACGGCGAATTTCTTTTTCATGGGTAGGTGTTCTTGTTAGTAACTGTCCCAGGTATACGTATTCGTTCACACATTCTAAGGGCTCACCGTTAATTTTAAATTCCTGTTCTTTAGCTAGGCTATTGAGCATAACTTTGGTCTTTTGGCTAGTCATTTTTAGTCCAATTTTATTACTTTCCCGGTTCAGGTCATCAATCATGTTTTGCGGTTCGTCTCCATCATTGCCAAAAGCACAATGTCTTCTGCAAATCTTAAATTGCTGAGATATTCTCCGTCTATTTGAATTCCCTTTTCTTCCCAGTCTAGACGTTTGAACACTTCCTTTAAACGTGCAGTGAATATCATCGGGGAGATCGTATCTCCTTCTCTGACACCTCTGCCGATCGGGCTTTCTCTGCTTCTCTCATGTATACGAGTAGTGTGGCTATGCAATCTGTGTATATGTTGTTTACGGTTCGCACGTATACGTCAGGTACCCCTTGTCGACGTTAGGCTTCTAGAACTGCTTGTATTTCTAAGGAGTCAGATGCTATCTCGCAATCTATAAACGCCATATAAAAAGGTTTGTTATGTTCAGCGTACTTCTCAATTACTAGGTTGATAGCATGGCTGTGGTCCATTGTAGAGTAACCTTTCCTAAAACGAGCTTGTTCTCTCGGTTCGTTAAAGTCGAGTGTTTATATTATCCTAGCAGAAGTTACTTTCGTCAATACCTTGTTGTTTTGTTGATTTCTGGGGTTTAACGTCCCAAAACCAGCTCCGATTATGAGAGACGCCGTAGTGGAGGTCTCCGGAAATTTCGACCACCTGGGGTTCTTAAACGTGCACTGACATCGCACAGTACACGGGCCTCAACATTTCGCCTCCATCGAAATGCAGCCGCCGCGGCCGGGATTCGATCCCGCGACCCTCGGATCAGCAGCCGAGTACCAAAGCCACTAGACCCCGTGGCGGGGCGTAAATAGCTTGTATATTACTGGGAGTAACCTAACTGGTCTGTAATTGTTTAACTATGTCACCTTTCTTGTGGATTAGGATTATATTAGCATTTTTCTAACTGCGCGGTGCACTAGATGTCTTGATACATTTCTTGAAGAGCAATGCAAGTTTTTCAAGTATAATGTCTCCTCCGTCTTTGATCAAGTCGACTGTTATGCCGTCTTCACCTTCTGCTTTACCGCGGGACATCCCTTCGACAGCTTTTTTCTTTACATTGTCAGTGGTTATACATAGAATTTCAGTGTCCTCCTCTGATTCTATTTCTACTAAGGTTGTATGGTCTGTCTGATAGCTGTACAGTTCGGAGTAGAAATCTTCTGCTACCTTCATTATTTCGCTGAAATTGTTGATAACGTTACCTTGTTTATCGTTTAGTGCATGAATTGTTTTTTTTTTTTTTTTTGGTCCTAAGTGCAGTTTCTTTTTCACCGACTTAATGCTGGTACCTTTCTCTACGGCTCTCTCATGTTAAACTTTCTTACGTCTCTTTGCCTGGCTTTATTGATCAGTTTTGATAGTTCTGCAAATTCTATGTTATATTTTGACGAAGTTACTTTCATTTCTTGGCGTTTTTCATTGAGTCTTTGGTAGATTGGGACAACTTACTTGTTACTTGCTTTGTTGCTTTACCCCGGACTTCTATCGCTGTTTCAAGGATTGTTTTGGTTATGGTTTTGTTTATTTCTTCTAAATCTTCATTGTTTTGGCCTAAGGCCTCGAACTTGTTATTTATGGTGGCTTTGAATTCTTCGTTCTTCGCTCTGATTATCTGTAGATTTGCGTTTCTTCTAGTAAATAATTTAGTTCTTGTTTTCTTTAGGTTAACTATAATCTTCGCCCTGAATAATCTGTGATCGCTGCATTTTATCTTCCCCACTACTTCCGTGTCTTGAATCATACGTGTTTGTTTGCGCATTATAAAGTCAATTTCATTCTTTGTTTCCCCGTTAGGGCTTTTCCACGTCCACTTCCTATTCTTGTGTTTCTTAAAAAACGCATTTATTAGTCGGAGTCTGTTTCTTTCGGCAAATTGTACCAGCATTTCCCCACGGTTATTCCTACGGCCGAGGCCGTAGTTGCCAATCGCCTGTTCTCCACTTTGTTTTGTTCCTACGTCTGCGTTGAAATCCCCCATGACTATTGTGAATTGTGTCCGTACTCTTTTTATTGCTAATTCGATGTCCTCGTAGAACTGTTCTACTTTTTCGTCGTCGTAGCTCGTTGTTGGCGCATATTCCTGAATTATTTTACGTTTACACCGCTTATTTAGTTTTATTACGATGCATGCTACCCTTTCGTTAATGCTGTAGAATTCGTCTACGTGAATATCTTTGTGACTTAGGAACCCGACGCCATGCTCTCTTTTCGGGCCAGTAGCGCACCCAGCATCTCTGCCAAGGGGGGGGGGGGGGGGGTTCAATTTTTCACGAAAGACCGGACATGCGATTACACAGTTGTAGCGTGTGTAAAAAAAAAGGAAAAAAAGAGTAAATAAAATGCCAAATAACAGTAACATCATTGATAATGATTATTTTTTATTATTTTTTCGGCGTTTTGCAGAGACATTAGCTCCACGTTCTTCTATGACATAGGAGCAGTACCGTCCGTAGCAGAGGACATGTCCGTTGGTTTAACGCTATGTAAGCTTCACCTGCTCTCCTAACTTCGCTAAGGCCGATGACGTCCCAACTAACGCCTTCTAGTTTCTCGAGTATAGTTCTGCTAATCTAGCTTCGCTGGAGAGGGATCTTGCATTGAACGTTCCAAGGTTTAGTTTCCAGTGGCGGCCTGTCCGGGTCCAGTGATTATTACCGCCCTCTGCTGCTTCACAGATCTAAAGATTTTCTATATATTCACGAAAAAGAATTTCGATATATTCATCACTCCTGACCACACGTTAGCGTTTTTGTTATGTATATATTCTGTGTCCTGCGCATGTCATCTTGGGTTGAACCACATCCCTATATATGTTGACAATAATTCTTCAATAAAATGGCGGTTTGAAAGTCAGCGCCGTGTTGTCGTTTCCCTTCACCTTTCGTCCTTGTCTTTTGTTGCGCTGTAAATATCTTGTAAGATGAATCCACACCAACTTGCCCAGCTTGCCATTTTGCTGTAGTGATACATCATTGTTCGGGAACTTCACTGTCGCTAATTATGTCATCATATGAATATTAGGAGAGAAAATAAATGTCCACGTTTCACCTGTGAATTGCGCGGCGAAACATTGATGAGATAACGCAGAGAACTCCATTCTTTTCTTTTCGTTTTCTTTCAAATTCTTCGAAATTTTGTGAAGCACACCATATTAAATCTCTTGGTTCCTCCGAACGAAATATATATCTCTTTTACCCCTAAGTGATTTTGTAGGCCTTTGTAGACAAGCCCGCTATGTGCAGGATGTTTTCAGGCGTAGTAATGGCGACGCAGTAGTGAAGAAATGGCTGTTGGTAATGATGCGTATTGCTTGGGTTTTGTAAGCGTTGAACAGATCAAATGGCAATGATACGTATTATGCCAGGAGACGATGCCACCAGTGAAGTCACTGTGAATCAAGTCAAAGCAAAGCAAAATATATAATCCTAATAATCCACTTTTGGAAAAATATGATTGTTATATAAATAGGGCTCTTATATGCCAAACGCACATTTTTGTTTAATGAAGGCAATCTGTTGAAAAATACTTGGTTAACATCAAGTTTAATGCCCAAGAAAGGTGCGCAGAAAGAGCGAGAGGCAAAGCGCGACGCTCAAGATTTCCTCTGCTCATCACCGCTTTTCGGGTTTTCAGGTTCACACACAAACAAATTTCATCGGACATTCGATTGCTCATCAACAGCTGAAGTTTACCATCGGCCACAAAGATCAATGAAAACAGCACTAGGAAATTATTACAAAAGACATACAATGACGCGACAGCGATACCGAAACGCTTGTGATGCTGCACTACCCTGCAAAAGGGTTGCCCACGGCAACGACAATAATGGCGACAATTAGGGGCAACCACAGTGTCAGTGTCAAGGGCTATCGCAGTCGCGCAGCGGGACTACAGCCAAGGCCGGCTTCCGCGTCGCTTTGGTTGTTGGTCGCCCGAGATTATATGCGCGATTGTGTCAAGGCCCGCTCTACCGTCGCAGCTGGGCTGGCATTGGGACTCTCTTTATCGTGAAGCTGATTCGAGTGCCGAGGATATTGATACCTAGCGAGCTAGGGTCTCTCGACTGTACGGAAGTTTTCGTGCGTTCAGCAGAACCATATACGGTGTTTTAGCAATGGAGGATTGCGGTATACCGTAAACCGCTTTTTTATCGCTGTCCGAGCAGGCTATTTTGACCTTGAAGGCGCGAAGAAAGGTCCTTTCAACCTTTCCGATCGTTATCGTATATAGCGTAGGGCCAGCTACTAACGCAGGTGTTTGCAACTGAATATAGACGTGCCGACCACAACGTCATGGTAATACCGCACAGAAATTATCGGTGAACAGCCACTGCTAAAACACCTTTACGAGGGAATTTCAGCATGTCCGGTAATCCGGTATGCGCAAAAGCGTAGCGGCTGGGTATCGTATAGTGTTGTTTGTCACAGTCAAGTGGCTCCAGAGTGATAAACACAACGAACAAACCTGCGTACTCCATGTCCTCCGAGATTCTGGCAGCCACTCGCTAAGCCTACATATCACGATAATTCGAGTTTGGCTCTGAAACGGTGTATGGGTTGTCACGGATACGTTACTGTAGAAGCTTCATAATACAAAGCTAAGGCAAATACAACCGTCAGTCAGTAACTTCGCGGCTACAGAGCGGGCGACGACCACTTGAAAGCGGACGGCGTGCGTTTTGGGCGGCCAGCCATGTTCGCGCATTAGCTGTCTACATCCCGGCGTTACGCTATACGCAAAGTACTTAGCGTATAGCGGGTTAGTGAAAAACGGTTTTTCTCTAGTGCAATTACCTTTTCACAATACCAGAAGCACCACCCTTATGAGGAGAAGACGCCCGGTAAGACAGAAAACGCCTGAAAAGAAAATACAAGTGGCGACGCCGCTCTCAAGTTTCCGCACTAGTACGCGTGACGTCACAGTTCTTTGATGGCATCTGCTAAGGCCTGCGTAATTATGTGTCGATAAAAAAATCAGGCTTTACGGAAGCCAGGAACTGAACATAGCGTGATTCGGAAGATTTTATTTCACCTTGGCAAAAATACAAGAGAGAGAGAGATGGAGGGAGGGAGAGAGAACCAAACCGGCCTTATTGTGTATTTCTTAGGGCGTAGTTTGGAAGCGAAATTCTAGAACTAAAGTTTGGTATTAATTTTCTTTTCTAATATCGAGCATGCGATCTACGGCGAAATCAAGGCGAATCGTGTTCCCGGAATATCACCCATCAGTACTTATCACACCTCTGTTTCACTAGAGTCACTTCACAAAAGGTTAGGAGAAAATAAGCGAACCTACTAGATCTTTTGGATCAGAGCCTCTTCATAGCAAGATCCACTGAGGATAGTCGACCATATACCATGTGTTTTAAAGAGATATGCAGATATATTTATTATTCGTATATAAGCATAACACGCATGTCATGCCTAAAATATTTGGTGTTCCCTTCGCGCCCCGGCCATGCTTGTTTAAATCAAGCAACTCAATCATTCGCTTTCGTTTACCTTAGTTATCAATGGCACCTGTGTGGTTTTCGCTTGTTTGTGTGATAATCTTATTTATGTAAGTGTCACTGTATATTTCACCCCCCCCCCCTTTTTTTTTTCTTTTTTTAAAGCAATGAACATGTGTCCTTTAGGGGTGTTTTAGGCTTTTATGGGGGAGCAAGGCGCATTGTTAAGCTTCTTCGAGCGAGGCTTGTAACGCGTCACAAGTGTCGGCGTTGTGGCGCGCACGTGAAACAGTCATCGTCACGAAAGCAGTGCGCACACTTATTTCTTTTCTTGCACTCTCTTCACGCTCAGGGAGAAACGTACGTACATACATACATAAATACATACATACATACATACATACATACATACATACATACATACATACATACATACATACATACATACATACATACATACATACATACATACATACATACATACAGAGTAATAGGTCAAGCACGTATACTTGCCAATGTTCCGCTCATCCCCCTTTTCCAGGTTCCCATTTTTTGTCTTTTTGGTGGACACGGTTGAAATCATGCTTTGCCGGAAATGAAGTAACTTCAAGGTTAAACTGATGTTATGTGTAAAGCATTAGGAATAAAGGAGCAGACGGAAGGAACGCCAGACATTCAACTAACTTCATTTCCCGCGCGTCAACGCATAATACTTACGCTCGCTAAGTGTTACGTTAATTTGTGGCGCAAAGAATAAAAAAAGTGAATAAATGACAGATAGTTGGTGTTTATAGAAAAGGCCCCTTCCCGTACCTCTAAGCAAAACGGGATTTGAAAAGAAAAGAAGAAAAAAAAAGGGGGGGGGGGTACTACTACCAGCCAGCGGTGGCCATGTACGGTCCAGTGATTCAGCGCATTTATTGATGAATAACTAGTCAATACTTCAGCAATGTTTTTGTGTTGTTGTGCTTCTTCTACTGGACTGATCTTCTTTCTTCTCTTCTCCTATGGCTGTCTTGTCTCTTCTTTGGCTTCTCCTGTGGCTTGGTCTTCGGTGGTGAAGTGTAACTTTTGCTTGTGAGTCAAGTGTTCCTCCGTCGCCTTGTACCTGAAAAATGCTTAAAGGACACTCAGTAAATTGTTAAAAAATATTTCATATCGTTATTTCTACAGTTTGGGCATTGTATTTTAGTGTAACAGATATTAATATGTGGTTTTGTAGGCTTAAAGTTGACGTATCTTTGTTGACAATATGTCTGAGCGATTTCCTGATATTGTTTGTCTGAATTCTATCGTTTCATGAGAAACAGCTCAGCTCCAATGAATTAGCAAGGAATAAACGAATCACAGTCATAAATTAGCTGCCCACAGACAAGACGTTCCTTGCAAGGATATCGGCTCCGAGGTTACTTCCAGCAGCGACAGAAGACTTCAGGTATGTGATAATAGTGTTCAAATGCGTACACTCTTGAGGCTGTGGCAGGAAGAACAAAAGGCGGCCACGGTTACTATAATGGAATTGCGGTTGTGCTATGATTCATGTCTGCCCAAGATTGCACATGAGAATGAGAAAAAGGCATGCACACAGTACTGTGTCTACTAACCTAATTTGTTTTGTTATATGTCGCCGATGTAAATGATAAAATTAAATATATTTATTTTCTTTTCAATTCTTATAATTAGTTAAACTTTATAACATGGTTTAACGCGTTTAATTTTCTTAGTTGATATGCTTTAATTTTTTAAGCTCATTTATAAGTTTGAATGGTCCACTATTATGTAAACACACAACGAAAACGCAGCACACCAGGAAACACATTAACAAGATGATCTAAATATTCTTATATTCAGTATAAAACAGCGCCGTTGGACGGATGGACGGAGCCCTCATTGTTTTGTATCCTTTTTTTTTAATTCCTTTCTTTCATTGCGTTTGTAGGAGCAATTCGCCATACACCCATTAGGCCGCTGCCCAAGCCTTGTTCCATTATTCGCAGTCGCAGCTTTAGCACAATGACGTCAAAAATAGCCTCGTTTGTTCCGTTGTGGCAATTGACCCTAGTACTTTTCCGCACGCTGCCAACGAAGGGTAAATGTTATGAGAGATAAGTCAACTGCACATTATTTACATAAGCGCGGGCTCCTGGCCAATCGTAAAGTCACCAGGGTGATTTCTTGCAGACACAAACAAGATTAGAGTGGCATCTCAGAAATAACGTTACAACACGTGGAGCTGTGCAAACTTCACTGTAGCTTATTCATTTCTTTATACATTTGAATAAATGTACGCGGCATTTATCGAAAGAAATTGGTCGGGTCTTAGAAGAGCTGTAATGTGCATGTAACCATTGAGCGAAAAAACAACAAAGCAACCCCCAAGTCTGCACAGAGCACACAGCGTATAAGTTGGGATTTGTTGCATGTTCTCTCGTTATTATCTCGTGGTCTTCTTCCGCCCCTTTTCCTTATCCTCCACCTCTCCTTCTTCCTCTATTCTATCAATTAGTTTATGGATTTCTTCTTCGCTGTCATCTTCGACTTAATCTCCTTGTTCCTCCTCTAGAAGTTCCCTTCTGCGTAATCGCCCACTTCCTCTTCGTCTTGTGTCTCCTTCACCTCCTCATCCACCTTATTACGGTCTCCGTCTTCTTCTCGTCTCCCTCCTCCTTCTGTTCCTCTCCTATTGCTTTGTGTCCTCTTCCACCGTGTTTCTTTTATTTCTTTCTTCTTCGTTGTCATCTTCTTTATCTGTCGTCCCTTTCTGCTATTTCTCTTCCACAGCCCTCTTCTTCATAGATTCTTTCTACTTCTTCTACGCCTTCTGCTTTCACCTCCTCGTCTTCTGCTACTTTTCTTCTACCAGTCTTCTGCTTCATCACCTCTGTCTTCTCCATCACCCTCCGTGTACTGCAGGTTCAGGTATTCCTTCGCAGTCCTAGGAGGTTAACGTGCACGTTGAAAAATTCAGGAAGTCATGCCAAATCCGGAGACTCCTCACTACGGATTTAACAACTCTTGGTTCAGACAGATTAAACTTCAGAACTTAACCTTTAAGCGTTCGTGCCCGCTTGAGCATGCAGTGTCGTCACGGTGCTCGGCCTTATAATCTTGACGGATCAATCTCGGGAATGTGCTAACATTTCAGCGACGCCGTACCCTGCGCAAAATCTAGGGACGTGCCACTAGTGCCATGGTGGCTCATTGCGCAGCAGAAGTACGTTATACGCCCGGGCGCTGGTCCTTGGGTGCTTTAGACGGAATTAATTGAAGTTGACTTCCGAATGCTTTCTGCCTCGGTTTCTTCAATGTGTGTGTGTGTGTGTTTGTGCACTTCCTAGACACGAAAACAGGAACGACATGGCCAGGGGTTTATCCAGAATTTTGGTATAGGGGGAGGAGGTGTTACCAGAACGTGAGGAGGGAGGGCGGTACAGATTTGTTGGCTGGGAGTTGCTATAGCTGGCATATATTCTCGGAATGCCGAAGGGGGAGGGGGGGGGGAGGCAGGGAATGGGGGTGATCATTCTCCTGGGAGTGTTAGGAGGAGGGTGTAAGTCCCTGCATACGACTTGTTTGCTTCGACCCGAGATCCTCCTCGACTCGCATTAGAGGGTTGGAGGAGTGCTCGCACGGGTTACCTTATCGACTGTTGGCTGTGACCATGACACGGCAGAAAAATTAGGAGCAAGGGCGGATACTGTTATTCGTAGATAAGCGACAGAAGGGTGGGGACTGGAGATACGAAAGAAACGAAGGCGAGATACGCATATATTCGAAGGACTGTAAAAAGTAGCAACGTCACGCTGTCGTTTGCGCACACTTGAAAGAGGAATGGAGGAAACAACAATAAATAGTAGTGACGACAGGGAGGGGTGTGCGAGGACCTCGACACCGGTTATCATGCAATGTCGGGCCAGATGCGATAAGGGAGCTGAATGTGTCCTCTGCTGACGCAGTTCGCTCGAGGGACAGTGAGTTTGACGGGGGTGGATTTTTGACGCCGTGTAGAGAGTCACGGCCGATGGGTTTTTGTTATCGGAAGGTGATGTTGCTCTTAAAACGCACGTTTCAACAAGAATCTAAAGAGAGGTGTTTACGCGAAGATAGGGACACGAGTGGCCGACAAATGCTACCGTATAGCTATCCTCTTCGATATGTTGGCTCCAGCTTAAAACACCCCTTGAACAACCGCTATTGATTCTTCATGCTATATATAACTCGGGCGTTACCGCAGGTGTGTTAAGACTTACATGGAGTCACATTGGCGCCACGGCGCTTACTTGTACGTGAAAACATGGGGACTCATTTTCTCATTAAGCCGTAAAAATTTTCATGGGACCACTCTTACACCAAGAACCGACGCATTTGTAGGTCGCCCTGAAGGATCTGGTGGTTACCGGAATATCTAGCAACACGGCATAGATAGTACAGCTATATATTGCAAAAAAAAAAAGGCATCGGCGGTAATGTACTACTTCTACAAGTCATTAACGGGCTTTTGAAGAAGTAATGGTACAATAATTCTATTTTGAGCCTACAGCAGAGCTGACAAACGAAAAAAGGAACGAGAAATGTCACATCTATAGCCACCGCGAACTTGATCGGCTGGAAATAAAACAGCGAGTGGCAATTCGGCAAACGTGAACGTCATGCTTGCCAGCCTCGGCTTGGCGAGCGCTTGTAGCGACCACCCGCGGGAACGCCCGTATTTGCACGTACATACCTCCGGCGCCTGGCCAGAGAACACCTCTGGCCACGAGGTAGGTGCGTCGGCGGTCCCATCTGTCTACTTGGCGCTATTCAATCGCCCTGGCGATAATCTATCATTAGGGTGCCTCGAAGACAGGTCTACCAAGCGCGACGCAAAGCGTGCTCCGTAAACACCACGTCGGCTCAATAACACTAGCGCAATAAAGGAGGGTATACGTATAGTTGACTTAAATGGACCCTGTAACGCTGTTTCGACATAGCCTGAAAACAGCGCCGACCAGTCGTTGGGCCTCCTGTGAACACGTGAGCACGCACAAGAGAATTCTCAATTTGTTTCAAAATACAGCTGGAACCTGCCCCTGCTATTATTTCGGCATATGAAGTCCTCGTCGCCGAAGGCGCGAGCAGCGACGATTAAATTGCGATATGCAAAGCACAAGGATAACCGCACAAGCACTCTGTTCCGAGAAGAAATTGTGGAATCATAAGAGCCGTCTCTTGGTAGCCAATACCCTGCATTGGGTCTATGCCATAGCAGAGAGGACAATAGCCCGCTTCCTCTTGCTGCGATTGGTTCGCTGCCGTCTGCAGTGCCGGATGCAACGGCGTTCAATCCAGCACCTCTGCGTTTCGTGCCTTTGCCAGGCCATCTTCTAAAGCGCAGCTGCCTTTCTGAAACTCTCCGAGTTTTGTTTAACGCAGCTCCTGCTTTTATGACAGATCGTATATGTCTCAAGAGTCGAAAAATTCCTACGTCAAGGTAGCCGGCCCTGGTGAGTATACTGCAAATAAAAACTCACATGTGGCTGTGACCGATGCAGAATCACTCCGAGTCTCTGGAAGCGAAGTCATCTATTGCTTCGAAAATAAAATTTGTCTGCCTAGGTGGGAATCGAACAGACCCCCATGCTCGCTTCCCCAACGTCACCGTGGCTCTTCGGCTCCGAATAACTAAAGCTGTTCTCATTGCACCTGTGTCTGATGGCCTCATGCTCCCGGCTATCCTTTGCTTCCACGTCTTCCAGACGGGGAAGCGAAGGAGAGTCCTTCAGACATAACTTTGGACTGAGAGTGCTCAGAATACCTGGGAATGCAGCCTCAGGCAACCCAGAATTACGCACGACCCACATTCCGGCGTGAAAATTAAAAAGAAAATGAACAACGGGAGACCTGACTCGCCATCAATGTAAGGAGGCCCAAGTGGCGGTGCTCAACATAACACGGTGGGCCGCTGAGGCTACGGGAGCGCTGGGCCCATGCATGCATGTGCTTCATAACGTTTGCTGTCGGGCTAGTTGGTGCATAGCTGAACTTGAAGTCACGGCGCAAATGGTTAGACAGGACCGAAGAAGACACGTAAAACGTAAGAAGACACGTGCGAAGACACGTAAGAAGACACGTGCGCTTGTCTGTGTTTTACGTGTCTTCTTCGGTCCTGTCTAACCATTTGCGCCATGACTTCAAGTTCAGCATGTGCTTCACCTGCATTATTGCTTTTACAAAAATAAAAAAAAAAGACTGACTTCGGCTAGCACCAAGGAGACTGAAGGCGCAGGATTTACGTCCTGTCCACCCCTAGCTTGCGCGTCTGGAAGAAGGGTAATCGAAGATAGATCGGGAGCACGAGGGCACGGTTCAGTAAGAACCGCACCACTTTCAGGATCGTCACTTGGCTCGGTTTCAATCCCACAGATACATATACCACAGTGTGCCTTCTCTTCATAGCATCACCATTCGGTGCGCTGAGCCGATGCCAGAGACGATTCAGCGTCTCGCAAACTCGAGGATCGTCGCTCGGTGTGGTGGGCCAATCCTGGAGAGGGCTCAGTACTCGCGCTCCCTCTGCGATAGGCATCGGGTGCGATGAGCTGATCCCGGAGGTGGCCGCGTATTGTGCCGTCACCTCCATGGTCGACAATCAGTGCGGCGGCCGCATCCCGCAGAAAGTATACAAGATAATCATGCAAAGACTGAGAAGACCAGGAAACACCGAACCGACTCTTATAGCTTGCTGTCACGGCGAGGTATAGGTTCTGCCAAGCCTCTCTTCGTCATTTTCCTACTGTCGTGTGAATAGATTAATCAACACCTTTTGCAGGGCTGCGAAGTTACAGGTTTCATCTAGTCAACCTTCTACAATGGATTGGGTTTCTACTGCTGGTGCGAATTCGTGATATCCTTAGCCTAAAATGACGAACACAAGTACGGCAGGACAATGAACTCGTCCTCTCGTCATTCTTGTGTTCGTCGTTTCGAGCTAAAAGGCATTATGGATACAATCTTCCTGCCTTTCCTCTCTTCTGAGATGGCCAAGTTCACCTCAAGCTGCGTGTAGCTGTTTAACCTATAATCATCCTTGCAACTCGTTAGCACGTTAGTTCAGTTCCATTCAAACAATTGCATTTTTACTTTTTCACCTTTCGCATCTATCAATAACGTCACCAGTCAGTCATTTCAGAACAGAAATTTGGCGCACCCAAGTAAAATAGGTTAGAGGCCCCTTGAGCGCATCTGTATCTCGCGTGCATAGAAGTGCTTATACAGGACGCAGAAATGCGCATATGCATATAACACAGAATTTATGAGGTACAAGACGCGAAAAAAATTGCCCCTTGGCAAGGGAAATGTAACCTTTCTCAGCAGAAAGACAATTTAGGTTGGCAAGTTCTCGGGTTTTACGTGCCAATAACGCAACAAAATATGAATAATGTCATAATAATTATCATCATTATCATCATCACCATAATCGGGCCATCTTATGTCCACTGCAGGACGAAGGCCTCCCCCAATGCTCTCCATCCTGTCCTGTCCTGTGCGAGCTGATTCCATTTGACGCCTGCGAATTGCTTAATTTCGTCACTCAATCTTACTCTTTTTCGTCCACGGCTGCGCTCACCCTCTCTTGGAATGATGTATCGAATATTCCAGTAGAACTGTCTCCCCCTGGGGACGCTATCTTATAGCGGTTCCAAAAAGTGCGTGAACCGGTCCGTTTGCCCTCGCGTGATTAGGCAGAATCACCCTCGCGTCAGCGAAATATCGATTCTAACCAATAACGCCAAGCCAAGTGAAGCTGTCCACTTCTGCCGGGAACCGCTACAAGATTTCGCCCCTGGGGTTCCTTAAACTGACCATGCAAAGCTTTTTGATCATAGTCAGTAAACGGTGCCAATTAGTCGTGAAGGCTGTTGTGAACATCTGAGCCGAATATTATTGCACTGCATGCAACAGCAGACTCCCAATTTGGTATTGAAACACGACTGGAAAGTGCCCGCTCTTCTTTCGACGAATCAGGTCACTGCCGGCATCGATTACGTCGCTTGACCTTTTTCGTCGCTCCTTAAAAAGAGATAAGCACATTTTCTCTATTCGTTGAATTCAAAACGGACAAATAAAGCCTGTTATACGAGCTCTCTGCGATCAAGGAACCAGGCAATGCTATTTCTGCCTCAAGCGACTTAGATGGCACCCCCAGTGACGTCATTTGTTGCAAGAACGGATTCTTTCCAGCTGCGTTTGAAACCAAATTGCGAATTCCCTGACGCGTGCAGCGCAATAATATTTTGCCCACATTTTCAAATGAGTCTCCACGACTGATTGGCACCGCTTTACAACTTTGTTCAAGAAGTGAAGAGTTTATTGGTCGGAAAACTTCTATACCTCTGCGACGTTATAGCCGCGATCAGTAGACTATTGCCCAGCTTCGCTGTGATCTGGCCTAAAGTCCCTAGACTTAAATATATATAGGGACTTTAATCTGGCCTTTTGGCGACCTAGTGCAAGCTGGGTGGTTTTTTCCCGTAATGCAATTTCTGCAACTGCTACTAAGGCAGTTCCTAATTTCCTGAAGAATACCGGGCGATAGAGGCACTGCTATAGTGAATGTACATGCGCAACAATTCTTCCTGTCCCCATCATCATACTACATCCATCTCCTTTTCCCCCTTTCCCTTTCCATCCTGTACAGAGTAGCAGGCCAGAGTCTACTTACTCAGGCTGACCCCTCTGCTTTCCAATAAATTCTCTCTCTCTCTCTGAGCTGGCTTCTAACGAAGTGAGGCACCCGCGCCGTCCTGTATAGTCTCTAAGCCACCACGACGAGTTCATCACCAGCTGTTGGGCTTACGCAGAAGAGCACTCAGCTGCGAAGCCAGTCGTCGCGAGCATCAACAATGTAATCAACACCACGGGAAAGCAGACTCCTCAAAGAGCCCCAGGAGGCTGTGCGCAGAGCGATATGTTTATTTTGTTTTTCTTGCGCTATTTTCGCACGCGATAGGCGAGTCCTGCTCGGGTGATTAGCAGGCAAGCCCGTCGCGACTGTGGAAAAGTTTTTGTTGCATAGCAGGTCACGGGCGGTGTGTACGGCGCCGGCCTTCCGAGAAAAGGCGGTGGCCTGCTTTCAGACGGCGGCTGTGAGGAAAGCAAAAAGAAAAAGAAAAGGAGACACACAAGAAAAGCGAACTGTGCGTCCGACGAATGCAATCGCGAAAGGTGAACTGGAGTGTTTTTGCACTGCGCAGTTTTCTGAGAAACGGAGCATGTTTGCAAACTCCAAGTGTACTGGGAGCCATATACAGGTATAAGAGCTGTTCTTGAACAAAAACCTGCAACTTGGGCGAGTCTCGAGCCAACACATCGTACGGGAAAACAATAATAACCAAAGGTTAAAGAAAGAGTGCTTGTGTCTGTCGCCCTGTCTTCAGCAGCTCCCCCTTTTTACTATTTCTTTTTTCAGGGTAAGCTGTTACGGGCGCGTTCCAGTGACTGGAATTGGTGGCGATGTTGTCCGCCGCCGGTGTCCGTAATCGCTGTCAGCTGCAATGTGAACAAACAAACAAACAAACAAACATACCGGTGTGGGTTTCAACTCATCTCAACAGGGGGTGGTGCCAAGACAAACCTCACTGAGTCTCACCGCTTGGTTTGTAACCTTGCATTCTCAGCCACGACTCTGATACGGTAGGAGAGGTAGTGGCACGCACCCCTGGCTCTCACCACATGGCTGGGCACTTCGTCTTCTCAGCCACGACTCTGATATGTAACAGTGGTGTTTCAGGAAATTCTATGTTGCCAGCCGAAGGCTGTGTCCTTTTTTTTTTTTTTAGTTTAAATGTGGGAACAGTGGAATGTAGGCTGCGTGAGA
Source organism: Hyalomma asiaticum (assembly GCA_013339685.2). NCBI lineage: Eukaryota > Metazoa > Arthropoda > Arachnida > Ixodida > Ixodidae > Hyalomma > Hyalomma asiaticum. The sequence continues at coordinate 42,133,414 of CM023489.1, read as the reverse complement.
GCCGGCTATCCCATCATCATAATATTGAAGTGGAGAAGGACAATGAACACACATACGAAAAAAAAAAACGCCATAAGGAAGGACAAAAGCATAAGAAAAGAAAGAAAGAGTATGTACAAGCTATGTACATGCACGGTGAATAGCATATAAAGGACACCTGTAAGTTCAATGCATGCAGAGTGGCACACACACTACCGCCGACGCAATCCCCACAAACATTTCCATGGGCCGACCTATAGTAACCGACACGCCAACGCACAATATGAAGATGTAACAATGTCATTCACAAACAGTTAATAAGATTTGTGTCCATTAAGAAGTCCCCAAGAGCGCTAACTGCACGTGGCTGTGGTTTTGTCCATGAGGACTGGGGAAAAAGATGGCGGCGACGAAGAAGGAGAAGCGTAAAGGTCAGCCAGTGGAAGAGGAAGAAGAGGGGGTTGGGGAAGCAGGGATATAATAATAGTGAAATAGGAGAATGAGAAAGGCACGCAGCAAAATGTAGCTTGCGATGCCGCTATGCTGCGCCTTCTGCGTAGACCTGGGAGTTCATTCTTTTCCTTTTTTTTTTTGTGCACCGTGTCCCTTCAAGAGGAAGCAGTTCTTAAATTCGGGCGCGCGGTACCACGACGTCAGCAGTGACTTAAATTACGCGGCTCCCGCAGAGAGACAGTGCTAGTGCATTTGTTACAACAGGCGTGTGCTTGAATTTCATCTGCCTGCATCTGTCTGAACCAAAAAAAAAAAAAAAGTGCTTGACTGTTTTTGCCGTATATGTACGGCGTCGCACCGGCGTTCACCGTTGGGCCCCTGGAGGAACCACGGTTGAGCCCCGTTATATAGATGTGCCATTAGGCATTCACAATGCTACACTTGTATGCGTCACACGAAGTGCCCAAGAATGGCGCGTATTCATTAGCAATCCCCCATTGCCGCATCTGCACTACTTCCTCGGAGCGGATCGGCTATCTCTTACAGGGGCCTAAACTAGCCCGTGTTGCCGATTTGCAGTGCGGCTTTCGCTTTCTGGCGTTACAAGACAGCCAAATGATTTTCGATGAAATCAGTAACTTCTCTTGGAATCTCATATCACCCCACATATATAACTCATCGAATTAAAAAAAAAAAGAGGAGGACAGAAAGGCACTGTAATTTTATCCGCATTATCGCCTAGAGTTAATCGCTGTATATGAGCTGTCGTCTTTCTCGGATAGTTCTTTCGATGCCGCGTATATCACAGAATCGAGAGGCATTAGGTTTCACCAAGGCATGTGAAGTTTGACCACAACATCGTCGCGCTTCGTGTGTCCTTGGACTGCGTCTTAATGAACAATTTATAAGCCTCACTGCATCCTATCGTACAAAATTTATGAGATATCTTTCTTCGTGCGTGAAGAGAATGTTGTGTAGGTCGCCCGAGAAACGCGTTTCGGATGTGAGACGCGAAATCCCGTTTTATGTTCCTAGTGTCGTTCGCGAAAATTTCCAAATCAATGTGTTGCGGTCGAGCGTATGTAATAGAAAAAAAAAATAGAAGCGATGTCGTGCTTACAGTCGCCGACATTGCGCAACGCAATTTAACGATAATAAAATCACGTGAGGCTCACACCCGCAATCGATATTCTGGTATGAGCCGCACGTGATTGAATATCTATCTATCTATCTATCTATCTATCTATCTATCTATCTATCTATCTATCTATCTATCTATCTATCTATCTATCTATCTATCTATCTATCTATCTATCTCGCTCAGCTTTCTGTCCTTTTATGCAAACGTCAAGCGCACAGGCGCCGCATTGGCGCCTTCTCTGTAAAGTGCTGAAATTATTCGAGTTTCGTCGTAACATAGTTGAAGGACGAGCTGAGCTATCAAGTTTCTATTTCAAGTTCCTTTCAATTTCCTTTATTTTACCACATACATGGAAATTTCACATAAGTGGTTGGGACGAGGGAAAAAAAGCTGCATTAAAAACAGCTGGACCAGCCCCACGTCCCCGGTTCACTATATGGCAGCATGGCAGTAAAAGAAAAGTACAGAACAACATCGGTGTCAAATGAAAAAAAAAAAGACATAATATCCTCAGAAAGACATATTTACAAAAAGTGAAATTTAACTACAAACATATTTAACACAGCATGCTTAAAAGAGAAGTGTTAGAGAGTGTGCGAACATTTTCAAAAGAAATCTTGAATTTATTTAATGTCTTCGGCGAGCAATAACCTAATGTTTGAAGGGCATAGTTTATGCGCGGCAGTGGCACATGCCATTGTTCCGAATGTCTGTTTTGCCGCGAAGAAGGATTTAGTTGCAATTTAGCTACACTTTGTATATAGTTGCAATTTTTCACAATATCGGATCTAAAGGAAAGTAATATCGTGTAGATGTCTTAGTGAAGACGCAGTTTACCATATTGCTGCGGATTTTATATCGAGAAATTGAATTTTGTTTACTGAAATACCTGAGCCATGGGAAAAAGCTCGCGTGGTGTGCTCCGAATTGCTACGGCGGCAGCAGTAGCTCGAGATGATTACAGTTTAAACTCGTCACAACAGATTGTGGAGAAGATTTAGGTCTGTTATAAAAGAGGTATGTAGAACACAAATACTGTTAAAACAGACTTTTATGTAGACACTGAATGAGTCTGTTATAACCGGAGTGGACCACAAGTGCACAGACACGGTCGAAGAATGTACTTATTCCTCTCTTAACTTTTCTGACAATCTTGTCATAACTGGGACGTCCAGTGAACAGTTTCGACACTATGCGTGTCTCCATCATTACAAGGCTGTTGACCTTGGCTGTTGACTACCATTGCCGAAGAAATTCCTCTCACTTCCCGAGAAAAACACCAGACTGGTTCAAACGCCTGCGAGAAAAACGGAAGCCGGTTCAACCGCTGTACGAAGTGCGGAGCAGTGACTCGCCTATGTTTTCTTTGTGTATCTGCTCTGTTTATCGTCGGCATTTTCTAATTATTTTCGCTTAATTTGAGATAATCATGCGAATATTTACCCATAACGCAAATCTTTTATTTTATTACACTAATCTGGTTACTCCTGGCTGCTCTAGATCCGGATCCATTTAGCTTTCTTTTTACAGCGAAAGCTGTTTATCGCGAGGAGAAACGAAAAGCCGCTCGTCCGTGGACCGCGCGCGGTCTCCATTGGCTGCGCCTTCCAGTGACGTCGTTCTCTGCGCCGTACCAAAGCGCGCGTGCCATTGGCTGGCCCGTGAGTGACGTCGTCCATCCCGTCTCAGCCGTGGCGCCGAGCACGCGCGCATCAGCTTCGACTGAGAGCCACGCCAGATGTTAGCTCGCGATGTCAAACGCTTGCAACGACGGCGCGCCGAAGAAGCAGCGTTGCGGGCAGAACAGCGTCGACGTGACGATTGCGGGAGCGCGTTCGCGGGGCGAACGCCCGCTTTCAGCGAGAGTTTCTCCAGCGGCCCTTTGGCTTCGCTTGCGACGTCTGTGTCGGGTTGAACCCACTGCTAAACACCGGGGCCGCACATTTCAGCTTCGCTGGTTAACCATTTGTACGGAGTGCTAGGGCTGTAATTTTTAAACTATATTTCATCAGTTTTATGGGACTTCGTCGGTATGTGTAAGTTTGTGTTGCCTCGGCCAGCGCTTCTTCGGCACAGTGATTATCCTGCGTTCCTCTTGTGTTTGTCGCGGACGCGAGGGTTCGATCCCGGCCGCGGCGGTCGCATTCTCGATGGAGGCGAATAAGACGAAGATGCCAGAGGACCGTGTGCTGTGCGTTGTCAGTGCACGTTAAAGAAACCCAAGTGGTAAAAATTTCCGGAGTCCTCCACTACGGCCTTTCTCTCCATCTCTTTCAGTCCCTTTCCCCTTCCCCCTCGGACGCTTAGCCGTGCTCCCTACATGGGCTGCAGAAATTAGCGTCATTTCCTCAACCGAACCACAATCATCCCAGGAGAGTTTTATTTTCGCTGGACGACTTCGGTCGTTGCCCTAAGCCTCCAACTCGTAACGCGCGCTCGACGGTACGGCCGTGTACAACGTACTTCATGCTGGTGGGCAGAGGGGCCAAGACGATGGGAATAGCGATGGGCGGTGCGGCGCAACGCCCGGGCGTGGTGCGCTGGCATATGTAATGCGCGACAAAACAACGCGCGTCATATGCGCATTACATGCAAGCCCTCGTTTTGCCGAGCATTACGTATGCCCTCCTTTATATGTACTACCTCCTCCAGCCTCAGCGAGCCCATAAGACCGCCTCATACAGGTGGCCTTGGGGATTCCCCGATATAGTTCTGTGGAACACCTTCAGTCTTGGGCTACATGACACCTTAGGAGAACTGTTCTAATCACATCGTACGACGCAAATTCACGGACTACAAGGAAGCAAAACGAGCCAGTGAATCCTTAATGAAATCGGGCACGACGTATCTGCAACTGGCCACGATCCTGCTACCATTCCCCGAACACTGAGAAAAAGATTTCTGATAAAGCCGCCGCCGAAGAACATGTTGACCAACCACCGCGATGGGAGAAGGAAAGCAAAGGCCATATCTCTTCAGAGGACCCACGCGTCAAACTCCAAAGCGGCGTCCGTTGATGCCGCACATTGAATCGCTGTTACGTCAGCATGAAGTCACGAATATCAACGCTTATATTTTAATAACCAATGAACATAAGACGCTCAAAAAGCGTTCCCGAAACGTACAATCTTGATATTGTGGCTCCCTTTATAACAGAAGGTAACATATTTACGCTGACAAGTAGAGAAGTGGACACTAGCAGCTGACGCTGTCAAGTAGCACGACGTCAATCATGGCGCGAACTCAAATACCGCGGCGGGAACTTGAAAGCGGCATCTTCCCCAGCGTCTTAACTTCCTGCCTTATTCTGTCTTTTCTAGGTTGTCAAGGGTTGTCGCCAGTAAGAACAGAGAGAGAGAGAGAGAGATATCAGAAATGGGTGACATAGGGAAAGACAGGTGGGTTAACAAGTTCAGGACAACCGGTGTGACGCCGGGCACGAGGGGAAAATGGACGGAGTAGGCTGAAAGAGAGAAAAGAGGATGAACAAACAGCACAAAAGACACAGGCACAGTCGGTCGGTCTTGCGTGGCAAGCGACGTACGTCACTGTCACCGCCGCTTGTCCAAGCCCGTTGTCCTAAAAAATTCAAGCACTGTCCTTGTCGTCTTCGGCTGCCATTACTTGGTTGAATGATTTCTGGGATTTTACGTTCCAAAACTGCGATGTGATTACGAGAGACGCCGTAGTGGAGGGCTCCGGAAATTTCGACCACCTGGGGTTCTTTAACGTGCACTGACATCGCACAGCACACGGGCCTCAACATTTCGCCTCCATCGAAATGCAGCCGCCGCGGCCGGGGTTCGATCGCGCGACCTTCTGATCAGAAGTCGAGTGCCATATAGTCACCAGCTAGACAACCGCGGCGGGGCTGCGAGGACTTCTGTCGAGGACTTTCAAGAATCGTTTCAACGGACATATATAGGTCTGTTCTCAAGGTGCGCATATGTAGGGAAGGTCATCGACTTTATATGAATATCATATCCAAGTCCGAATAGTACGTTGCGCAAAGACAGCGCCCTTGATGTTGTAGACGGGTAATAGGGGTGTGTGAACATTCAAATTTTTGGAATATTCATCAAATATAATTTTTTATATATTCATATTAAATTTTCGAACATTCGAAGTGATTCGAATACTGCGGAAGATAGAATATGCGATACGTTGGAGCCCTCTCTCATATACTCCAGCTCACACAGGAAGGAATAAAGATAAAAGATTGCGACACGCTCGAAGCCTTGTCATGAAAATTTTTGAAAAGAGAATCTTGGCAAATACGCCTCAGTCACGTGATAGGCTAGCAGCTGTATGGCCAAGCGCCACCTACAGTTACCTAATATCTCAAAAGATCTATAGTCTTTGCCACACGCGGGCCTATAGACCTCACTTGACGTAACTGTACTTTTTGTCGGTTAAATGTAATTATAGTGTTCATTCGCCAATGTTGATGTGATGTTTACGCGATGTCAGTGCACGTTAAAGAAACCCAGGTGATCGAAATTTCCGGAGCCGTCCACTACGGCGTTTCTAACAATCAAATCGTGGTTTTGAGACGTAAATTCCCAGAAATCAATGTTTATGAGTATTTATTTCCAATAAGGTGTCGTGTAATTTTGCGCTGTTTCGAAAATATTTACGTTACTATTCGAAAACTATACGAATAGTATTCTATTCGTATTAGATTTGGTTCCGTCACTATTCGGTTCATATTCGATTCGGTTTCGTCACTATCAGATTCGTGTTCGATTCGCTTCTAAGATTCCCTGTTCACACACCCCTAGCAAGATCTGTTCGGAATGCATTACAGCAGCCTGACCATGTGGAACAACAGATTCCATCGTGATATCCTTTAGTATGTTACGACTTGGTTTATGCTGTGGTACATTTACCAAAACCGTTACAATATGACAAGCAGATCTGGACAGTGTTTTATGACAGTAATATATTGTGCATTGATGTTTTATTGGTGTACTTTCTTAAATCTGTTACGCAAGGTAATAATACCGAAGGCGCATTTGGTTTATATTATTCGATGTCCGCGTACATAGATATTCGTACTTGATTCACATTCGAAAAATCTTATATTCTCACACCCATAGTAACTAAATCGCAGAGGTGAAACAACCGTCTCTTACTCTCCCTTTCAGGAAGCTTTCTGCCGAACTCGCAGCTTCCTTCTCCCTTTTAGCGTTTCCCTTCTACACTTTATAGCCAACCATGAACTCACTATACCATTCCTGCTCTTTCTACCTCTTTCTCCTCCTTTACCACCCTCCACCTCTTTCTCTCTACCTCTCCCTCTCTGCGACAACAAGTGTACGGTAAAAACTGGGAGCAGCCGGTCCTACAGGGTGCGGACTGTGACGCAACAGGTCGAGGTCGAGGTGCGGCGCTCGTCTCGAAAATAGCCGCACGTCCACGGACTACGCAGGAGGAGCACGCGCCTTCCGTGCAAACAGAGCGCGCGTGTGTAAACAGCAATAAAAGCGGACACGCTCGTACCTACGACAAGGGGCACGTCCGGACCTGCTGATAAACGCTATAGACACCCGGGAGGCATTCGAGCGACTCGCCGAACTCGTCACACGCACGGCACGACCGACAACGCCGATGCGGTCGTGGAGTCCGGCACGCAAGCCACCTCGCTCGACAAACATACATTGTGCAGTCAGAAGGACTGGAAGAGACAGTGCGAACTCGGGTCGCGACCGGTGCGGTCTCACTTCCACAGTCCTGGAAGCATGGAGTGTGAAGTCGTTTGACATGCGATTGATCGATTGAATGAGCGATTGACAGTTTGAACGATAGATCGATGGATTGACTGGAGATAAAGAGCGATCTCTTATTAATTTGAAAAAGGTTTGCCAGGTAGTAGACCAAGCAACGATCCATCGATTCATTCATTCATCTACCCATTAGTTGATTCGTATTCGTTCATTAAATTATTCATTCGTGCATTCATTGAACGATTGATTGGCGGAATGGCTCAATCATTTCTCGGCCGACTAGTTCCTTCCTTCCTTCCTTCCTTAATTCGTTTGAAGACAGAATGACGGTGACCTTACGGATTAATTACTGATTAATCACTTACCGATTAATTTCTTAGTAGAGAAGTTCATATAACAAACATATAACTGACTGTACCATTTCTGAACACATTACATTTCATTGTACGGTTCAGTTATGCTTTCTCCCGCTGACTGGCTGATACACTCTTTAATTTATTCATTTATTAAGTGCCCGACTAAATATCGCCCTTTTTTTCTGCACTTGTGATTCATATCTGTCATTATTTATGCTTCCCCTGTACAGCAGGATACGTGCATTGTCCCTTCCGGAGTTGTCTGTATTCTTCCGGAGTCATCTGCCTGTATTTGAAATTTCTATTTATGGCTGTCATTTGAGTGAGTACTGCTATCGAAAACCAGTATGCATATAATGTAACTCTGCCTGCTCGCTGTGACGCCTCGATCACGTGCTAGGTTTTTTTTTTTTTTTTTTTACTGTCGCGTAATGCTCTCTTCTAAGTTTCCGCTACCCCATATGTTGATGTAACGTAATGCACGAAAGGCTCGGATGGCTTCTTCAGGGCGGCAATCCAGGCAGTACAGTGTATTCAAAGTCGGGCAAGCAGCTACGAACATCGCCTCGAAACATTTCCATTTCCTCTATCAAGCTAAACTGCAAAGTCTCTAATGAAGCTTTTGTATGGCACAACAAGCTGCATGGACTGCGTTGTGCATACAGTATATATTCACAAATTGGGGGAGACTTGCGCCTGCTGCGATAACAACCCGGAAACTACTCAACACATTGCATTTGAATGCAATGTCATTGGTCAATATCGTTCGGTGAACACCTTGCAGGGTATTCATCAACAGGGACCCGTAGGAGGGGAGCATCTTCTAGAGGGTTGATTGATTTGATTTGTGGGGTTTAACGTCCCGAAACCAGCTCTGATTATGAGATACGCCGTAGTGGAGGGCTCCGGAAAATTCGACCACCTGGGGTTCTTTAACGTGCGTTGACGTCGCACAGCACACGGGCCTCAACATTTCGCCTCCATCGAAATTCAGCCGCCGCGGCCGGGATTCGATCCCGCGACCTTCGGATCAGCAGCCGAGTGCCATAACCACTAGACCACCATGGCGGGGCATTACAGTGCCGAGGAGAACATATATTGAAAATTTCATTGAGATCAGTGGGCGCTGATAAATCCCCGGAATTGGCCTTTAATTCATTCGCTACACGTGGTTACTATATACACGTGGTTACTGTTATCCATAGGACAGGTTTAACCGAACTACCTAACACTATTAGGAGATCAGATCCTTTTTACTTTCTTTCGTTTATTGGAATAAATAAAGAACTCGTGGTTCAACGGGGAAAACGGTAATCCATAACCGCATAATTCAAAACGCATAATTCATCGTATCCGGAAGTTCAGTTTAACCGGGTTTGTCAATCAGGTGACTGCGCGCTCACGTGACCACACCGAAGCGCTCTTGAATGTGTTTTCAAAGAATGAGGCCACGTGCCGGCCACCCCCTGCCAAGCGAACAGCAGCCTTCGCTTTCGGACTAATCGCTTATCAGCGTTGGTGCGTGGGGATGTTTCCATTTTGGGAAACGAAGCCGGCTGGCGCCGGCCGCTTGTCATATGCCGGATGCCGCCGCTTGCCAACTTCTGAGTAGCCGTTGCGCCTATAGATTGCTTGCTGGCGCCTTTAACTGATAAGACACCAACGTGCGATTCAAGGCATGGGGTTTCACGCTAAGATGGCCACCGATAAGAGGTTAAAGAGAGATCCAAGGCCCGCAGTTTAACACATGTTGCACTCGGCTGGCCGGTGCTATGCTGTGGTTATATAGGATTACAATAATGAGGACCCCGCTCTTGATCCGCTCCAGAGAACGCATACTGTCTGGTCCGACGTGCAGCCGCTCTACTCAGAGCGATCTGCGCAAGAAGAAACCATGTTTCTTTCTGTATTGTTCTGCTTTGCAAAACGAGCAACGCGCCGTCCGACAAGCTCCGCGCCGACAAGCACCGCGCCGACAAACCGCCGCATTCTGTCGCGCATTATATAGAGGAAGTCATACATATACTGAAAGTTATATAGACTAACTACATAACTTTCGGCCCCTTTTCTTTACGCTGATTCCTTCCCCGTAGAGTACATACGTGTCTTCGATTAGACGTTTCGGGATGTACGTTTCCCTTCCTTCCATTCTGTTTTCATAACACATTCCACCATGCTAACAATATGCGTTATGTAATCCTCAGCTTTCTCGGTCACGCTCAGTGTTCAAGGATGAAAGCACTGCAGAACTCCCTGAATGAAGCAATTCAATGTAAGGCACGTCTTCACAGTAACTGTGAGGTAAAAAATACTGGGAGGCGGCGTCACGTGATCCGGCTAACCTCTGTAGGCCAGCCTCCTCTGACGCCAATGCGCGGTGCCTCTCGGGTCGAGTGTACTAGATCTAGCACACCCGCATCTCGGCTAAGATTAGACCATTCGTAGTTGCCGGGCTTCTCGAGGCTATTTGGAAGCGGCAACTGTTAGTGGCACTTGACCGCGCGTATTATGCCACCGCTTGCCTATACCACGTGACCAGGGCCCATTTCCTATGATTCGCTCTTTTAAATTGTTTAGGACCAGGCTTCTCGACTGTCACGTTGACGCCCTCCGCTTGGTCTTCCTGTCTCTTCCTCCATGGCCATAGCGCTTGAAAGCGCGCAGGTTCGATGTACCGTCATATTTCTAGAGAGGTACACTTGGCGTCGCAGTTGCTGTACCAACATGTGAATGATTGATTTTTGCGCGATTTGGCGGATGCTCTGCAGAGAGAGAAATGCGATATAAAGACAAAGGAAACACGGGCAAGTCGACCTACAGGAATCGGTTACACTGTACTTGTAATAAAGAAGTTTAATACAATGAACCAAAAGACCGTGGAAGCGCCATGAGGTCGCTATGGCTATGTCACTCTCCAACACAGGGAAACACGATCGAATGCACACTTACAATACGACGTCCAATGCATGTGTGCCCAAGGAGATGAAGCGACACCTTTACAGCGATGCGGTTCAAGCTGTTGTCCGCGTACAGCCATGCCCACAACATTTTGCCTTCTCCGAGTGGGCGGTTGTCCAACTGACCTATGTGCGGTTCAGAATGCGCTGCTCTTTCGGTGGTCTAAAGAGGGCACGTTCACAGGACATGCGGGACTGTTTTGCTGCCCTCGCCGTAGAGACATACTGGTTGGGCCATTAGCAATTTTAGTGATTAGGAAATAAGCTTTTGAAGACGCTAATGGGAGATCATAGACGGACAACAGTAGTATAGAAAGGACAACACGATTAGTGTTGCTAGTAAGCTCTGTTGAGCGTGAAAGCGCGGCAACATGGCTTTCCAGAGCAAGGGAACGTTTGGTAGCAGACGTAAGAATTGTTCCACAAAAGTTTGGGAGTTCTCTTCATTAAAATTTAGAGATTGGGGAGGATCCGGTTCCCCCCGGCACAGTCCTTACTTAACAGAGAGCAGGTGATGGCTCGGCGCCTTTTACAAACAAACACCTAGCCGAATCCTGTGACACATCACCATTATTACCCGTAGTTCGATACAGATAGATGCAAGCCCTGTCAGGAAAGGGCGGACCTCGACCACATGATCTAGGCTATCTCTCGAGCACCTATGCAGAACAAAGCCTATAAATACGGAGAGCAGTGGGAGATCGCACTGTTTAGCTCAGGTCCAGACAAGCAGCTCCAAGTAGTTCAGGAAGCCGAGAATGCCGCCTGGGCCCAGGGGCTCCTAGCTGTCATCTTGAAGAGGGCTCTAATCCCTCAAAATTTTGCCGACTGCAGTTAGGTTCTTTCCTCCCCTCCTGCCCTCTTTACCCTTTTCATTAAAATTATATTGTCTATATAAAACTACAAACTACTAATTCGGCTTCTGGGGACGCCGTAATGAAGGAATCGCACTATTTCTGCCTAGAATTCCTTATCGTAACGAGCTTTTTTTTTGTATTTCACCCGCCAAAAATGTGGCTCACACTCAAAGTGGCTCACACTTATTTTAATCACTTTCAGCAATTGTCGCAGCCATATTACAGTTCACTAAACGAAATTTGGCTCTTAAGCCCCACCTTCTCCCTCTCCCCTTTCCTGTACTGGGTCCCAGCATCGTGTCTTAATTATTAACTATTCAGAATACACAGCGAAAGTTTGGAAGGAATTGGCGAGTTACGGCGTGCCGTACGCGCAAGCCATCATAAATTTCAAGATGAGATAGACGAAGGCAGGGACATCAAGACGCTTCCCTTTGAATTACCTCCTCCTTGCACATGGCGCCCACAAATAGAGGTACTCGGGTCTGTCGTGCTCCCTCACTCTTCTCCCTCTCAAGGCAGTTATGCGCTGTCACGTGACGGAAGAAGCCTGACTGCTTTGGAACCTTTCGATCGGTAGCACTGCTACGGCCATCTGTCTAAGGTCCTTACATCTGTCCATAGATTGCAGGACACACGGAGCATGCCTTCATTCCGTATCTCTCCATTATTCCTTCCATTGTTTTTGCTCGCTGCGCCACATCGGCGATCACTTCGGTGGCTTCTGACCGGCTGGCCATATGTGCCGCAGACGTCATCGCAAGCCGGCCGGATGCCATCCGTATCGCAAGCCGCTAATGGACGTGGCGCTGGACCTCCGCACTTATGTCACACGTGCTTCACGGGCTCTTCACGCGGAGTTCGAGTGTTTGCACAGTGCGGTCACTGCGTTCGAAACGGGACACACTGACCAACCAACATCAGGTGCCACCCTGCCTCCTCTTCAACGCAGTGTCTATCTCTTATCGCGCTTGGTTATCCCCTATCTCCTCGTTGCCTCCACATTATTTTCGCCTCTTCACGGCGTGTTGTTCTCGGAACATTTCAACACTCGAAAAGTGTCACGGCAGTACACGAAGTGGCTTTGCAATCTGGGCTGTTTTGCTCGCGGCCTGTACGTCGCTGTGACATATATCTGTTGGAGAGGGAGAAGAGAGGAGGGGGGTTCTAGAAGCTGTGGAGTTTTACGTGCCTGAAATACAATACGATGGTGACGGTAAGCCGTAATTGGGGACTTTTGACCACATGGAGTTCGTCAACATGCGCCTACTAGCAAAGCACATGTGCGTTTGTTGCGCTTCGTCTCTCGAGTCCCCGCAGTGGCAGTGGTTATACGGTGCTCTCCTATTGACCCGATATACACGGGTGTTCGATCTCCGCCGTGGTATCCGCGCTTTGATGGAGGCGAAATTCTAGAAGTCCGTGTAGGCTCCGCAATGTCAGTGCACGTTAAAGATTTCTAGGGGGTCGAAAATTCGGATCCCACCACTACGACGTGCCTCATAGTCACATCATGGTTGTGGAGCGTGAAATGGCGATGGTGATACTACACTTCGCCATCGAAATGCGACCGCAGTATAATCGAACTCGTGTCCTCGAACGCAGCAGCGCAATACCACAGGTGCTAGATCACAATGACGATGGGGGTACAGCCTCTTGACGCACTTACTCCAGTTGCGCTGTCACTGAGCCATTTGGACACACCAAGGCTTCGCAGTGATGCACTAATTCGCAATATGAACTTTCATTACTCATGGCCTGTATACGTCTTACTCACGTATTCAGAGGCAAGAGGCTGTACAGGGATACTAGGAAGCCAGTCCCAGAACCTTGGGCCTGGAGTTACGCTGGTAATGCCAGGCCAGCGATCAGCGGTCTCACGTGCGACTGAGGAGGGAAAGCATCACTGCGACATTATTTGCACGTAAAACTAATCTACATCACCTCGGTCTGGAAGTTTGAGCACTGGGCTGGTCTTTACGTCCGTAAGGTGTGGTATACCGTGTCACGCTCCGTGCGGAGCGTTGCCTCGCCCTCGTACCACTACCCAGGGCCGCGCATGAACCGCTCTTGCTCTCACCAAATGATATTTGATAATGATTATGCGATGGCCAAGAAAGAAAGTGCACGAATGCATGGTGAAGCGTTGATTTGGCTTCGACACATTCGTGATCCACTCTTGCGACCCACTGCTGCATGATAGTCATTATGCGAAGGCCAAGAAAGAAAGAAAGAAGAAGAGAACGAAGTGCACGAGTGCATGGTGAAGCGTTGTCTTGCCCTCAACCCACCATCAAGTGCTGCGCATGATCCACTCTTGCACTCAACCGACTGATGCGTGATAGTCATTATGCGAAGGCCAAGAAAGAAAGAAGGAAACTTGTGGTTGTGCCCTGGGGGTTGTGACACAAAGAACGGTACAAATCACAAAATCACGAAGAATGGTGGCAACTCACAAAGAAACAAAGGCGAACGAAAGCTCTGCTGCTTCAGCACAATTCAGACTGGGTGGACCTGTTCGTTTATTTTTTTTTATTGTGGATTCGGCCAGCCTGTAACGCATAATTCGTACTGTGAATGTTATATATGGCTAGCATTGGTCGCCCACTTCAACGACTGCCATAGAGGTCAACACAAGGGAGAGGAGAGAGATGATGAAATATAGGAATGTCAAGTAGCTAGCAAAGCCAAACGTCCGGTTTTCTACCCTACGCATATAAGATAGATAGATAGATAGATAGATAGATAGATAGATAGATAGATAGATAGATAGATAGATAGATAGATAGATAGATAGATAGATAGATAGGCAACTAAATTTCAGTATGCGAGCGGCTTTGCCATTTTATCCGTGTCTAAACCGTGACCTCGAAGCCAGTTGAGCAATGCCATAGCCAAGTCGTACCTCGGCATGTCGACCTGCAGCTCCGCTGTTTTTAGTCGTTCCGTGCACATTGGCTGGTGAGAAGCATTGAGGGTACCTTTAGCTAAGTGATAACCTAAGAGCGAATTAATGACTGAAGTGGAAAAAAAATAGCCAGGAGAGTGCCCGTTTCTCATGTACCGACCACATTGCACTATCGGTGTGCACACCTACGGTGTGCGCAGTCTGCCTGGAGGAGTAGTTAAGGAGGAGTGAGCATTACGTCACACATGCTGCATTAGCAGTCACCGTGAAACCTCCTTTCCCCTGAATGCGTTTCCGCAAGATATAGCGCGTTCACAATTCGCGCATTTCCACAGAAAAAGAAAGAAGGAAAGAAAGAAAGAAACTGGAGTGCCAACGGGACGGAATTTATACACATCTCTCCCTTTCGCAACCTTTTGACACACAAATGCTCTCTTCTTGCCACAAACCTATCTTTATATCTCTTTCCCAAGAAGTGAGCCATGAGGGGAGTTGGAGAGAAGTCATAGGTGACTCAGACGAAGAGCGGCATGCAGCAGGGCTGTCGGTGTCCCGGCGTACGTACGTAGATAGCACACTGTAGCTGTTCTCGAAACATTCCCTGATTTTTCGTCACCTCTCGCATTTCCGTGCTACGTCTATCACTACGGCCCCTCTTATAGCTATAATGCCCACTTTCCGTCATCGTCGTCGTCGAGTTGTTATCAGCGCGGATTGCGGCAGCAGCGGTCATCACTCGCTCATCGCCCTTTGAGACGCTCGCGTGCTTGTCCTTGGGAAACCGCTCATCGTTTGGCTTCCATTCGCTGCGATCCCTTGATGACACCGAGCCACGATATAGAGCAAGAGGAAAAAGAAAAAAGAAACGTTGCATCGGGTCAGTGGAAAAATTCGCGATTCCAGTACGTCAACAAGGGTATCCCGGGGTAGGCTGCAGATGCTGTCGGTTTCGGCCTGCTTCTTTCAGAGTGTCAATCATTGGAACCTACCAGTGCCTTCGATTTGTCTTCCCTGGCTGCCAGTAGGACTCAAGCACCTTGAATGTCCTCAGGGAGCGTTTTCCAAGTTTGATATCTGAAGGCCACCGAAATTCTTCTGGCATGTTTGGGATCAAGTTTTCGCCAAATTTTCGTACACAACTTTCCAGATGCGTACGATGGTCCCCCGTCGGCTTTGCATGCACTCCTCGGCAATGATTGTATTCCGCCATCACGAAATCACTTAACAAAGTCTTCATAGAAAGTGCTCGCACTTAGCATTCTTGTGTCAATGAATTCATGTGGTTAGGACGCAGTCTCGCTGCCCTGCCCCGGCGGTCTATAGTGGCTATGGTACTCGGCTGCCGATCCGAAGGTCGCGGGGTCGGATCCCGTCCGCGGCGGCTGCATTTCGATGGAGGCAAAATGTTTAAGGACCGTGTACTGTGTGATGCCAGTGCACGTTAAAGAATCCCGGGTGGTCGAAATTTCCGGAGCCTTCCACTACAGCGTCTCTCATAATCACAGCGTGGTTTTGTGACGTTAAAACACCAGAAATCAATCAAATCTATACGGACAGTCACGCTTTCCAGACGGGGTTGTATATGGTCCAGCGGTTAAGAGTCCCGCATTTAGGGCGTCTGGCAGCATAGGCTCGAAACCCGAGAACATTTCATTTTCTTTTACGAATTTAACTCCTTACAGCGGGAAAGACACCGACATTGCGGACCTAACCGGAAATATTCGTTCATTTCAAGCCCGCCAACTTCGTTGACAGACCCCACAGTTGGAGGCCTCGGACGAAAATCGAGCAAATCGAGGCCGTACTGCCAGACACGATGCATTCCGCGCCGCGAGCTTCATTACGAACCGGCCTACAAATTGGCTTCTCCCTTCAAGTGTGCCACGCAGTGTGCACGTGCTGCCTCCGTGGCTTGCGGTGAAGCCTTTCCCGTGGCACAGCCGAGAGATCGATCGGTCCTTCTGCGAAGGGCGTCCCGATATTTCCACGGCGCGTTCCGAGAAACGACGGGCGGCCGACGCGGTCGGTTATAATTGCTCCGTGCACGCAGGATACTGCGTACTGTACGTGTTAGAGCCGTTGCCGTAACGTGAGACTGTGTGCAAGCACTTAGCGGGCGCCAGCAACACGCAATATAACGTTCCTCGGGAACGGCAGCCCGGAGGAGACGCACCCGTACGGGTTCTTGCCTTGTTGGTGGGAAACCGAACATGTCGGCAGTACAACAAATCAAATCAAGATATGTGTTATTGAGACTTAATTACATGAACGCGTACAGAATACTTGGACCAATAACCTACGTGGCTAGTGGCTGGCCCAAACGTTGAAAGTAAAATGTTAGCAACGCACATGATTGGTCACGAAATGATAGCTTTTATACATATGCAAGTTTTGATTGATTTGATTGATTTGTGGGGTTTAACGTGCCAAAACCAGCTTTGATTATGAGAGACGCCGTAGTGGAGGGCTCCGGAAATTTTGACCACCTGGGTCACTGACAGCGCACAGCACACGGGCCTCAACATTTCGCCTCCATCGAAAATGCAGCCGCCGCGGCCGGGATTCGATCCCGCGACCCTCGTATCAGCAGCCGAGCCCCGCCACGGTGGTCTAGTGGTTATGGTACTCGGCTGCAGATCCGAGGGTCGCGGAATCGAATTCCGGCCGCGGCGGGTGCATTTTCGATGGTGACGAAATGTTGAGGCCTGTGTGCTGTGCGCTGTCAGTGCATGTTAAAGAACCCCAGGTGGTCAAAATTTCCGGAGCCCTCCACTACGGCGTCTTTCATAACCAGAGCTGGTTTAGGGACGTTAAACCCCACATAACAACAACAACGGATCAGCAGCCGAGTACCATAGCCACTAGACCACCGTGGCGGGGCTTTTATACATATGCAAGTTTTAATGATGTAACATGTCTACGAAGGAAAACAGGTGTTACCACTCACAAGAAAAGAAAGTAAACGTTAGTGTTACGCACACTTTTTATTTCTAGAGGCACAGTATTGCAGGTCACCGCTCCGAAGAATTCAAACAATCGTTCTCCGTAAACGTTGTTACGGGGAGGAAGGTTTAACATAAGGTGGCTTGCTTGCCTGGTGTTCGCACGCGGGAAGTTGAATATGGTGTTGGGTAGAGGAAAGCTTGTGCGCAGTATTTTGTGAACTATACAAGCAACATCATAATTTCTTAGCGCCGTAAATGAGATAATACGAAGTCCATTAAATAGAATGCTACCAGGGTGATGAACGGGGGAGAATGTTACTATTCTATAAGAGCGAGTCTTTGTAAATGCAGTATAGGCGTTAAATAAGTATAAATGACGAAACTACAGCTGTAAGCGTTAATAGAGAGTTGTCAGCAGCACCGGATTACCGTACGGTAAGTACAGTAATGCCGTACCGTCGTGGTGAGTACGCACGAAATTTAGCTTATGAGAATTTTACCAGCAAGTTTTATCATCTGATGACGTTACCGTACTCACCGATCAACTAGTGCACATCTTTCCGACTATAAAATAGCCACATGCCCACCACGACGGTATGGCATTACTGTCATTACCGTAAGGTAAACCGGCGCTGCTAAAAGTCCCTAATAACAGATGCGGTTTTATGTGGCAAAAGCACGATAGGGTCATGGCGCAGTCCTCGTAGTGTTTTGCTCCGGATGTAATTTTCATCACCTGTAGTTCTTTATTGGGCACCTAAATCTATGTACACAGGTGTGTCTTGCGCATTTCGCCGCTCCCGTGGAAATGCGGCCGCCCCGGTCGGGATTCGAACCAGCTACCTCGAGCTCCGCAAGCCGACACCCCAGCCGCTGAGCTGTTACGGCAGGCGCCAGATGTAAGTACTGTACAGAAATCGTTGTCCTCTGCACGACAACACGTTGTTGGACATTTTGCGCTTGTTGGTATTTACGGAGTGAAGAAACAACGCGAGCGACGTGGACGCATTAAATGGACTGTCTACCGCCCGGAATTTTCTTTTTTTCGAAAAAATGACCGATGGCGCCTTCCTCGGTGATGAGTGTCAATCTTCAAGTGTAACGGAAAATCAATAAATACCCGCGCAGGCTCAATTATCCTGCTTAAAAGGGAAGAAATTGCTACTTATACAATTGTAGTCGACACACACACGTGGTATAGCGTCCTTTTACGTCGGAGAGTAACTGTCATTTTTAAGTCAATATTGCAGAAAACCCAGTAAACAGTGTTGCCGGCGTCCCATACAGAAGTGGTGAACACGAAGATCGAAAAATTCCGTTTTAAAGATTTCTGTTCACTTCCCAGCGAAAGCACCGCAATTTCGCACACTTCGAGTTATGCGCTTTCTATTGAGATGAAAAACGGGAAATCGATGAGGGACGGTACCCAGTCCCTTTAAGAATGACGCTTATGGGGCCTTCATTGCGACAAAGCATTACAGACAGCACCACAGCCTCCTCAGCCTATGCGGAGCATAGTCCTATCTACGCAATAGATATATAGAAGGCATCCTTCCAAAGGCATTCCCATCTGACACAATTAGAAACAAAACTGCAGGTCTTCGGCGGAGTCAGCTGACGTAAGAGATGCGTAACTGAACACGACTTCACCTTCTAACGGCAGCAAGATAGCCTGAGGATTGTGGTCTGTGTAACAGTGACTGAGATGTTTCATCATACTCTTTCTTTTTCCCTTCCTCTTCCATGCTTTCTTCGCGACGGCACGTCGCTGACGTTGCACCGGGTAATCCTCGATTTCGCCACTGCCTCAGCCATGCACGTACAAGCGCGTACACCTCGGCCATGATGCAAGAACTGTCTCCCCAGTCGGCTGTCGTGAGCTGGTATATACCAGCAGGCAACAGCTGTTATAGGAAGGCGGTTCCGGACATAGCTGAAAAACATGCTGCATGTGTGTACAAGCCTACTCACTACACAAGCAGAGGTAGGTCGTGTGCTGTGTGAAAAAGCAAGCTTAGCACAACTTTTACAGCTTTTTCAGTGAAACGTTTTTACGTATGGGTAGTGATGACATTAGGTGTATAGGCAGCCGCTGTTGTAGGAAGGCGGTTGCCTTAAATCCGAACATAGCTGAAAAGCGACGAAGCCTTACGTGCCTAATGAGAAGGTATGCCCTTGAACGACCTTGGCGCTGACCCAGACGGTACGAAACATTATGTGACATTGCGGAAATGCACATACCCAATCACGAGTGGTTGCATTATACCCCCGTGCAGCGGCGGCCTCGAGATTACTTGTGGCGCACGCATGCATGTATATTCCAGGGATAATTAAGCGAGTATGCGCCGCACGTGGTGGTTTTGCGTGGAGTGAAAGCCTGCTGCATTCGGTAATGTATCACCCACTGTAAAACACAATGTGTAGCTCAACGCATTATTAAATTTGCACCGCACTTTCGCGTTGAAGTGTTACAAAGAGTGTAACACTTTAAGGCGAAAGTCCGGTGTAAATTTGACAATTTACACCCTACGTTGCAAACAGTGTAACGCCGGGTATAGTAAATGTGTGCCATCAATTCGCTTGCGAAGAAAAGTATATATAAGACCGATCGAACGGCTTGTTTTTTGTTAGACACAACCGTTTGAAGGCAGCAGATAATGAAGCCGAGAAAAGCGTAGGCCCTGTAGTTTCAAGTTAATGCGACGGTAATGAGAAAAAACGATTTCACTTGTATTAGCAGTTTACTCCTTCGCAATACACCGGAAGCACCGCTCCTTGTTGCGAGAAGACTCGTTGATGTAAGTCGGGAAATGCGTACAAAGAAAACGGATGACTACGCCCCATACATAGTTAAGAAAATAAATAAAAAATGAAAGCACGTTTGCCAATTAGTGATGCAAGCTCTTATGAACATGTGAGCCATGATATTACAGCGGTGCATGCATCAGGAAATTTGTAATTTTGTTTTGCAGACAGCTGGAAATTGCCTGGCCCCGTATTTAAACAAATTACGTCACAAGGGCAGCACCGAGTATGTCGGTTGACTTCTTTTGATGTTCGTGACGTAACATACATTCATTTTCTCAGTTACTTGTTGAACTCAAAGACGGACAGCCCCGCCACGGTGGTCTAGAGGTTATGGTACTCGGCTGCTATCCGAAGGTCGCGGGATCGAATCCCGGCCGCGGCGGCTGCATGTTGAGGCCTGTGTGCTGTGCGACGTCAGCGCACGTTAAAGAACCCCAGGTGGTCGTCGAAATTTCCGGAGACCTCCACTACGGCGTCTCTCATGATCAGAGCTGGTTTTGGTACGTTAAACCCCACAAATATATGCGTAAAAACTGAAACTAGAATGCGGGTGAGGGGTCCCCCTTGTGATGAATATTTTGGTGCCGCCATGCCTTAGACACCAAAGGGCCTGTGCTATCGTTATAGGGTCTCCCGCTCAATTCCGGAAAGCAGCGTAGGCACGCTACATTGAAAAACCCTCATTGCTCCCAGAACGTGTGCAGTCGCATCGCGCTATATTTTAGCATGTAGAGCTGTGTGTGCACTTACGCTACGCTTAAAACCCTCTGTTGTGTCGCGCAATGCGGTATGCGTATATTAGAGAAACGACCCTCTTATCGCGGCCTTTGCACCTCTGTTTACACGACAGAAGCGTCGCAGATAAATTGCGCACAGAGTCCTTGAGATTGTGGAACAACAAAAGCGTCGTCGCCTATACTGCGCAACGCATCGGCTACAGCTTACAAACAACACTTGCAGTCCGGCTTCAGTAAACATGTGATGACCGAAGTTGTGGCCCATACACTCGAAGGCTTTTTACGAAATCCCGTGATAAGATTACCCCCTGCAAACATGCCCTATAGCTGTAGCCCTCGCCCAAATATAGCTCCTGCAAAATTCTGTAATTTTAAGCACCCCAGTGATGATGATTCGCGGTTTTTTTTTTTTTCGTGGCGCAAGGGCCAAGTTTGGCCAAACAGCCAAATTACAGATAAGGTAGTGCTAACAATGACTAAAAAGTTACGCTGGTAGGATGTAATGTGGATTTAAGGTAGTCCAAGATCAATCGCTGTAGTATAATACATATGTATACATATGTATTATACCCCCTGCCTTTCTTCTTAACCCCCTGCCATTGTCTGCTTGGTTAACCCCTGCTTGGTTAACCCCCTGCCTTTCTTCATTTCACTCTATATAGAGTGAAATGAAGAAGAAAGGCAGGGGGTTAACCAAGCGCGTGGTTGACTACCCTACACCTGGGTAAGGGGAGAGGAGTATACTAGACAAGACAGAGGAAAGAAGAGCAAGAAAAATATAAACAAGGAAATAACGAGAAGGAAGCGTGAAAGATATTGAACCCCTTTATAAGAGACACTAATATAATTAAGAGATCGTTGGAGCTCTTTTGTACCAGACACTCTCCTGTGTGAACAATTGGTTATAAAGCTCAAGATATTTTAAAATATTTGTCAACAGTCGTGCTTGAAACACACATCTGAACTCTAAATGCAGCGAATGTTGGCTGCCAGCTGCAGTTAATCGCTTGTACGAACAAGGGAAAGCGATAACTAAGTAATGTGAGAAGATTAGTGGTGGAGAAAACATGGATAGTGTTCTGAATGACGCAGTCAACGACACAAGTTACCTAACATTAAAGTGAATGGTACGTATATAATAAACCCATTGCGACAGGCTGTGGCCTTTTTTAGTCGTCAGCTTAATTGTAGTATTCCCGTATCGAGATGAGGGTTGATTAGCAAATGAAAACAGGGCACCCTGCCTACACGGGAACCCTCATTATAAGGGACAGACACTGCTCCTTGGTGAATGCCTCTTACAAAGGGCTTAACTTCAAGAAAATGATATAAAAAACTATGACATTAACACGTGGAGTGGTGTGTGGGTTTGGGACATGTGGGAAGTCATCGTGACGATTACATAAAACGCGAGAGTAAGGCAATATCAACAGTGCCGACTCATTGCTTCGGATCTCATTGCAAGGGGGCAGGCGCTATTTTTAATCCATCTACCGCGGCAGCTGTTAAGATGCTGCACTACGGATTGCCTGGGAAGATAACATGAAAACTATGTATACGTCTAAACGCCGAAGCCACATCATGATTGCAAGACACGCCGTGTGACTGCGATATTATTTTGGACCACCTGAGATTCTCAAGCGCATGCCTTGCGGTTGTTTTTTGTTTCGCTTTGTCCCCTTTTAAATGTGGCGGCTGTGGCCGGTTCTAAATATACCTCTATACCCCCGTTAGTGGCATGCAGTGTAACAGGTTTCTGCAGACTATATTTACAGTGCCCGAAAACAAGAGAGCATGTTAATTGGTTGACCAGCTGGGTTTAACAACCTCGCTCTGGTATGTGAGATGGCGAGGTCATGGGCTAAAGATGGCGGTTCTGACTTCCTTGAGCTTCTTTAATCTATATCCACCAAAGTGTGAGCAAATGATGCGTAGTCTCTCGAATTTTTGCCATTCGAAGTGCGCTGAAGCCGCCAGATATATTGGACCCGCGAAAACGGCCTCAGCAACGCCTTACGGTCTATATAAGCCAACGCAACCTATCCAGCGCGTTGAAGAACGATGTATGCATTTCGACGATTGGCGTACATTTTTCTCATGGCCAAGCTATGACAAATACCGTAGGACGAAAATACACGTATCTTGCAGTATGTCGTATTTGACTTTGACCTGGTACTAGAAATTAAGATGTGGTCAGGTGACAGACAACCGATGGAGAGTGGGGAGCAACGGAATGCTTTCCCCGGGAGAGAAAACGCAGTAGTGGATTGATTGATTGATTGATTGATTGATTGATTGATTGATTGATTGATTGATTGGGTTTCACGTGCCAAAAAGCAGCTGCGGTTATGACAGACGCCGTAGTGGAGGGCTCCGGAAATTTCGAACAGCTGGGGTTCTTTAACGTGCACTGACATCGCACAGTACACGGGCCTCTACGTTTCGCTTCCATCGAAATGCAGCCGCCGCGGCCGGGATTCGATCCCGCGACCCTCGGATCAGCAGTCGAGTGCCCATAGCCACTAGACTACCGAGGCGGGGCAGTGGTGGTCGGAAAAGAATATTAATGTGGGTGATGAAATGAGAGGTTCCCCGGCGCAATGTGAAATAAACTCGCTCAAGACAATGGAAATTGCAGATCAGTGGGGGAAGCTTTTGTCATGCAGTGGACATAAAATAGGTCGATGATCATGAGGTTTGTTTCGTTTTTTTTTTTTTTTAGAAATTTGATAATCCCCCGTCTCCGCTGTCTCGTCGAAGATCTTCGCGATTTGGTAAGCGACCCTTCACTGCAAAAGCGACACACAGTCATCATTAAAGCGCAAGAGTTCATTAAACAACAAAACAACAACAACAACAACAACAACAACAACAACAACAACAACAACAACAACAACAACAACAACAACAACAACGATGATGACGACGACGACGACGACGACGAAAAGCTGTTCACGGATAGTGGAAACATGAGCAAATGAAATGTTGCGGGCCGGTGGTGCGCAGGCGTAACGTAGTTTAACATAACTTTGCTCTAATGAGGATTTATTGCATCCCTAGGGAGTGCGGAGACAACAAATAGCCACCAAGGTTGTCCTCTGTGATTAAATTTCTTATAATAAAGGTTAACAGAAAAAAACACAACTCTCTTTGTGTTTGCAGTATCTCGGCCATGTATACGTATCTAGTCTGTCTCCACTTAAAAAAATCTGTAGTACAGAAACATCCATACACCCGCGGTGTAACTCTTCACTTCTTTTATACCACTGTCAAACTACGCTTATTATAGTTCCAAACGGATGACTTGTAGTCTAGTAAGGTTCACTGTGCAAAGGAAAGGCGTGTAAACAAGGACACAAGGGCGGAGGAGAAGACAACACGGCTTTTGTGTTGCCTTCTTTTCTACACTTGTGTCCGTGTCTGCGCGCCTTATACTTTGCTTCGTGAACCTTTACCAACTCGCTCAGCTTTCTGTCGTTCTAAGTCTAGTAGGCTTCCAAATATCTATCTAAAGAGGAGAAACGACTCTCACCCACAAAGGAAATAGGACGACGAAGCTTGGGAAAAGAGTAGGCAGTGGTCGCAAGGCTTGAGCCTTTAATATCTCCTTTTGCAGTAGTAAACCCTGAGCAGCGACAGCAGTTGCATTGGCAGTGAGAGGGAGGAAATCGAGAGATAAATGTTGAGTAGTAGGCCGCTATAGGGGGATTAACTAGGAGACAGATATCCGGCTCGCTTCCCTGCACTATAGGAAGGGCGAAGAGGAGACATAAATTTAAGAAAAGCAATGAGAGAGAGAGATAGAGGGAGAGGATGTATGATGCAGGTACTTCGCTAGGATCAGCTCTAGTACAGTTGAGGCATGCCTCCAGAGGGCATCGTGATGCGCGCGCGTGTGTGTGTGTGTGTGTGTGTGTGTGTGTGTGTGTGTGTGTGTGTGTGTGTGTGTGTGTGTGTGTGTGTGTGTGTGTGTGTGTGTGTGTGTGTGTGTGTGTGTGTGTGTGTGACAATGACGTTGTTGTCCACAAGCCACATATGGAAGCAGACCCTGTTCACATATGGAAAATGAAAGAGAGAAGACAGCATAAAAGAGAAGCCACTATTTGGACACCCACACATTGCTAAGGACAACGTCGGGACACCTCTGATGGACGCACGGCGGCACCGGGAATCGTACCTAGCACCACCGGCACTGAAGGCCTTACCATTTAACTACACCACGGCGATGGATGAACAGCTCATACAGAGCGACATAACATTAAAAGAGAAATCACAGAAGAACGCCGCTTGTACGCTGAACGTCTCGAAGAAGTCATCAGCCATTCTGGTCATGTCCTGGTCGCCCCGAGCCGTTCGTGGTACGCACGCGTGCACCGCATGAATATCGAAGGCCGACGAATGTTACTATCGTTATGATCTCGCTCTTGGCTGCGTGCGCACAAAATAATTTCGTAAGAGGTGCGAAAGCAAAATACCAATAAACGGGTGACGATGGGACGTACAGTTGGGGCAACCTTCTGGGAGTGACCGGGATGGGGGGACAAAAAAAAATATGAAAGCGTGTTAAGGCGAAAAACTTTCCGAGCCCCGCTGCTTGTTGCACGCAACTGTGCTGTGTTGCATCAAAGACGGCGACGTTTGCGCAGGAGGTGACTCGGGTGGTCACGTAGCGGCTGTGCTACTGTATTCACTTCTTACACGCCCGCCATGGTGGTCTAGCGGCTATGGTACTCGGCTGCTGATCCGAAGGTCGCGGGATCGCATCCCGCGGAGGTGGCGGCTG
Source organism: Hyalomma asiaticum (assembly GCA_013339685.2). NCBI lineage: Eukaryota > Metazoa > Arthropoda > Arachnida > Ixodida > Ixodidae > Hyalomma > Hyalomma asiaticum. The sequence continues at coordinate 42,107,764 of CM023489.1, read as the reverse complement.
CATTTCGATGGAGGCGAAATGTTTAAGGCCCATGTACTGTGCGATGTCAGTGAACGTTAAAGAACCCCAGGTGGTCGAAATTTCCGGAATTCTCCACTACGGCGTCTCTCGTAATGAAGTTGTGTTTTTGGGACGTTAAACCCCACAAATCGTCGTCGAAAGTCACTGTCTGGCAATTTTAGGGAATTTCAGCATGTGCTGTATTCTGGTGCATAGAGCAAACATCTTAGTCCAGCGTGATAGCGGAGGCTAAAGGAATCGCGTTGCCGTACTGAAATCATTACTTTCGGAAATTTACTTCAGAGGGATAGCGTTTACGTCCCAGTAGTTGCGACTGTGGAGTCTCCTGGAGATGGATAAATGCGCTGAAAAGAAATACAGCTCAAAATGTTCACCAATCTCCCCGCGTGCAGCGGTGTTCCAATCTTTCTGAGAACAAAGATTTACATGAACCACGCTACAAGACCGAAAACTTGATATGTTTCAGAATTGCTTGCAGCTGTTGTTTTGCTGGGCCTAGAAACATTAGACACGGGAAGAGATCATGAAAGCTCGGCTAAGTTATCGAAAATTACACGCCGTCGAACCTGCCTGAAGGCAAGCGAAGCCATTTTAGACAGTCATTTGCTGCGGAGAAGAGAGTCCTGCGATAGCAAAGCCAAACTCAGTTGAAAGTGGACGTCCGACGCAGCCGCCATGTTTCGCGACTACGATAACCACCCAAACACGGTAACTATAAATCTGTGAAACAGCGTGCTTGCGGTAAACCAATATAGGTCGTTTACCGTTCTGCGCATGCGCATTCCGAACCCACTGTTCCGCTAAGCCCGCTAAACTAAGTGACATTTACATAATACCGGGATACCGGACAAAGAGGTGACGACATCTTTTGACACTTCGCTTGTGTTATTTTGTGTCTCCAAGCGTCGGGGCGTTTGCGGAATACCGGATGACCGAGGGCGTGAACCGAGATCCGGAATGGCAGCGTAGACCGGAGGTGCGGAGTTCAGAAGTACACTGAGCACTTATCACAAAACCGAGTGCGTTTTATTACACTGTTTGTGTAAGTTTTCAGTCGCGGCTTAACCTTGGACACCTTATCTGTTTGACGTTCCTTTCTTTTTCGACAAAAACGCTCACGGAAGACGAAGCCGCGTCCATAAGACGTTGATGTCATGCAGTGGGTAAAATAGTTCAAACTGGTCGCGATTCGGGCTTGTTTGTACTGATGCACCATGTAAAACAGCGCAAAAGGGGACAAACATAAGTAAGGACAGTAACACAAGCGCTGACATCCAAAAATAAAATTTTATTGCGAGAGCAGAAAATATATGGGGGGGGGGGGGGGGGAGGAGGAAAACAAGTGACATACATGATATGAGGATGATTAACAATGAGGCATTAATCCTGTAGATAAGTGATTTCCTTGCAAAGTAACCGAATGGACGGTCCATTCAGTTGCTTGACAAGGAAATCACTTATCTGCAGGACTAATACGTCGTTCTTAGTCTTCGCCATATCATGTATGTACGGTCCATTCAGTTGCTTGACAAGGAAATCACTTATCTGCAGGACTAACACGTCATTCTTAGTATTCCGCATATCATGTATGTATACGGTCCATTCAGTTGCTTGACAAGGAAATCACTTATCTGCAAGACTAATACGTCATTCTTAGTATTCCGCATATCATGTATGTATACGGTCCATTCAGTTGCTTGACAAGGAAATCACTTATCTGCAGGACTAATACGTAATTCTTAGTATTCCGCATATCATGTATGTACGGTCCATTCAGTTGCTTGACAAGGAAATCACTTATCTGCAGGACTAACACGTCATTCTTAGTATTCCGCATATCATGTATGTATACGGTCCATTCAGTTGCTTGACAAGGAAATCACTTATCTGCAGGACTAACACGTCATTCTTAGTATTCCGCATATCATGTATGTACGGTCCATTCAGTTGCTTGACAAGGAAATCACTTATCTGCAGGACTAACACGTCATTCTTAGTATTCCGCATATCATGTATGTATACGGTCCATTCAGTTGCTTGACAAGGAAATCACTTATCTGCAGGACTAACACGTCATTCTTAGTATTCCGCATATCATGTATGTATACGGTCCATTCAGTTGCTTGACAAGGAAATCACTTATCTGCAGGACTAACACGTCATTCTTAGTATTCCGCATATCATGTATGTATGGTCCATTCAGTTGCTTGACAAGGAAATCACTTATCTGCAGGACTAACACGTCATTCTTAGTATTCCGCATATCATGTATGTATACGGTCCATTCAGTTGCTTGACAAGGAAATCACTTATCTGCAGGACTAATACATCATTCTTAGCCTTCCCCCTATCTGGTATGTACGGACCATTCAATTGCCACTGAAACCCTTATTAAAAGGTTTCAGTGGTAACTGAATGGGCCGCAATTAAAGGTTTCAGTGGCGGTTTTCAGCATGCAGTCAGCCTGTATTTTCAGCATGCACTGATTGAATTAATTCAATCACCACGACTGTATGCTAAAAATAACGGTGTAGCATCATGGCTCCTTGTTTAAAGCAGAAGTCAACCACCACCACCATCATCATCCCTATCTCGCTCACTATCATCATCCGTATCGAAGTCTACATTACTCGGCGTACTGCAGCTCCGTGCAGAGGCGACGGCATGACCCACGCGGCGTCCGTACCCCGCCGCCAGCTCCTCTGCGTTGCGCGCTTGTGACACGTCCTTCCTGGAGCGGCACTGAGAGAGAGCGAAAGAGAGGTGGCAACGCTGCAGCAATCACGTACGCACATTTCAGATAACGCTCCCGAGAAGAGGAGGAGGAGGAGATTGGCAAATCGAAACGGAAAGCAGGAAAGGAGGTCCGAGTGGAGAGGGGACCAGCGAAAGCAAAACAAATAAAGGAACTATTTTCGGGCGCATGCACGCATATTACAAGCAGCACCCCCTCCACCCCCTCTCTCTCCTCTCGTCCTCTGCGCGGCAACCACCATGGCGCACTTATTTAACTGGCACTCGCGTTTCTTTCCCGCTCCCACTTTTTATCCGACTGGAGGCAAGGAGCAAGTACGGGCGACCACTATACCGCTACCACTTCGCAGGATTATATGCGCACCGGCTGTCGTATAGGAGAGCTGCGACCGACAACGCTCTTCACGGCCCGACCGTCGCACGTGGCAGTTGACTGTTAGGAGTGTGGCATGTGGTAGTGTGGTTGTTGACAGTTTTCCAAGTGCGCGTCGCCTTCAAGCTGTCCGGTCGAGGCTGATACGTGAACGGAATCGCCGTCTCGCTCTGCTGCCGCTGTTCGCCATTTGGATTTAAGTGCTGCTTTCCAAGAAAGTGAGTTCTTTTCCGATTTATTTTACTTAATAATTAACAAAAAAATTAAGCTATGTGTTGGCCCCTGCTTCTGAGCTGAGTGACAAGGCAAACCGACAGCTCCGCTGTTCACTGTTTGGTATCAGGAAAGTCCGCTCGAAGATTACAGACACAAAGGTCTACGTTAATAAACTTTTGTCAAATATTGTCATGTCACTCGGGGTTGGATGACTTCACTCGAAAGTGTACTGCGTGTGTGGCTGACGTCAAGGCGGAAGCTGGATCGTCCACCGACACGTGACACGTCCCGATGGCCAATAACGTTGGCCCATAGCTAAAGAAATGATATTCGCACTTACAAAAAAAAAGCAACAACACTTATGAAACTCCCAGAACATGCTGCATCATTGAACATATCGTCTTTTTGGTTATCTCTTCGTTTTTTCTTTTCTTTTGTGCGCCTGTTTATATATTGCGTTCATGCTGCACATGTAACACAATACGAATACCAACCGCGCACCTGTCATTTGTGAACTTTGTACATCGGAGAGCCACAACGGCTTTAATACAAAGCGCTCTTGTGCGCAATGTCAACGTAGCGCGTGCTCCTGCACTACTTCCTATACGAAACTGTCAACGATTCCGTACGACATCCCCCATGCGTCATCGACCTTGGCGAATTGAAATACGGCTAATAAAGGACGTGGGCCGTCACAGAAGTGCTGTGTTCGTGTTGTTACTTGAACTAATAGTTATGGCGCTAAAACAACAGGACGCAGAGAAGACAAAAGCGCCGTAACTATTACTTCAAGCAATGAACCAACTAGCTCAACAACATACCCCGTGTTGTTACATTGTTGCCACTTTTCTAAACACACACACACAATTTCGTGGATCTTAACTGCCTGCAACTCCGTAGTTCCCATATATCAAGTATCGTATACACGGTTTTCCACGCTACGGTCATGTACGCCGTCACGAGTACTGTACACAACTAATGCTTTCCGGAATGAGGGCTTGTAAATAGGATGTACAACGGAAAATACTGACTGATGTTCCCGCATCTACATAGACGTCATTCTGTACAGCTTCCCGGTGGACTTCATTGGGAGCAGTTCGGCACGAACAAATGGCTTTTTTTATTCGCTCGGTTATGGCGCATCTTCTGTGACAATGCCTATCTGTCTTCGTCTGACTGTACTTATAAGAAATTGTAAACCGCAATAGGCCGGGTAATAAAGGCGATATGAACGGAACAAGCGGTTGTCCCGTTTTTACTTTTTCGTCCAATCTAATATTGCGCGTCGCATCATTTCATATGCATCACCAACTGGCCCAAAACTCCACCCACTGGGTGTATTTGAACGACGACACTTGTTCCGAACGGCCTAGCCAAGTTGCTTCAGCCACGGCGCACATGTACGCTGGTATAGTTCTTTTATCAATATATTGCTATAGGTTCCAGGATAAGCGTTACGGAACAGGTTACGGCAGTGCGATACGGCAATATTAACCATTAGTATCTTGATATACGTCGAAGGCTCGTATATATAGACGTACGTGGCCACATTTCTATGCCATGGAAGCGACGTGAAACCACGCGGTGAAGCTTTACTAGCAGTGTAGCCTACGAATAGCTGCACTTCTAGATTTAATCCCACGCCGAATAAATACGCTACATTCATTGAATAACCGCCGGGGATTTTGCGTGCCCAAACCAGGATCATATGAATATCAAGCATGCCCCGTAGCGGAGAGCTACGGAGTCTATAGTTCTGAATACACTTCGGCGTCATTGAAATACGGCCGCCGTGGTAGGGACTCGATTCCGTGACCTCAGGCTTGCTTAACAAGCCAATATCCTAACCGTTTAGCTATACCACACACGGCGGGTGTTATTTTATGTTTGTCGTTGGTCGAGTTTAACGGCCCAACGGACATGGACGACGGTAAACGGCTTCTTGCAACGCACAATGCACATAATCCCTTAAAAAAAAAAAAAGGAATACAGTCGTTAACCCATTAAATCCTCAAGTATAGAGCAGAAATATCCTGCATAGAGGCCAACCAAAGCGGAGTTATATAACACTAAATCGCAATGATTATGTCCGTGAATATCCCTTACCATGCGCTGTATTCGGTGCCATTGTGGACCAATGTTATTAAAACTCACGTTAATAACAACAGTTATGTCGTTTTACTTGACTAAAACATGATACTATTATGAGGCACGACGTAGTTGGGGGGGATTAATTTGGAGCAGTCCGGGTTCCTTAGCCTGCACCCATGGGCCTACACATAGTGATCTTGGATTTTTCCACCATAAATGTGCAAACCCCGTGGGTCGGCAATCAAAGCCACGCCTTTGAGATGCCAGTGCGATTATACCTTAGCTCCTATATAGGTTACCACATCGGTTACAATTCGTATTACGTTCAGGTGTATACGTGCATTTCGTCACTGAAGCCGTCGTGTATATTTCGTCTCTGAAATCATTATCGCCTCATTTTATTTTTCTAAATGAAATATGACAAGAATTTTTCGGGTCGGAGGCTGTTTTCCCGCTGAGTCATAGAACAGTTCATGACGCCGTTGTTGATGAGCGCTTGCACAAAAGGCCAGTTAAGATGTGCAATGAACTCACCCGTCGAAGATAACGCGTTGATTTCAGCCAGTGCTCTTTTTCTACGTGATCAAATCGCTATAGTCGTGTGTGATTCAGCTGCTGCAATACGGTACACTGTTTTTATCCTGCTCCGTTTTTTTCCGCTGGCAATTTTCCCACTCATTGCCGCATTCTTTCTTTTTTTTTTTTCCCCCAACGTAGCTCTTTCTTTAGTTGTCTTCTCCGAATCGTTCCCACTTCGTGACGCACGTCGGCACGCCGCTGGCTTCCGTGTATTTATGAGATAACTATAGAGACAATAATGATGTCATCGCGCAGGTCATTTATCGGCGCGACTCCGTAATTCTGAGTTATTTTTCGTCCGCGATATGCGGCGGAAATGTTTTCACGTCGGCGCGGGTTGTACGATTGCTTTGACGAGGGCAAAGTTTTCGTCATAGAAGCGATACAGTAATGCTACATGCGTTATCATTCAGGATTATACCTACGCATTCCGCGAATATTAGAACACTATAAATGTCCAAAACAAAGATTGCAAATGTTCATTACAAAATACAGTACAATTCAGGTACACTGGCACCCTGTTTGCGATTAATGGATTTCTGGGGTTTTACGTCCCAAAAACTGCGATATGATTATGAGAAGACGGCGTAGTAGAGTGCTCCGCAAATTTTGATCAACTGGGATTCTTTAAAGTGCACTGACATCGCACACAGTACACAGGCCTCAACGTTTCGCCTTCATCGAAATGCACCAGCTTCGGCCGGGATTCGATCCCGCGACTCCACAGAGGTCTATAGTGCCATAGCCACTAGACCTCTGTAGAGGAGAGGGGGGGCGCTAGTTATCTACGTGTAATAACTATTACAGAAATGTCAGAAAATATTGAAAAGCTACCTTTATGCTGTATAGTGCAGAAGAAAATTCCGCCAAGCTTCTTTCAGGTGACCTATATGTGAAGAACTTAAACGTGCCGTCAGACAACCGACCAGTACATGTGGCTTGATCTTTGTGAAGAAGATCGTGAATTACAGTGATGGAATCGAGCATTCTCTTCGCGATTTGAATAGGATTTGTGTTTCGATATTGGATTTTAAGATCACAGAAACCGATGCGTCACGTCATCTTGCGGTGAGCCTTGACACTGAAAGACCTTGTCGTTATAGCTGTACGTAACTTACTGTTGTTCAGGCGCACCAATAAAGTCTGTATATAAGAAAGAATCCTCGCTTTATTTCTTGCTTATTCCTTAGTAAAAGGACTTGACGCTGGGAAGTGGCGCTGCCTTCGCGGTAACTGCTGGCCTTAATTAGACGCTCTCAACCATTAAACCTTCCATTGCGCTAAAGAAAACGGGTACTATGAAAGTTGATTGCCGGTCCCTTTAATGTCAGAATCACTGTGAAGCGCATGCGTAGTAATTCATTGCCTCGCTTAAAAGCGTTTGCCATCATTAGCAGGTCCTGGTATCGCGCGAGTAAGTGCGGCAATATTTGCACGAACAATTCACAGGTTCATCTTAGGTCCATGACGTATAAGGGGTATTCACGTGAAGTCAGCGTGCGCCACTTTGTAGTACGCTTCGCAGCTTCCACTGTGATTATGGAGACAACCGGTTTGAAAAGAAGCGTAGCCTTTGACTGTGCTAGCTGGACAGCAAAATGGCGGCCTCAGTCACGTCAGTGAATACCCCCTATAGTGTATCTCGTTTTGGTTATAACTTTATGTGGTATTCTGTGATGTCGTAGTTTACATCACTAGTTCCACACAAAACCGGTGTACGTCATCTGCAACAACCACGAAGTGCTATCGTCACTGTCATTACCAAAAAATGAAGATAAAATACACGTGATTTTTTTTTCTAACCACGTGTGATGTGTTAGAGCTTCGGTGGTCATCCACCTTTACCGAGTGAAATGACTCCTCGATATTTCTTCATTATATATACAGTTATTCTAACAAAAATAAAGAAACCATTCAGAGCCCGCCTATTATGCGAAGTTGGAAGACCAGTGAAGCTTGTTTAATTATATGTAGCATTTTTAATTAAATGATTATGTTAAGTGTTGAAAAGACAACATAGAACTTCGCCTTTTACTCCTGTCTCTCTGACTTTTTAATTACACTGATCATCATATTGATCACTGCCTTCATTGTTTTATCGATGATTGATTGATTGATTGGGTTTTAAAGGCCAAACCACATATGCGCGAAAATGCACGCGACAGCGACGGGCGACGCGAAGCAGGCTACCGTCGCGCGAGCTGTAGTTTGCATAACCAAACTTCATTCACGCGAAAACTTCGGCGAGCGATATCCAGTGTTGCTGGCATGAAGGCGTCGATTTTGTAGCGAAACTGGTGCGTTGACCACGGCTTGAAACGTAGAGTAGCATGTTTTACTACGCAAAGTACACAAAAAGTTTTTTGTAGCCTTGTAATAATGTTTTTCCTTCGTAAGTGCATGAATATCAAGCACACGGCGGCAACCGGCAGTGCGTCATTGATATACATTCTGTCCCGGGTTTCTCCTATTGGCTAGATCAGCATGGCACTTCCGGGCGACGGGCGACCGATTCTAGATTTCCAAAACCGAGTGTTCGCGCGATTTTGACTACGCGACACGTCGCGCGAACGGCCCGTTCCGTCGCTCATCGCGTCGCCCGTCGCTTTCGCGTGCATTTTCGCGCGTATGAGGTTTGGCCTTAAGTCCCAAAACCACCATATGGTTATGAGAGACGCCATAGTGGAGGGGTCTGCGAATTTCGGCCACCTGAGGTTCCTCAACGCGCACTGACATTGCACAGTGCAGGGACCTCAACATTTTTGCCTTATATGGTTGGTTGCACACGGGTCATACACATTCTGGCTAAAAACGAGATCAGTGGACGATCTGTTGCGTACTGTTGTTGGCACATTCACTTCACTGTGACTCTTTGAGCCGGAGCGCTCCAGTACTGGCCTGAACCTCGGTGGACACGTTCACAACCTGCCCCTTGGATACCGCATCTTCTTAGACTGGCTTTCAGACTGGCCGTTTGCATTCCTTGGAGCCAGACTTGCGACTTCGATTGCCACGAGGACGCTCTCGCCGCGAAGAAACATTACTGTGAGGCACGTGGCTAAAAAAAAAGAATAAAAGAAAAAAAATGCGCTACAGCTGTTTTCTGCTGTAAACACAAACTCCTCCTTTGCCCCCCCCCCCCCCCCCAAAAAAAAATGGAAAAAACAAACAAACAAAAAACCCATAGAAATCCTAAACTATCACATCGGCAACATTAAGGCGAAAACCAAGAACTTTGGTAGTCGAATTCGAGACCTGTGTGTTTGAACCCGGAGCTTTAGGCAGTTGAACATCCTGTGAATGTAATTTGGCAAGACAGTTTAAAGTTAACATTCAGTCACATGTCACTTATACCCGCATATCTTCAGCTAATACTCGCATATCTAATGAGTCTGAGCCACACATGCTTTCATTATCTTTAATTATTACATCACTGAATAGCACGTCACGCTGCTGACGTCATGACCTATCACTCATGTAAGTCATACGTTCGTACCGTTTGGCATATACGATGTGGTATATACGATGTGAACAAGACGCAAATTTTCGATTTTTTTTGTAGCATATTTTCGGCAACAAATTCTTTTTCTTTTGCCACCGTTTATTCTAGGTCACTTTCGCGCGAGGCATAAACAGCTTGCGCCCTTAAAAAATATATATAGAAAAGCAAAGGTATCTGTATCACCTCGGCGCTATTTTGTATGTGAATACACTGCAGGACAGCATGCATCGACGAACGTTGTGATTCCCGGTGTCAGCTTGCCGGATGCGTACTGGGGTCGCAGACAATAAAACATAACGAGATAATAACAGAAAAAAAAAATCCGAGCCGACCTCTTCGACGAAAACAACGGCGCCACGGCCAGCGTGTTTGCATACACTCCCATGCACAAAGGTTGAAGCGACACAGAGATAGTGTCGTGTTAGTGTAATGGCCTCCTACGTAGTCTTTTGGCTAAGAGCCGCCCAGATAGCACCATCAAAACAAAACGAAAAAAAAATAAAGCTTGCGGATCAATGTTCCCTGCTAAACCCTCGAAAAGATACTTTTGTCGTCGATGGCCTTCTCCGCAGTAAAAAGTAAACAAACAAAAGAAACCGAAAATCGCGTTGTGGTTCGTCGTCCACTAGACTACGCACTCCCTCTGACTCCACCGGCGTAGCCATTCTTGTTTTTAAGCCAGCTTTTCTTTTGTTCCAGCCACCTTGCGGTCGCCATTTATTATCGGAGCCTTTTCATGCTCTTCTTTCTCCAATGCGGTCAGTTCCTGATGCCCACTCGAGCATAACGCAACCGGTGAAGAGAGGGGCAGCCCTTCCCCCGTACAGTCTCTACCGCGGCACGGGACAATTATCGGTGTTTCTATCCACGGACACCGAGAACGGCCTTCTACGCACAGAGGTCGAGGGCTTTTCACCGAAACAGCAGTCCTCGCGTGCTTGAGAGGGAGAGCGAGAGAGAGAGAGAGGCCTGGCATAAAGGACGTCCCTTCCATTCGCCTACGAGACCGCGTCGGCGTCCGTTCGGCACAAGCAGCACGTGACAGAGACCACGCACGCAAGGGTGACACCGCTATGTCCCCGCCGTCGATTACGGCTCTTTCTGGACCGGAGCGGGGTGTTTACAAACGCCGAGATAGAAGGATTGCAGAAAAAAAAGGGAGGGAGAGAACAGAGATCCGGATACCGCTGGAAGAGTTGTGCGCGCTCGCTATGCTCATATATAGAAAAACAGAAGCAATCCTGTTACGACTGGATTGAAAGAAGGGCGAGGCAGGGATACCGGGCGCCATTGTTCTTTTGCCAAGTCAGTCGATCAGTCCTGGACAATTGCTCGTAGTGTCCACGTTTGGGGGGTTGAGCGTGAATCCGATGCAAGTAGGAAACGACATTTAGCCCAAACTTATATGGTGCCCCGCCACGGTGGTCTAGTGGTTATGGCACTCGGCTGCAGATCCGATGGTCGCGAGATCGAATCCCGGCCGTGGCGGCTGCATTTCGATGGAGGCGAAATGTTGAGGCCCGTGTGTACTGTGCGACGTCAGTTCACGTTAAAGAACCCCGGGTGATTGAAATTTCCGGAGACCTCCACTACGGCGTCTCTCATAATGAAATCGTGGTTTTGGGACGTTAAACTACACGAATAATAAAATCAAACTTACATGGAAACAAGTGGATTATTTGTAGTCTTTGTTGCCGTTACGGTCGTTGTCACTGGTGTAGATGGTTGTCGGGGCAACGCCCACATCTGTGCGCAGACACACGCTTGAAAAACAAGAACGACCGAAGCCCTTAGAACGGACAAGGCCTTCGGGTGCTCAAGGGTCATTGCATAATTTGTCAAGGCAAGCGAATGTGACTTCGCTCACTTTTCGACTGTGCTTCATATGCCTGGGAGGGGGAGAGACAGGCAATTCGGTAGAACAGAACGGCGAGAAGGAATTGATATATTAACCGGAATACCATCGGTGGCTCTTGCTTGGAGAAAGGGGACAATATGAAAGCAAGACCGCACAGATAGTGGTAAACATATAGGCAAGACGCGGTGTGTGGATGAGTAAGCTCTTGGTGATGGATGACACTCCGGCCTCATTGTACCAGGGAGTGCAGGGGGAAAAAGACAGGCGAATTTATTGGGTCAGTCTGCGTACATTGGCTGCAACACAGCCTCGCGGAAGACCGCGACGCTATCCGGGCCGATCCCGAATAATTCAGAAGGCGTAATAAAAGCATGGGACGTCGTTTCGATATCATGTGTGAGCACGACATTCCCCAGAAGGCGACGTGCTGGGCTTTTGGCCTGGTTGCCCGTGACAGTCGAGACAGCGGGTAGCGACCTGCTGGCTACTCTTGCGTGGTGCAGTCATCTGAGCTAAGCTTTAGCGTAGAACTGCATCTGCTTCATAGGCGCCTAGAAGAACACAAAACAAAAGCTACACGGCCATCGCCATGACTGAGCGCTCGCACGCTGAGTGCACCGCGTGGATGGCAAGGACAGTCACAGAAGAAAGTCAGCCTCTAAAGGAAAGTGCCTTCACTGCTTCGCGGTGGTGGAGAAATACGAACACCTTCCGTGCTATATTACCGCTTTTCTTATTTTAAGAAAAAAACCAGAGACGTGATCTCCGCACAGGAAGACCTTTCTCGTTAGACAAGATCTCGAGGCCAAGGCCTCTCATATCGCAGTGAGGCCACAAAAGTGCTGCTTCGATATCTGAGGTTCTTTCTGGTTAAATGACTCACTGTGACAAAGTTTCACTGCGTCAGGGACGTCGGCAGTGCAATTTATCTCGTTTCATTATTGTTCTCCCTCCTCCCATACGGTGTAGCCAACGAGACACAGTCCGCGTTAATAGCAAAAGACAGCAATTAAAGTGTTAGGTCGACAAGCACTGGTGTTGGAGTAGCGCTTGTCTAGTACTTCGTTGTCGAAGTACGGCAGGAAAGTAAGCCTGGGGTCCCACGTTCTGCGCAAAGGAAATCCGACACATAACCTGCACATATGCCTGCTCACACACACATCTGAAAAGCACGCAGGCCTCGTAACAGAATTGCACGACACAATCGTTGATTCATACCATTCAGGATACGTCACTGGCCGTCGTGCCGTTCTTTGTCTACCATTAACGTGTGCAACTGTGACACAGTAGGCGTGCATTCAATCAATACAGCTATATATGTGTCGTACTTCTCCATCCATGTACACCTGCCTTCGCCATCTTCGTGACAGTCATCGTACATCGCCTTCATTTTTGTGACATCGTAACTTCGATGCCCAACACTACACATTCCCGACCTCAGGCTGTATCGAAAGCCCATTGAACCAGCGTTTTCAACAAGACCGTAGTCATTGTCAGGCGAGGCAAGCATTCTTGTGGAAACGTTGCCTTAACTGTGGGCGAGTTGTGCATTTTGAGCATTTGTTTCATGTAACGTCAACCATTGAAAACTTCAAGAGCTTTGAGATGCCTTAGCATATCTGCGCTCTTTTCCACCAGTGCGCTTTTTACTCCTATCCGGCATATCCGTTTCACCCCCGTTCTAACTCTACAAACTTCGCGAGCCTGCCAGGCATGCACGGGGATACTTTCCATTCTTCGTGTAGCTGCCCCGAGCCCGTGGCGGCAGGAGTTTCCATCTGCAACCCTTCCATGCCCTCGCCGAGGTCCGCTCTGTGGGTCACAGGCCAGAATTACCAGCTCTGGCTGGTCATCCGCGCCGCCTTGGTCATCCTGCATGTGGTGGTCTAAGTTGCCTTGGACATCTAGTATCCTTGGCCATCCTTGATCATCTGGGCCACTTTAGTAATCTAAGCCGCGTAACTTTCGTCATTCCTATGGCCAGCTCCTGGCTTATCATCAGGCCAGCCTTCAGATAACGGCCACAGGGCTGTCGGACATTTAGATGCGCAACCGTTGTAAAATTCAATACATCAAGTTCTGCCCGTCCATCTCCGCTTAAGTGCTCGTGGTCGTGACTAGATTCCATAGAAACTTCGTCGGTGTCGAAATACAGGAAACGGCAACGTGACAGGACGGCACGGAGACGATGAGTGCGTGTCCCGTCTTCGCCTTGTCCTTGTCTGCCGTCCCCTCGTCGCGATGTATAGTTAACTGTAGCTCGCGGATAAACTTCGCCGACGATGTCGGTGGCAATGGGTCACGGGAGCACTTCAGAGACCTGGCGTCGAGACCTCCTTTGGTCTGACCTTGGCACGCAACTCTGTGCCGGGGTCCTGCTGGCTCAAGCCGGCTGCGAGTGCGCATAATCATAAGGAGAGACAACTATCCTTTCAGCTTGTTGTGACTGTGGACAGCGCGAAGTTATCGCACGCACTTTGGGATGCTCGCGCCTCGGTGTCGCCTCCTCATTTGCTTATCGCTGTTGCGCACGGAAGTGCTGCAGCGCCCATTTGCCTTTCCAAGAAGAAATAAAGCGTTCTCTTCTCCCATGATAGGCGAGCACGTCGGGGTCGAGTGCCAAGAAAGAGACAGATTTAAGCGCAACTTGTTTTTTCCGCCATGATAGCAGGACGTACGCCTCCATGAAGATGGCAATGGACAATGCATCGGATTCGACCCAGGCGTGCTACACCACTCCAAAAAGAAACAAACACAGAAGAGAAATGAATGATAGAATCGGAGGAAGTGATATCTGTTTGTTGAAATGCATGTATAGCTCTAGGCGTTTACACTGACCCGTAGGTCACGTTGCTCTTCTGGTCACAGTTCATGGTCATCTGACGATCATCTGACCATCCTTGTTGTTTTGTTGGGGTTGAAGTACGTCTCCGAAGCCAAGGTTGCCAAGCCACACGCAGGAGCAGCTACGACTTTACGGACTAAATCAAGCACACAGTCAAATAATTACGATGAATATAAATCTAAAATGATTCTAGAAATTTTCAAACTGGCTTAACACTGAGGTCCATTTTCTTCAGCGTGCCTATCATGTGTTATGTGCGAGGTCTTCTACCCGTCTTTGACCCGGGGAAATCCTTTCAGCGTGCGCGATGCGTATTCATGCGCTCTGTACGTGCTATTGATAAGCTGAATGAAACCTGAATTACGTTAAAAATATTCGCCGAACATAAAGGAAGCGCTAGAAGTACCAAAGCTCTTGTAGTACTCAAGCGCAGCAGCCGACCCACGTGAGACTTGTCGTAAGATAATCGCTCACAAAGAAACCGTAAATAAAACCGACTCTTGCGCATACGAAGAGAGCGTTTCAACAGGGGCCGACAATAATTCCGATAGTATAATCATTACGACGGTGCTAAACATTCTGGCAAGATGTGACTCATGCGCTTGTTATCCGAGATGGCCGGCCAGTGAAATTCAGAAATTGAGGGAATACATACTGCGGTTATATATCTTCTGAACTGCACACTATCGACGAAATGTGTTGAACGTCATGAAGTTATTGTTGCAAAATAAAGACAAGGTCCCTGGTTCGTTCCCGGGTTTCGGTACCAGAACGAATGTAACGAAAATACGGAGGAGGACAACCGGACCTGGCCGTCTGGCCTGTTCGAAGGCGATGGCCGAATTACAGCACGAGCCCGCCCGTGGCCGCTGCTCGCGTTTGCCGCACCCCTTCGTCTTCTCTGGTCTGTAACAGTGATGCTGCACAACACCGCGCAGTGACGCGAAGTCTGAGTCGAAAGTGGATAAGTTCCATTTGTCACGCTTATTTTCACGGTTTCATCCAATCAGTGCAATTTCAAGTGACGGTCCGTATATCTTCACGTCGATGCCAAATGCCTGCTTTGGCCGAAGTGAGCCTAGCGAAGCGTTCACTGAATGGGGACGCTCACTCGAAGCCTCACAGTCCAATCTCCCTGAATTGCTTTTCATCGGAAAGAAATGGCAGAACGCCTGACAACACTCCCGAAAGGTATCACGCGGGCGGTGTCGCACGACTCCCACACCTCGAAACCTTGCGAATACATTTTAAAGATCGATACAATGAGAAGGTGTGTAGTGACCGTACCACGAGAAAGGCACCTGCTTTGGCAGGTTTCTTAAAACACATTTGCCTCTAAGATAGCGATACCACATCTGTCATCCATGCTGAAGCCTTCTGATCCCTCACGGCACCCCATGGACCGCGGCCAAAGGTGCTGAAGAGCGGAAACCTTTAAAAAACAGGCCCTTACATCGAAAACACGTTTTCCTCAGTCAACACCGGCAAGTCAGGCGCCGCTACAACCCTGGAAAACCACAGCTTTCGATCGCGTATTGGGTCGCCACGAGCCGGCTGGTTCAGTGCCTACCCTCGAGTTTTTCGCACTCATTTTTTTTCTTCCCCCATCGCAACCTTGCCTTCAAGATGCGGGCGTCGTCGTCGACGGAATTAAACGCGCGCGCCCGTTCGGTACAGGATAGTCGGTCGCCTCGATCCCGCCGACGGTCTCGATCATGTCCCGAACACGTGCCTCTGTGCCCGGCCAAGTCGTCGCGATTCTCTTCCTCCGCAAACGTGCACGTCCCTCTCACGACGCTCCCCCGTGCACCGCGAGGGTCTTCCTTATCTCTCCGCTGCACCGTCCTCTCCTCCCCCACTTTCTATCGCTTTTGCGCAAGCCAGCCACTGCAAACGAGGCGCGAAGCCAAGCTCCAAGTGCCAGCTTCATTTCTCTCTCTTTCTCTCGCCCGGCTCGCTCACCTCGCTGAACGGTCTCAAACAGATCTCTTCGCCAGGCCCTGTCCGTCGGCTTCGGCGAGAGAACGCAATCGACTGGTGACCTCCGCACAAACCGATGCGACGGAGAGTGTCGAAGATAACACTCTTCCTTCCCCCGCTTCTGCCTCTTGCCAGGCGACCGCGCTTGCGTCGTAGTAGAGGGCCTCGACGACTCCTACCGTAGCGCCACCGCCCCTTAAAAACTAGAGACCCCGTCGCGGCCCGCGCCAGAATAGAGAACACCAGTGACGTGTGACGCCGTTGCGTGAGGACAGTGCATCTTCTACGAGGCTCTCCGAGCTCGGACTATAGTAGACCTGCGGTTGCGAAACCAGGAGGAATCTGTCGGTGCCAGATTCGCTTCCGAGATAGAGGGAGAGAGAGCTGTCCGGGCATTTTGACGCCTTCTCTTGTAAAGCGTCTCCCTTTTCTGAGTTCCGTTCGGCTTGTCCGCCCTAGTAGCGGTCAAGCGACCACACCGGCGCCAAGACGAGTGCGCGAACCATGACCACGATGTTCCAGACCCGGCTGACGATGGCGCCTTCGCCGACGCCGTCCCATTCCAAGAGGCTGGACAAGAAGAAGTTCACCCACGTCTCCAGCGAGGTGAGTCGAGTCCGAGATGTCGCGCCTGGTACGGCGCTTGCGAGAAAGACTCTTTGTTGTTGGCGACCAATCTTTTTGCACGCGCTGGCGCACTTCCGTACAACTTGGTTCTTGAGGGTGTGGCCTGGCACAGTACAACGATTTGTTAATCAGAGAGAGGACATTGACTTGACGGGTAGTTCTAGACTGCCACATCGCACTCGGCAACAGGGCATCACATTTGCCGGGTCATCGAGGCACGGCTGTTTTCCACGAATCGTCCGCCCCCAGTAGCGCTAGAATAGCCCAGCGTGTTTCGTCCCTTGACCTACATAACTTGTATGGGACCGTTGATAAGCTGTTCGCCAGATGCTTCTGCTGAGACTGCACGCATAGGGGCGGCTTTGCGGACACTTAAGGGCAAATCTTCTGCCAGTATGCTTGGCCGCTTAACACGTTTATTTCTAACCGTTGGAGACGATCTAGTCTGTGAATTGAGAATATGGATGGAAGAGCATGAAGTGGTGGTATGATATGACTGGGGGGTTCTGGGGATTGTGAACGAAGTCGATCACGTGTTTTAAAGGTAGAAGGATGCCAAAGGAGTATTTTTATTTTTTATTTTTTTATGTGCGGGTCAGGCTACAAGAGCGTGGCCACTGAGTTAGTTCTTATTTTCATGTATACAATTCAGTAGTCTGACTTTTGAGGTCCGATCTTCACTTGCCCTGTTCACGCGCCTCGGTGTGGAGCATGCAACGTGGTAGTGATCTTCAAGGCCAATGCCGAAGATCGGCAGAATGTCTTTTTTCCTTCTAGAAGATATAGCTTTAGCCAGTCGAGCTTTTGTAATTTTAGATTGACAGTGTGACGCGTGGGTCGCTAACCGAGTGTGAGCTATAGTATTGTCCTGTCTTGAAACAGTGTTCAGATATCTTAGGTACGAAAAAAAAAAGAGAGAATGTTGTTTTTTTCTGTGTTGGTTATTCGTTCTTTCTTTCTTTTCTTGCAATCGGAAGTTGTATAAATTGCATTTCGCTATCTGACCTGCTCAGAATTATAGAATGCAATTGTGATAGTTGTGCAATGGCTTCCAATCCAAATAGTACTTAGGCTTCACTTGACTTAGCCGTACGTGCTGAGATCGCATGTTTCGACGCAAACCGTTGCTGTCCTTTACGCTGACGCCTTTGCCGTTCATACTGTCCTATGTCTGGGTAGCACACGTCCGGTTCCTCCAATGTTATTGTTCCTTCGGTTCTTTCTTTCGTTTTTGTTCTTCCGTTCCCCCTCTTAGATTAACAACTTCTAAGAGGCACCTCCTGCGCCACCCGACTCTTGGCCCACATACCGCCTAATAAGCGCCATAAGTGTGGTTTACCATCGTTACACTTAATGTTGTCAAGCCAGCTTTGCCCATCAATCGAATTGAACCTTGCCAATCTGGATATAACGTCTCAGCGAGCCGCGCTCATACAGGGACATTGTCGCAGGGATGACTGCGCATATGTCGAGAAGTTTTCGGTTGAATAAAGATAATTTCGTCGTAATATTTCGAGATAGCTCAGTTGATATTAAAATTTTTGTCATTTCACGGTAATTCCGGTCTAACCATAGTTACCAGTGTCATAGTTACCAAGGTCATAGTTCCAATGTCATAGTTACCAAGGTCATGATTAACCAACTGTGCAAGGAAAGACAGAGACTACAAGAAGAGAGACAAGCACGGCGACTCTTCTTGCAGTCCCGGTCTTTGCTTGCGCTGTGATTAACCATGCATTACCAGCTCGCCCAAATTATCACCTTGCTAACAAGCGTCTTACGTGTTTAAACCAATGATCTGAGTATCGGGTTAGATAACCGGGAACGGTATGACTGGCACGCGTACTTGATTTGTGTTATTTTTCTTTTTGATTGCGACCAGGAGTTACGAGCTAAACATGATGCACGCGTTACGTCTCGGCTCAGCTGGGGCACGTCTGAGTGTGCTTCCTCCTCGAAGTGTTTTCAAGCGTCCTATTCAGTTTTCACGCATGATGCGCATAGATGAGTGTGTTCTGGAACTCAGGCGGGCACCAGCAACAACGCTGGAATGTGCGATGACGCAATGTAGTGCAAAAACAGACGCGTTTCCACGGAGGGTCCAAGAAGACTCGAGATACCGCACTCGCAGGTAGAAAACTACCACACTCACCGCTCTCATTGGGTACGCCTGTTTTCCTGAACACAAGTTAGTCCAATAAAGAGTTCAATCTTTGCCTGTTCGACTTTTGTGTTCTTCCGCGTCACAAACACGCGAAGGAGGAGGAGGAGGAGGAAGGGGAAAACAGAAAGGCAGGGAGGTTAACCAGAAGGGCGTCCGGTTGGCTACCCTACACTGGGGGAGTGGGAAGGGGGAATAGAAAGATGGGAGAGAGAGAAGGAAGGGGAATAATGAAAAAGACGTTGTCGGACAAGTCCAACTGTCAAAGGCGTTCACGCAAACCAGTCGTCTTGAGAAAGCGTAAAAGTGCTTTTAGTGCCTTGTGGGCCGACGAGCGATGAGGGCGCGAAAATATTCATAAAGGCAAGGGGATCAGTTAGGTAAAAACCCTTTCGGTCGAAATTTCTGTTCTGTCAAGGAAAGAAAAATAGAAAAAAAATTCAGCTTGTTCATCGTTTTGTTAAAGATAGGGGCTTGTCTTCGTGTGCGCATTCTGCGTGAGGAAGCTGGTTTCGGGCTGTGATATTACTTCCCCTATCCGCCACTCTGGTTATTTCAGTGTGCACTTCTCAGTGGACTGTTTACTCTAAAATTATATGACGGCGGCGCAATAATTCCTTGGCCTTAGTCATATAAGATTAAAGGAAAGAAAAATCGCCCTTAAGAATGAAACGCAGCAGCTTTCGGCTTTGGTAGACGACGCCGAATTCGTCGCAAGTTACACACACACACACACACACACACACACACACACACACACACACACACACACACACACACACACACACACACACACACACACACACACACACTTGAAGACATTTGAAAATAAATGATTTCGCAGGTGCCAACACGCTGAGAAAAAGATTGCAGATCAGGAATGTGACATTATAGTTAAATATACATGTTCATTATACCACCCTACTGGGAGAACTCGCATGTATGCGACAACATACGAAGTGAGCCTTCGTAGTAGAAACATAGCAACGTCGTAGTGTCATAAATCCAGGAAACGCACCTCGGCGAGTCCATGAGCTACAGAATTGCTCAATTTCAAATCTGTGCGTAAACGCTTCCGCTGCCTGTGTTTGAAATTGAACAATGCATGACCAACTAGCCCCGCAACGCGTTCTGCTGAGCTACAAAATCATTCATCGTAAGTTTTATGTTGGAAAAGTCCATGACTCGATGAAGTCATATGTATTGTGTCCACATTCACGGGCCCGGTAATTAACCGCAATGGATGTGTGTGTATATATATATATATATATATATATATATATATATATATATATATATATATATATATATATATATATATATATACAACAGCCAGATAAAACAAGTTACTGTGAAGGTTAAACAGAGCATCGCATCTGCAGATGCTGTAAGAAAAAGATTCTTGAAGTCAGGCGTTAATTTATGCGGAAGCTGCGAGAAACGCGAATTCGCGAGTTCGAGAGCGTAATGGCTAGTACACAGATGCGGCTATGGTTCGGCCTTCCTGCTTTGAAATAAAGACTTGGTGACTTTGTCGACTGACCATTTGCGAGAAAACATGGCTTTGTAACTTGCAAGCTTTGTTGTTGACCACGCACGCACGTGTGAGGACCGCGGCTGTGCCTTACGCGTCTCTTTGGGTTAGGAAATTGAGGCGCTTCTTAGTTTAGGTGAACGATGTTTGGGCTGTGGAGAGGGTCCAACCATGTGTGCATGTGTGCATGCCTATTCCTATACATACAGCAGGCCAAAAGTGCTTACATAAGACAGCCCCTCACCCTATACGTGAACGAACTTTGTTGAATTGCTTTCTGGTGATTGCGATTTTGGTTGAGGGCATGTACTCTTTTGTAAAAATTGATAGTCTTTCTAACCATCAGAAGATAAGGCAGAGCGAGTAGTTTCGAAATCCTCACCTCTGAACATAGAACAGGCACCGCGGTTCTGTAAGCTGTATATTTCACAGCGAATGAGGTTAAAGTAGTTTTTAAGTCGCGTGAAATGGTCACAAAGCAAAGACTAGTTTCACAGAAGCGCTACTCAAATATTAATAGCATATTCTATATAGATCGAAGTGTACACATATATTTTGCCAGGTTTAGATATATTTTAGGTGCGTATGCCGTAATTTTAAAGACGATTTTCAATGCGATATAAACCTCATAGTTTCCGAATTGCAACATTGCAGTTTACGCCGCTTGAACAAATAAATATTGCTGCTAGTTTTCCAGACTGAATTCTTGTTCGCGAGGCATATGCATCTGGCCAACATTACACACTGCCTTAATTGTGCGTCCGAGGACCTCTCACTTTACGCGTTAGTTCGTTATTGCTTCGTAACTGAGTTTTCTTTCAAGTAGAATTCTGAAATTTATATACTGCGCTGATTTCACTTTTATATTAAACACGTTACGGCACCAGTGCTTTTCTTAAACATATCTGAGAAGACGGGTTCTTCTAGCGGATGCCAGAACCGCTTGTGACATTCCATCGTACATACTTTTCATAAATCTCCTTGATACAGTCACCATATATATGTCAACCATTATTTCTAACACTGTGGCCACGGTCTCCCAATTGTGAGTTGTATGCAGCGAAAAAAAATCGGCTTTTTCTTCCAGCAAGTTTATAGAAAAAGATCCTCGAAGGCTAATTACAGCCATTGCAACGTCTCAAGCCGAAGCAAAGTGGCCATAATACAAACCAAGGCACTAAACGTGCAGTATTCTCTTGGCGGCTGGACAAACATATATCGAGGACCTCGATATTACTATCTGCACGTAAATTTAGCACGAAACCTATAAAGCAGGCAAATCTGTCTCACGCACGGCGCATATGGTACATGGAAGCGGCCACGTTCTTGTCTTCCACGTCACTTCCGGCTCGTTACGTTGGACGAGTTGAGCAGCGGCATACTGAGCGGCCCAAACTGCATGCGGAGGTCCATCACCCAATGTGGGCCCTGCTGCGTCTTTTGCAGCTGCCAGTTCCCGCGGCGGAGGAGCTGGACAGAATCGACCCTCGTCGGCACCGTCGCCGCAGTCCCTCACTCCGTCGCACACTTGAACTGGAAGCAGGCACCGACCGTCCAGGCACGGGAAGTCACCATCTTCGACGTTGCATCCGCGAGGAGGAGGTGAGGCCGTGCCGGTGGCTTCGGTTGTGACTGCGACCTCGGTTGACGTTGCCGACGTCAGACCGGGCCTCGTAGTGCAGGAATACGCCACGGCTTCTGGGTTTGGGCAACCCATCTCATCAGAGCCATCCTCGCAGTCGTTCTCTCCATCGCAAAGCCACTCCCAATAGATGCAGTGCTTCAAGTTGTGGCAGAGGAATTTATAATTGCAAAGTTTAGCTTCTTCAATTTTGCAGAATTCTCATCCTCGTTGTTGCCGCAGTCGTCCTTCTTGTCGCACGCCTTACTATAAGGGACGCACACGCCGTTTTTGCAATCCAAATCGTTGCCACAGGCGCCACCCGCTTCAGAAAGCGGGCAAAGAAAAACCATAACCACCAGAAGAACGCAAATAACAGCCGTGCGTTTCTCCATACCGGTGGCCCAGACGACCAGTTTTCAAGCGCACTGCTTTCAACTACGAGCGAGACGGGGCCCGTGAAATTTTCCAGCCCTCGCTGGACACACTGCGACGATGGGGCATTCGTTCTGGTTAAATAGGGTGCACTCGCTAAGCACCGACGCTGACACAGCCTACGTCATGGAGCGGCAGAGCAGATACTTCGGTTAAAACGCTGACGAAAATGTTGCGCTCACGCTATTGCCGTGGGCCACGACGATTGGTGGCTATAGGGTTTCCGGCATAGTTCCGTAATGGTAAAACTCAAGGAAGTGATATACATTTCTCGAATCGCAGTAAAGGGGCCTCTGCCAGCAGAAAGACGGAGATAACCGATAGAAGAGGACAGCGCGGTTGAACGCGTTAAATGTCCGCTTGGCTACGGCACTACCGACCAATCGCGTGACTGCGAGAAAGTGACGAGGAAAGGGGTGAGGAGGGCAAGAAAGGACGAGAAAGAAGTTGCGCCAAAGCGAGCAAGGCACAGCACACGAAGAGTGGCAGTTGAGAATCTTGAGCTTCTTGTCTTTTTTATTTTTTTGTCGATGATCTTGTCAGCGTTTCTGGTTTCGCCCCAGGGGACCTATTACAGCCATATTCCGAAACTACCTCTTTCTCGAAAGCACTAAGCACACGATGCGAGACCGTCATTATGATCATCTTTTGTGGCTTACGCTGTGAAACGTGGCGGCAACCAGGAACCGCGAACACTGCTGCGTTGGTATGTTAATTATTTCATTGATATAAGAGTTTATTTAGCTTTTTTGACCAGGTGCGGCTGCACTTTGATGGAGGTGAAATGTTGAGGCCCGTGTGCTGTGCGATGTCAGTGCACGTTACAGCACCCCATGTGGTTAAAATTTTGCGGAGATCTCCACTACGGCGTCTCTCACAATCGGAGCTCGTTTTGGGACGTATACGAAACCCCAGAAATTATTTTTGACCAAGTGTATCTGACTTGTTAGTGTTTCATGATCCTGCCACTATCGCGGTTCTGTCAGTTTCTTTCCCGCTTTTCGCGGGTAATCTAAGCATATCTTAATTAAAGGGGTCGTGAAAAGAACGTGAAGCTGCCTGCTTGTAACTTTAAGCATCCGACATGCCGATGCAGAAATATTTCGGCCCAGTATTCAGTGTACACTGTTTGAAATCCAAGCGTCCTTGCGCTCCAGAAATGAAGTGGGTAACACAAACCCAAAAGCATTATAGAATGGAGAATGAATGATCGTAATAGGTACAAATAAGGTTAACACGCAAATGCTAATGATAGTGAGTGACTCAGTAACGAGCATGACTCAGCGAAAATGAGAATACTGAGCGAAGAAGGATTAACGCTCAAAAAACGATGGAATGAGTTCGGACTGTGCTGAGGGAATTAATCACCAAAGGATGGCAGTAGAACTCATGATAAATAGCGTGACTGGGGAAAAATGGACTTTGTCGAATTTGACCACATCGACACAAATTCACAATAGAAAATTCACGGAATGCCTTCAGTGAAAAATTTACAGCACTTGAAACAACGGAAATTTCATTGAGGCCTAGTTGTGCAAGCTTAATGAGCGTTTATAATCATCTGAATTTCAATTGATTCAAGGAGAACCCGAAAATTCGGCAATGGAAATTCAACGGCCATTTTCATAAGGGTAGTTCGCGTGCAAAACTGTTTTATTTATGAATGAGCCAGAAATGTATACCTTCCTGGCTCTAGGCCGCGCAGAAATGTACGTCTTGCGCAGAGACGCATAATAAATTGCATACCCTTGAGGCGTATCTCAGTTCTCTTTTCCATTTAAGCCACTTGTTGTTTTGTTGTTTTGTGGGGTTTAACGTCCCAAAACCAGCTCTGATTATGAGAGACGCCGTAGTGGAGGTCTCCGGAAATTTCGACCACCTGGGGTTCTTTAACGTGCACTGACATCGCACAGCACACGGGCCTCATCATTTCGCCTCCATCGAAATGCAGCCGCCGCGGCCGGGATTCGATCCCGCGACCTTCGGATCTGCAGCCGAGTACCGTAGCCACTAGACCACCGTGGCGGGGCTCATTTAAGCCACTACAAGATTCCTTCGACGCCAAGGACTCTGGGCCAACTCTGTATAGCGGAAGCGCTGCGTGCCCCCACTGTTGTAAACGCTGTAGTTTGTTCTTTGGCATTTGCATTACAATTGTCTGTGACGCCTGAGTGCAGCGATTAAGGTTCTTTTGGACTACCCTCACTTGTCAGCGAGCTCATTCTAGCACCGACACCAATTCCAATCTCTCTTATTACTCTGAGATAATTGAAACGGGTCGTGACAGACTATACAGCGCCGATACTTCTGGGACCTGCTACTCCTAGCACGCTGTTCCGTGCCCACTGCTCGCAACCTAGCTAAACTCCGCGGGGTTAACTTTCATATACCCACAGCGGCGAACGTGCGAAGATGCCCAGGTGCTTCGGGAAAGACGCCACGTTTTTGTACACACCCAAAAACACCTAGATCAGGGGTAGAATTGCTATAATTTACATCCCCAAACGTGACTGTGGTTGTGACGTTTTGCGACTGGGCAAGGCGATGAAGGTTCGACTGCGAATATGGAGGCTTGGTTCATACTCGTTGGATGGAGTGCAATTGTTCTTGTGCACTGGGACGCCGATGAACCCCTAACGAATTCAATACGGTCAAAGTTAATCCCTGAATGGATACGCCATGGTGGAGGAATCCGGGAATTTCGACGCTCCGGGGGTTCCTTAACGTGCGCTGATAACGCACAGGACACGTGCAGCTATCGGATTTTCGATTCCATCAAAAATGCGGCCGCGGCGGCCGGGATCGAACCCTCATTTTTCGTTGCAGCAGCCGACCATTCTAACGACTGTATGAGAAGCTCAGGGGAAGATGGAGGCTTGAATCGATGAACAGATCGCTGAAAACGATGTCGAACAGGGAATGTCGCAGGAGCCAACGTTTCGACAAGTGGACTTGTCTTCGTCAGGACGGCGACCCGACGTCTTCGTCACGTTGGCTTCTGCGACATTCACGGCAATTGTATGTGTGATGTCTGAGTATTTCAGGTGATAGCTAAATAAATTTCCTGATCACCTTTTCCGCGATGGCCTCGATACTTTCGTCGTGCATAAAGGCCCGAGCACACCTTCCGACACGCGTGGACGATGCGGCGATGACTCGTTCGCTCGCAAAATACTTCGCTGACCTATACAACAGTTTATTTTGCAACTAAGACACACACAGGCGATGCTTGCAACACGAACAAACCGTGTTTGAACTGGCTGCGACATGGCACACGTCGTACACTTCGCGGCCGGTATCACGTGTCGTTTTCTACGTCACGGATAGCTTCCGGCAGATGGCGCCACGGTATGTGGTCGAGGCCAATAGTTAGGCTATTACCTTCGAACAGCGCAGACTATCCTGTCCGGTTCCCTTCCTTCGCATTTTCGTTACAGTTAGAGGCTTTTATATATAAAATACGCGGGAAGAAAAGTACGTTCTCTCCAACGCACTGCACAAGATTTGAGCATGGTCATCCCTCAAAGAAGGACGTACGCTTAAGATATGGTGACTGTATGAAGGAGATTTGAAGATATGAAGGAGTATTATTCAAGAATACGGAGCTAACAAATTCTCCGAGGTGAAACGGCATCAAGGTCGCCGACGAAAACCTGCAGCCGGTGCTTACATTTCGCGCGCTATGCAATGCTCGCTTTGAACCAATCCTTTTCTCATCGTTCCTCCTCCGCAATCGGCTTCTTCGAGCCACGTAACCCTGTTAAGGGGTACCCAACTGGACATATGATCTGTTCAACCTCGCCGCACTATCTTGTCCTTCACCTTCTGCTTGCAGAGTCGACGTTTTTCAACCGCTTAGGATGGCATATCAGACTTGGCCAAGTATTATAATTCACGAACTAGTTGCGAGAGCCAGTGGGCACGACCTAAAGCAGTAACGCGACACCTCTTGCATGCATGCGGTCTTGGTCGCGGCCTTACAGAAGCAATCCCTCTCCCGCTTCATGGCGAGAGTTCTCTGTAAGCGTCTCCGCTTCACGAGTAGCGCCTATATATATTTCGCGGACGAAGCTCCCCCGGAGTCCCGAGTCCAGTGCTCCTGACCCGCGCGAGACTTGCGTGCCGTTCTATAGCTCGCCGCGAAGTCGTAAGCGCGAGGAATTCCCATTCGCACAAATCGAGAAGCTCGACCGGAGGCATGATGAAGATTCGCGCCACCATCGCGTACGTTCTACTATTGGGCACGTTGGCCGTATCCTCGCTACCGGCAGCTGCCGGAGACTGTGCCCAGGAATGGCAGTTCGATTGCGGAAATGGTGCGTGCGTCGACCCGCGGCTTGTGTGCAACGGTGACAACAACTGCGACAACAACGAGGACGAGAACGTCTGCACTCCCGAACGCTTCGTCTCCCCTCCGTGCAGCTTCGCGTGCCACACCGGGACACGCTGGATACCTCCCCACTGGGTTTGCGATGACGAAAACGACTGCGGCGATGGCTCCGACGAGAAGAACTGCCCCGAAGCAAGAGATGCAGCGCTAAACTGCACTTCAACCACGAGCCCCGAACCGACGTTGGCGTCGCCTTTGAACGACACCACCCCAGGTGACGTTAGCAGCACGGCGTCGCCTCCTGCCCGAAGCTGCAACATCACCGACGGCGACTTCCCGTGCCTGGACGGCCGGTGCCTGCTTCCAGTTCAAGTGTGCGACGGAGTGACAGACTGCAGCGACGGTGCCGACGAAGGTCGCTTCTGTCAACTCATCCAGCAACGGAATCAACGACGGCAAGAAGAGAAGCCGCAGGAGCAGCAGCAAGAGCAGCCACAGCATCAGCCGCAGCAGCACCAGACAAAGCAGCAGCAGTATGGTTTCCGTGGCTGGTTGCTGGACCTCAGCATGCAGTTCCGCATGCTCTTCCAGCCGTTGCAGGATTCCTCCAACCTTACGAGCAGGCAGTAAGGCGGAAGACACGTCACGTCGTACGAAATAGTGGCAAGTGGACCGAACGCGGCAAATCTGGAAGGTTCACCGCTGCCCTGGTGAGCTTCGAATGGGCTCTGTGTATGCTGCGGCCATTCGTGCAGCTACCAGAACAGTGGCGGTTCGGTACTCGGATGTTGCCAGTCTAACTGCTTGTGGTTTTATGCGTTCTTGGTATTTTGATTGCCTTAACTGAGACGCCAACTGTAATTTTAATAAAGCTCACCGCACGTGCATAACGGTCGTACACTGTCGCACAATGTCCTGTTGGTGGTGACCAGTTGGCGAAACTGTCAAAGCGCCATTTGGCGGTGAAATGACGAAGTTTGGGCAAATGCATTATGTACTTATTACTATCGTGCTGGTTTGTTGGCGGTGCTCGCAGCTCTCGCATACACTGGAGCGTAAGTGTTCTTTTCGTTGATTTTAAGATATATGTATATATATATCTCTCAAGACTTCACTAGAAATTGGCGAACCTACAGTTTTTATTCGTTGCGGCTGTCGCATTTAACTGTCGTGCATTTACGTTGGGAACAGCGCTCATTGTCATTCAAGTGAGCGAGCTTCCTGTGCGACTTAAATGCACCAACGCCATCACATGCCACAGCAATGTCTGGAGTATTCCCGAACTTCTCGCACTGCGATGTTGTCAAATTTCTGGAATACCGTCACTTTCTGCGATTTTACCTTCGCATGAGCGCTTTCCGTCGGATCCTTCAGTGAATGTGTACGCAGATGTGGGCAGAAACAACTTCCAGCGATATTCTTACAGCCTGCTAACAGCATGCTTACAGCATATAGTAGCATATTCTTAAAGCCTCCCATTCCTTCCCTTCTCCCCATGCGAACGTGCCTCTTTTTTCATCCTTCCGGCTCCCCCAACATTTTATCTCTTTTACAGGCGGTCCCATTACATGCTAGCCAAACGCAAATTTGATCTGTTCACTCTCCTCGCCTTTTCTTATCCTGCATTATTCCTCCATCTGCCGGGCGAAGGCCTTCTAGCCACCATCCGAGACTCGTGTTAGAACTTCGTCATCATCTTAATTAGCTGTTTTTGTCTTCTTGCTTCAAGCACTGCGGGAAGCATTAAAATAGAAGCAGGCCGGAATGTGGGGGAGGTAAGGCTTGGGGCGTGTGAATGAAGCCAGCGCCTATGTGCTGTATCCGCAGCGCGGGAGTGCAACGCGCTGTTCCACAGCGCTTATCTGGGGTTGTGTGTACGAGGCGATTGCGTGCGGTCTCTCACGTACGCTGCTGCGTTCAGGCGGTTGTGAAGCGATAGAACGGTAGTTCTCTCTTCAGTGCATTTAGTTACTTCCGATACCGATGTCATTGCGTTAGCTGGGTGCCAAGATGCCCAGAAGCGCGCGCCTACAGTGAGAAATTGACCCTGCTAAGGGCCCTGTGGAAAAGTCCTCTTTCTGCAGCCTTTACTGGCGCAGAGCGCGATGCCGTCCGAACATGGCGTCCAAGAAGAAACCCCAAGGCCAACAAGCTCAATACCCACTACACTCCCCTAGTTCCTCGTCGTCTTCACCGCGACGCGCACAATATTCAAGAGGCCCATTGCGGCATCTCTTATTTCATTTGCAAGGAGCATCTGTTACAATGACGTAGGTGGTGCCGATAAAACGCCAAGAGCCGGAGATGTGAGTTTGGCAGATCGCAGTTGGTGCACTACTACAGGTCAGGGTAACGGCACTCAGTGTGGACGTTGTCGTGATCTCAAAGGCAAAGTAGTAGCAGCCGCAATGCACGTGTTCCTTCGCCAGTGAACGAGAGCGGACCACTAGTTCTTGGCGCTACACGAACATTTAGAAGTTCTTCTAAAAACGTTCCTGTCGCTGCACGCAACATGCTTTAAAGTCGCACGTACGTACATCATTATCCAACAGCAACCGTCAGTTACCCAATATTAGCAACACCAACATTTAGTCAATGTAACCCGGTGTTAACCAACACTCAGCGAGCACTAGCTGGCGGCTAGCGCACTGAGCCTGTGCCAGGGCACGGCCGCTTGATGAAAACGCACGTGGTGCGGCCTGCGACGTTGGCGACGTCTCCAGAAAGCGGTGTGACGAGCGTAGTCCTGAAGCCCACCGCAGCGGCGCCACTGCTACGGGACAAAGGCGTGCGCGCGCGATGAACCGTGGGTTCCGCATGTGTCGCGCAGCGCGTTTGCATTTTATTTACGCGAGACTGCAATAATATAAAATTTGATGCAAATTTGGGTGCAAAATTTGACCATGATCACTCGTTAAAGAAGGACGCTTAAGATATGGTGACTGTATGAAGGAGATTTTTAAAGCTTCGCGCGTTGTGATTTGCAAACTGGAGTTCGAAATATAATTTTAGGTACCCTCTAAGGGTAATAAGCGCTGTTTTCCGGAATATATTCTTTAAAAGTAGTTGTCGCCGTAGTGTGGTATTTAAAAGCTGTCACAGATAAGTGCATCCAACAGAATACATAAATTGGAAGGTCTGCCTTAAATTGAAAGTCGGTTAGACAGCCGACACTGCCTTACGCGTACAGAAAGAGGCCTCCGGGTGCAAAGTACTGGCACGAGGCAAAGTTGGCCAGCTGTGTACGGGTCACCCGCAAAGTTCCAGTGTAACACACTGAAATTCTGAAAGCGAACGCCAAAGTGCCAGATCGAATAGTATACAAGATTGCGCGCAAATATACCGGCTCATATTCGTTTGGCGCGCCTTTTTCGCATCGACGTGACCCTTTTCTCCTTTGTTTTTTTGTTTGCCACCTCTTTGTCCTGGTCACGCGACCACGTTACAAGATAGCCAGCCGGACGTTTGATCCGTTCAACCACCCGATCCCTGCTTATATTGCGCTGTCTCTGTCTCAGGGCAGTGAACCCCCTTTCCCCGCTAGCGAAAAGCACACGTATGGACTTCCCTCGACTTTTATCACTGGAGCATCGCGAGCAAAACTCTCGCAGCCAATGGCGCCGATCCTCGGAAGAAGCGCGCCCTCTTGCGTGCCGTCTTTGTAGGCGTCTCTCTGATGTCGTCGGCCACTTCGGACGGCAGCTGTCGCCTAAACGCCTACGCTTCACGAATACTTCGTACTTGCCCGAACCAAGCTCCGACAGCCGGCCCTTAGCGTCGATCCAACCTGCCCCGAGCTGCAACGTGCGCCCGTGTGCCTCCTTCCTGTGCAGCTGGTCAAAGTCGGTCACCGGTATGCTCGAGTCTGTGTACGGACAAGCTGGCTATCCGCAGCCAAAGTATGAAGCGTCGCGCCATCATCGCGCACATGCTGCTGGCGACGATGCTTGTTCTCCCGCCACCTCAGGTGGCCGTATCGTGGTTTTTTGGCAGCGACGGTAGAAATTTCGATTGCGAGAATGGGCGTACCATCCCAGTGCAGCATATGTGCGACGGTGACAACGACTGCGGTAACAATGAGGACGAGAACGTCTGCACTCCCGAACGCTTCGTTTGCCCCGCTGAGAGCTTCACTTGCGGCTAAAAGATGCGCTGTATCCCTCGGGACTGGGTTTGCAACGGCGGTAACGACTGCCACGATGCCATCGACGGAGTGCCCTCCGACGAGAAGAACTGCCCGGGAGCGACAGAAGTGACGACTGCTGCCAGTGACGCGACAGAGACGACGACGCCCGAGCTGACAACGCGCGAGACGACGCCGCCTGCTATCGCCTCGACTGGAGCCACCAGCGGTACGACCTCGCGCCCTCCTCGCGTTTGCAGCGTCTCCGACGGCGACTTCCCGTGCCTGGACGGCCGCTGCCTGCTTCCAGTTCAAGTGTGCGACGGAGTGACAGACTGTAGCGACGGCGCGGACGAGGGTCGCTTCTGTCGGCTCGTCCGTCGTGGGGACAAACAGTCGCAGCACCAGCTAGAACAGCAGCCAGAACAGCAGCCAGAACAGCAGCCAGAACAACATCCTGGACAGCAGCCGCAACGGCAGACAGAACTTGCGCCAGAACCACAGCCGCAACAGCAGCACGGCCTACTCGGCTGGCTGGTGGACGTCCGCGCGCAGTTCCGCTTGTTGCTGCAGCCGTTGCAGAGTTCCTCTAACATAACGAGCAGGGAATGACGTGGCAGGAACATGAAGCGAAACGGCGGTCATATGTACCACGCGCGGCACGTCGAAGAGGGTCCCTCGAATTTCGTACTAAAATTGTGAGACCCTAGCGCTATGATCATTCAGCTGCCGCGGGATTGCCAATGTGGCACGTGGATAGGTGCACTTTTGTGACGTTACTGTGGTGCCGTTTCCGTTAATTTGGCCACATGGTGAATTCTATTTTCCTTATATGCAAAATGCAATAAAACGCTTCGCACACGCATAGTGGCCGGCCAATCTACGCATTTTTTCACGCATTGTATTTGTAACGTTATATATATATATATATATATATATATATATATATATATATATATATATATATATATATATATATATATATATATATATATATATATTGGGGTTTTTTGGCAGCTACCGTAGATATTTTCGATTGCGAGAATGGGCGTACAAACCCAGTGCAGCATATGTGCGACGGTGACTCTCTCTCTCTCTCTCTCTCTCTCTCTCTCTCTATATATATATATATATATATATATATATATATATATATATATATATATATATACACACACACACAAGAATGTTCGCTTCAGAGAAACCCACTGTGGTAACTTATCAGCGGCTCAGTTCGAGTACGTGTAATGGATACCTGTCCACTGCGGCCGTATTTCTATATGGGAGAAATACAAAAAAAAAAAGAATAGAGCCGGCCACTTCAATTTAGATGCACGTTAAATATTGCCTGCTGGTCAAAACTAATCCGAAGCAATACTATCGTGGTCCTGAACAATAAAATCCAAGCAGTGGTTATATCCTCTTCAGAGATTTTCTGAAGGGGATATAACGAGAGATATTCTGAAGAGGATATATAATGTTAAAGTAATGGATCTTGCTGTGCAAATTAAACTCACTGAATTCTATCGTGCGGACGGCAGCAATAACCTGAGGTTTTCCGGAATATATCGCACTGTGGTGCCGTTAAATTTCTACTCCGCTATAAGCTGTCTGTTTGTGTAATGCTGCATCCACGTGAGTGCTCCCCGTGCGGTGAACAGTTATACAACGGATGACAGGAATCATAATCAGCAGTACTGCTAATCTAGAATGCATTTGCAACCAAGCTGCAACTTGAAAGATTTGATTGATGATTGATTTATTCCTGGGGTTGTACGTCCCAAAACCATGATTATGAGAGACGCCTTAGTGGAGGGCTCCGGAAATTTTGACCACCTGGGGTTCTTTAACGTGCACTGACATCGCACAGCACACGGGCCTCAACAGTTCGCCTTCAACGAAATGCAGCCACCGCGACCAGGGTTTTGATAACCTGAAAGATTTCTCTTTCATATGGGTTGTCGAGTGACTGCACTTTTCTGTGCAACATTGTGGAACAAGATGACAAAAATAAAAAAAAAAGTGTGCAGCGAGGTGGCATGCAGATAGTTCAGCCCCTTTGTCGACCCGCAGTGGAACTGATGCTCCACGCTCCGCACGCAGTGTTCTTTTATGGCTGATACCGACCGCGGCGTTTCTGTGGCTGCCACGTTTTCAAGCTGCGTATAAGGTCGAGGGTACGACTACTGGCAACTGTGGCGTAATTTATATTGTTCGCTGTGTGTAGTACAAGGGCGTTCGCGCATTGAGATAAGGGATGCAAAGTGATCTGAACTAATGCTCGCATACACCACTGCTCCGTGCAGCTGATAACCGGCACCAGGGCCAACATAGTTATTTTTAACGCTTTGCAAAAGTCTGAACATCAGGAACCACTACAACAGAGGCGCGCAGAGGTTATTGGTGGCGTTCAAGGTGCTGATCTCGGGTCATCGCGGCTATGCTCCAGCATTTCAAGTTAAGTAGTGTTGTGTATATGAAGCGAATATGTATAAGATGCGCTAAATACTTGATTTGTGGACAATAAGGATTTCCGACGAACCCAAGATTTCATTAACCACCCTTACGAAAAGTGCCATATATAAGGCCATTAATTAGAACTGATAAATGGGCGAGTTGTATATACGTATTCATTATTAAGAAAACGGCGCAGCACACAAAGGGAAAGGCTAAAGATTAAGACACGAAGAGGAACGCCGAACTCAATATAAGATCGTGCTAGGCGCTGGGCATTATGGGGATATATATGGCAATACGTACATAACCATATTTTCCCAATTCCTCGTATGGCAATACAAGTCCCATACAATAATGGCCATATATGGCAATTGATAATTCTTGTATAGTACTTGTTCACTCAGTGGGCTGAATTGGTGCCTCCATTTTAATTCCCACGAAATTCGCGAGAAGTGCGTTATATAGGGCTAAATCTTAAAGAAACTCAGGTTTTTATTGTGTTTATTTTGGCCATTCGATATTTCCGACATCGCTTTAATTCAGAATTTTTTTTCCTGTGCCTAAACATCCGAATTAACGAGCCTTTTCTGTACTTAAGGTGTGAGCTACCTGACAAAAACAAACCGCAGCAAAGTATTCGCAACAGGATGACACATTTTTGTGCGCCGCAGCCAATTTTCGGGAACTAATTGGCAAATTGTATATAATGAACTATAACGGTATTGGCTGGTGTAAACAAGCCAAAAAAAAAAAAAAAAAGCAAGGCGTCCATGTTTTAGAGAAGCTGGGATCCTAAGAGGTAGAACATATGAACTGGGCAGAAACCTTAGATGAGCAAGATAGATTCGTAGAATATTCGCGAAAAGAAATAAGCATGGAGAGGAATAATAATTGCGGAGTTGCGGCAGGAATGTGTGGTGGTAATTTACATATAGGCTAGAATAAGTGAAAAAAACTGAAATGCAGTCAATGCAAGGTTGCAGTAACGATGCAATAGCCACGCAATGTAACAAACAGCCCTGGAAGCTCTTTACATAGCTCGGAAGAAGGTGATAAAGCAGATAATAGCCATCACGATCGCCATTGCAGGGCGTAGGAGCAGTCATCAAGTGTCGTTCAAGAATACGAAGCTAACAAATACCCCCGAGGTGAAACGGCATCAAAGTCCTCGACGAAAACCTGCAGGCGGTGCTTACATTTCGCTTTGTTGTTTTGTGGGGTTTTACGTCCCAAAACCAGTTCTGATTATGAGAGACGCCGTAGTGGAGGGCTCCGGAAATTTCGACCACCTGGGGTTCTTTAACGTGCACTGACATCGCACAGCACACGGGCCTCAACATTTCGCCTCCATCGAAATGCAGCCGCCGCGGCCGGGATTCGATCCCGCGACCCTCGGATCAGCAGCCGAGTACCTTAGCCACTAGACCACCGTGGCAGGGCTTACATTTCGCGCGCTATGCATTGCTCGCTCTGGAGCACTCGCTTTCTCATAGTTTGTCCTCCGCAGTCGGTTTCTTCGAGCCGCGTAACCCTGTTAAAGGGTACCCAACTGGACATTTGATCTGTTCAACCTCGCCGCACTATCTTGTCCTTCACCTTCTGCTTGCAGAGTCGACGTCTTTCAACCGCTGAGGATGGCATATCAGACTTGGCCAAGTATAATAATTCAGGAACTAGTTGCGAGAGCCAGTGGGCACGACCTAAAGCAGTAATGCGACACCTCTTGCATGCATGCCGTCTTGGTCGCGGCCTTACAGAAACGATCCCTCTCCCGCTTCATGGCGAGAGTTCTCTGTAAGCGTCTTTCCTTTACGAGTGGCGCCTATATGAGTGGTGGTTTACGCGGACGAAGCTTCTCTGTAGTCCCAATTCCAGTGCTCTTGACCCGCGCGAGACTTGCGTGCCGTTCTATAGCTCGCCGCGAAGTCGTAAGCGCGAGGGATTCCCATCCGCACAAATCGAGAAGCTCGACCGTAGACATGATGAAGAATCGCGACTCCATCGCTTACGTTCTGCTATTGGGAACGTTGGGCGTATTCTCGCTACCGGCAGCTGCCGGAGACTGTGCCCATGAATGGCAGTTCGATTGCGGAAATGGTGCTTGCGTCGAACCGTACATGGTGTGCGACAACGCCGACCAATGCGGCAACAGCGCCGACGAGAACGACTGCACAGACGACCTCTTCGTTTGCCCACCGTGCGCCTTCGCCTGCCACAACGGGACACGCTGCGTATCTCCCATCTGGGTGTGCGACAACGACAACGACTGCCGCGATGGCTCGGACGAGAAGAACTGCCCCGATGCAAGAGCTGCGGCGCTAAACTGCACTTCATCCACGAGGCCCAAACCGACATTGGCGTCGCCTTTGAAGGACACCACCCCAGGTGACGTTAGCAGCAAGACGTCGCCTCCTGCCCGAAGCTGCAACATCACCGCCGGCGGCTTCCCGTGCCTGGACGGTCGGTGCCTGCTTCCAGTTCAAGTGTGCGATGGAGTGACAGACTGCAGTGACGGTGCCGACGAGGGTCGCTTCTGTCAACTCATCCAGCAACATAATCAACAACGGCAAAAAGAGAAGCCGCAGAAGCAGCCACAACATCAGGCACAGCGGCACCAGACAAAGCAGCAACAGCATGGTTTCCGTGGCTGGTTGCTGGACCTCAGCATGCAGTTGCGCATGCTCTTCCAGCCGTTGCAGGATTCCTCCAACCTAACGAGCAGGGAGTAAGGCGGAAGACACGCCATACAAAGTGGTGGCAAGTGGACCGAATGCGGCAAATCTGGAAAGTTCACCGCTGCCCTGTTGAGCTGCGCATGTGCTCTATGTATGCTGTTGTCATTCATGCAGGTACCACGACAGTGGCGGTTTGGGACTCGGGTGTGCCCAATGTACCTGCTTGTGGTTTTAAGCATTCTTGTTATTTTGATTGCCTTAACTCAGCTGCCAACTGTAATTTTATAACGGTCACCGCACGTGCATAACGGTCGTCGATTTCTGCATTATAACACAATCTCCTGTTGGCGGTGATCAGTTAGCGGAGTTGTCAAAGGGCCATTTGGCGTTGAAATGAAGTTTGCGCCAAATACATTTTGTAGTCATTAATATCGTTCGGATTTTTTCGCGATGCTCGCAGCTATACGCTGGAGCGCAACTGTTCGTTTCGTAGATTTTATATCGGTTTCCACCGAAGGCAGCTTTGTTTTCGTCCACTTTAATTCCTTTCTACGTACTCCACAATTATAAACTTGAATAACTTCCCCTATGCTTTCCTAGGCTTCGATATTTGTTGGTTCATTAAGTTTTTGCTGACAAATAAACGAGCCCTTGACCGTGTCCCTTTCGATAAAGTGAAGGGGTGAAGCGCTCGCTTCTTAAGCGTGATTGGTGCCTCCATTTCCATTCCCACGAACTTCGCCAGAAGTACGTTATATAGTTCTTAACGTGAAAAAAAGACGTGTTTATTGATGTTATTTTGACCATTCCATATTTCCGACATGCGGTTAATTCAGACATTTTTTTCCTGTTCCTAAGCATCCAAATTAACCAGCCTTTACTCTAATGAAGGTGCCAGCTACCCGACAAAAACAAACCGCAGCAAAGTATTCGCAACAGGATGACGCATATTTGTGCACGGCAGCCCATTTTCGGAACAAAATGGCAAATTGTATATAATGAACTATAACGGTATTCGCTAGTGTAAACACGCCAAAAAAAAAACAAGAAATAAAGCAAGACGTCCATCCTTTAGAGAAGCTGGGATCCTAAGAGGAAGGCGATATGGAATGAGCGGATACGTTAGATGAGCAAGATATATTATTAGAATATTGGCGAGAAAAGGAAGCATGAAGAGCGATAATAGATGCGGAGTTGCAGTAGGAATGTAGTCGTAAGTTACATATAGGCTAGAATATATGAAAAAAATGAAATGGAGTCAATGCAGGGTTGCAGTAACGATACAATAACCACGCATTGTAACAAACAGCCTTGGCACCCCTTTATACACAGCTCGAAAGAAGATTATAAAGCAGATAATAGCCATCACGATCGTCATAGCAGGGTGTAGGAGCAGTCATCAAGTCTTAGTGTCGTTCAAGAATACGGAGCTAACAAATTCCCCGAGGTGAAAGGGCATCAAGGTCGTCGACGAAAACCTGTAGCCGGTGCTTACATTTCGCCCGCTATGCACTGCTCGCTTTAGAGCAATCCTTTTCTCATAGTTTCTCCTCCGCAGTCGGTTTCTTCGAGCCACGTAGCCCTGCTAAGGGGTATTCAACTGGACATTTGATCTGTTAAACCTAGCCGCACTATCTTGACCTTCACCGTCTGCTTGCAGTGACGCCGCTTTTCAACCGCTCAGGACGGCATATCAGACTTGGCCAAGTATTATAATTCACGAACTAGGTGCGAGAGCCAATGGGCGCGACCTAAAGCAGTAATGCGACACCTCTTGCATGCATGCCGTCTTGGTCGCGGCCTTACAAAAACGATCCCTCTCCCACTTCATGGCGAGAGTTCTCTGTAAGCGTCTGCGCTTCACCAGTGGCGCCTATATATATTACGCGGACGAAGCTTCTCTGTAGTCCCAATTCCAGTGCTCCTGACCCGCAAGGAACTCGCGCCTTCTTCTACTGCTCGTCGCGAAGTCGTAAACGCGAGGGATTCCTATCTGCACAAACTGAGAAGCTCGACCGGAGACATGAAGAACCGCGCCACCATCGCTTATATTCTGCTATTGGGCACGTTCATCGTATCCTCTCTACCAGCAGCTGCCGGAGACTGTGAACACAAGTGGCAGTTCGATTGCGGAAATGGGGCGTGCGTCGAACCGTACAAGGTGTGCGACAACGTCGACCACTGCGGCAACAGCGCCGACGAGAAAGCCTGCACAGGCGATGTCTTCGTTTGCCCCCCGTGCGCCTTCGCATGCCACAACGGGACACAATGCACACTGGCCCGATGGGTTTGCGACAACGCCCACGATTGCCACGATGGGTCGGACGAGAAGAACTGCCCCGAAGCAAGAGCTGCGGCGCTAAACTGCGCTTCATCCACGAGGCCCCAACTGACATCGGCGTCGCCTTTGAAGGACACCACCCCAGGTGACGTTAGCAGCACGGCGTCGCCTCCTGCCCGAAGCTGCAACATCACCGACGGCGACTTCCCGTGCCTGGACGGCTGGTGCCTGCATCCATTTCAAGTGTGCGATGGAGTGACAGACTGCAGCGACGGTGCCGACGAAGGTCGCTTCTGTCAACTCATCCAGCAACGGAATCAACGACGGCAAGAAGAGAAGCCGCAGGAGCAGCAGCAAGAGCAGCCACAGCATCAGCCGCAGCAGCACCAGACAAAGCAGCAACAGCATGGTTTCCGTGGCTGGTTGCTGGACCTCAGCTTCCGCATGCTCTTCAAGCCGTTGCAGGATTCCTCCAACCTAACGAGCAGGGAGTAAGGCGGAAGACACGCCATACAAAGTGGTGGCAAGTGGACCGAATGCGGCAAATCTGGAAAGTTCACCGCTGCCCTGTTGAGCTGCGCATGTGCTCTATGTATGCTGTTGTCATTCATGCAGGTACCACGACAGTGGCGGTTTGGGACTCGGGTGTGCCCAATGTACCTGCTTGTGGTTTTAAGCATTCTTGTTATTTTGATTGCCTTAACTCAGCTGCCAACTGTAATTTTATAACGGTCACCGCACGTGCATAACGGTCGTCGATTTCTGCATTATAACACAATCTCCTGTTGGCGGTGATCAGTTAGCGGAGTTGTCAAAGGGCCATTTGGCGTTGAAATGAAGTTTGCGCCAAATACATTTTGTAGTCATTAATATCGTTCGGATTTTTTCGCGATGCTCGCAGCTATACGCTGGAGCGCAACTGTTCGTTTCGTAGATTTTATATCGGTTTCCACCGAAGGCAGCTTTGTTTTCGTCCACTTTAATTCCTTTCTACGTACTCCACAATTATAAACTTGAATAACTTCCCCTATGCTTTCCCAGGCTTCGATATTTGTTGGTTCATTAAGTTTTTGCTGACAAATAAACGAGCCCTTGACCGTGTCCCTTTCGATAAAGTGAAGGGGTGAAGCGCTCGTTTCTTGGGCGTGATTGGTGCCTCCATTTCCATTCCCACGAACTTCGCCAGAAGTACGTTATATAGTTCTTAACGTGAAAAAAAGACGTGTTTATTGATGTTATTTTGACCATTCGATATTTCCGACATGCGGTTAATTCAGACATTTTTTTCCTGTTCCTAAGCATCCAAATTAACGAGCCTTTACTCTATTTAAGGTGCCAGCTACCCGACAAAAACAAACCGCAGCAAAGTATTCGCAACAGGATGACGCATATTTGTGCACGGCAGCCCATTTTCGGAACTAAATGGCAAATTGTATATAATGAACTATAACGGTATTCGCTAGTGTAAACAAGCCAAAAAAACAAGAAACAAAGCAAGACGTCCATCCTTTAGAGAAGCTGGGATCCTAAGAGGAAGAAGATATGGAATGAGCGGATACGTTAGATGAGCAAGATATATTATTAGAATATTGGCAAGAAAAGGAAGCATGAAGAGCGATAATAGATGCGGAGTTGCAGTAGGAATGTAGTCGTAAGTTACATATAGGCTAGAATACATGAAAAAAAATGAAATGGTGTCAATGCAGGGTTGCAGTAACGATACAATAACCACGCATTGTAACAAACAGCCTTGGCAGCTCTTTATACACAGCTCGAAAGAAGATTATAAAGCAGATAATAGCCATCACGATCGTCATAGCAGGGTGTAGGAGCAGTCATCAAGTCTTAGTGTCGTTCAAGAATACGGAGCTAACAAATTCCCCGAATTGAAACGGCATCAAGGTCGTCGACGAATACCTGCAGCCGGTGCTTACATTTCGCGCGCTATGCGTTGCTCGCTTTGGAGCTATCCTTTTCTCATAGTTTCTCCTCCGCAGTTAGTTTCTTCGAGTCAAGTAACCCTGTTAAGGGGTACCTGTGATGTGTGATGTGCGCGGTTTAAAAAGTGCGCGTGAAAATAAAGAGTGACGCGAAGGAAAAAAGAAAACAACGACCGAAGACGCTCGTGAACCGGATAACAAGAATATGAAAGACGACGAAGACGAAGAACAACGGAAGGCGGGGCGTTGCAAAATGAAATCAAGAAAAGGAAAAGGACCAACCAGAAACATCCACGGAATTCCCAGCGGCGAATAGCTGACGAACACGAGAACGCAGCAGCCGCCAATCAGAAAATAACAACTAAGCAAACGGGAAAGAAAAGCTTGGAGCATCGGATTCTTCGTAGAGTTCCAGGGGAGTTCCAGGAGGAGGAGTTCGAGAAAGGCAGCGGAAGGCAGCGGATCGTCCACCGGGCCGGGCGTTGAAGACGGCAATCAGGTACCGGACCCGAGCCACAAGGGCTTCACCCGAACGGGACCTCCTGCTGACCTGATTCCAGCCATCGGAACTCCAGCGACTCGCAAGCTCCAGGCGAGGACTTACTCGATCTTGTGCCCGCAGGCATAGTGTGAACAGTCGGGCTGCGGGTCCGAGTTCCACGTTCAGATGCCTGGCCAAGATGCCGCTACCATCTCATCGAGCCGCCTAGCCGCCCACGTCCTCCGTCGCCACGAGACATTTGGGGCGCTCCTTTTCGCAAGCCTGCTGCGCTTCGCTCATTCGTCTTCACTCGAGCTCATCGACGATTTGGTGAGCCATGGTGAGCTTCACACATCACTGACGGACCCTTAGAGATTAAACTGCCAGGACTCTCGTAGCTCCTACAGAGACTTTATTAGGACGTACTGTCTTTTCCATTTCGTTTCTCTCTCAAGTGCTTGTCGTTTAGTTTCTGTCTACTTGCAACAGTTTAATTAAAAGCTTTTGCGTGTGTCGTGTTGTGTGAAAAACGGCTTTGTCCTCGATTAGACTCTCGGAGGCTTCGCCTGAGAGAGTCGTCGAAAACAAATCTGTAGAACAACCTGCTAAATCATCACTGTACCCAACTGGACATTTGATCTGTTCAACCTCGCCGCACTATCTTGTCCTTCACCTTCTGCTTGCAGAGTCGACGTCTTTCAACCGCTCGGGATGGCATATCAGACTTGGCCCAGTATTATAATTCACCAACTAGGTGCGAGAGCCAATGGGCGCGACCTAAAGCAGTAATGCGACACCTCTTGCATGCTTGCCGTCTTCGTCGCGGCCTTACAGAAACGATCCCTCTCCCGCTTCATGGCGACAGTGCTTTGTAAGCGTCTGCGCTTCACCAGTGGCGCCTATATATATTACGCGGACGAAGCTTCTCCGGAGTCCAGTGCTCCTGACCCGCAAGGGACTCGCGCCCTTTTCCACAGCTCGCCGTGAAGTCGCAAACGCGAGGGATTCCCATCCGCACAAATCAAGAAGCTCGACCGGGGACATGATGAAGAACCGCGCCACTATCGCGTACGTTCTACTATTTGGCACGTTGGCCGTATCCTCGCTACCGGCAGCTGCCGGAGACTGTGCCCACAAGTGGCAGTTCGAATGCGGAAATGGGGAGTGCGTCGAACCGTACAAGGTGTGCGACAGCGTCAACAACTGCGGCAACAGCGCCGACGAGAACGACTGCACAGGCGACCTCTTCGTTTGCCCCCCGTGCGCCTTCGCCTGCCACAACGGGACACGCTGCATACCTCCCAACTGGGTTTGCGACTACGCCGACGACTGCCGCGATGGCTCGGACGAGAAGAACTGCCCAGAAGCAAAAGTGGCGGCGCTAAACTGCACTTCATCCACGAGGCCCCAACCGACATTGGCGTCGCTTTTGAACGACACCACCCCAGGTGACGTTAGCAGCACGACATCGCCTCCTGCCCGAAACTGCAACATCGCCGACGGCGACTTCCCGTGCCTGGACGGCTGGTGCCTGCATCCATTTCAAGTGTGCGATGGAGTGACAGACTGCAGCGACGGTGCCGACGAAGGTCGCTTCTGTGAACTCATCCAGCAACGGAATCAACAACGGCAAGAAGAGAAGCCGCAGGAGCAGCAGCAAGAGCAGCGACAGCATCAGCCGCAGCAGCACTATGGCTTCCGTGGGTGGTTGCTGGACCTCAGCATGCAGTTCCGAATGCTCTTCCAGCCGTTGCAGGATTCATCTAACCTAACGAGCAGGAAGTAACGTCGAATAAACGTGGTACGATATGGTGGCAAGTGAATCGAATGCGGAAAATCTGGAAGGTTCACCCCTGCAATGTTGAGCTGGGCATATATGTTCTGTACATGCTGTGACCATTCAGCTACCACGACTGTGGCGGCTTGGTACTCGGATGTGTCCAATCTACCTGCTTGCGGTTTTATGCATTCTTGTTATTTTGATTGCCTTAGTTCGTTTGCCAACTGTAATTTTGATAAGGCTCACCGCACATGCATAACGGTCGTCGATTGTCGTATCATAACACAATGTATTGTTGGTGGTGATCAGTAAGCGTAGTTGTGAAAGCGCCATTTTCAAAGTTAAAGTGCCAAGACGCCCAGAAGCGCGCGCCTACAGCGAGAAATTGACCCTGCAACAAGGGCCCATTGCGGCATCTTCTATTCCATTTGGAAGGAGCATATGTTACATTGAGAGAGATGGTGCCGATCAAACGTGATGAGCCGGAGATTCGGGTTTGGCAGATCGCAGTTGCTGCACTACTACAGGTCATAGTACCGGCGCGCAGTCTGCATGTTGTCGTGATCTCGGAAGACGCAGTAATAGTAGCAGCTATGTACGTGTTCCTTCGCCAGTCAACGAAAGCGGAACCACGGGTTCCTGTCGCTACACGATCTTTTAGATGAACTTCTAAAAAGTGCTTCTAAAGATGTTCCTGTCGCTACGTGCAGCCTGCTTTAAATTTGCACATCTGCCGTGATTATCCAACAGCAACCAACAGTTAACCAATATTAGCAACACTAAGAGTTAGTCAACGTTATTCAAAGTTCGTCAAAGTTAGTCACTATTAGCCAACACTCAGCTAGCACTAGCTGGCGGCTAGCACACTGAGCCTGTGCCAGGGTATCTAGAATGACGACCTACACCTGTGCTAGCGAACTAGCCAACAATAAGTCGACGTTAGCCAATACCTAGCAATCACTATCCAAAGTCAGCTAGTCCTGGGCAGTATTAGCCAACACGAGCCACCAGTCAAGTGTCCCCAGCCAGAGGTAACCAGCATTATAGTCTCGATTAGCAAGTGCTAAGTCACTACAATTTGACTGTGCAGCACCCTGTCCAGTTGAGAGGTTAATTAACGAGAACAATTCTCCTCTTTTTGGTCTTACACAAGAGGAGGAGAAGCGACTATATAAAGGTAAAAAGGGGGGGGGGGAAAGAGACAAAGACGAATAACACGTACAAACGATGACCTATGTTCACGTATATATAGACCTTTGTTAGCATACAGCAGCCACTCACGCTACTTCGACTGCCGTAACGACCGCAATAACGCATTCGTATATACCTATTGCTGCGACGGCTCGCGTAATTTCGGCGTTGTAAAATGACATCTTCTGACAGTCGTCAGTATATACTCGCTGCAGCTCCATCGCGAGCACTTGCTTCCGCCACAAGTTGCACAAACCTCCGGCGGAAGATCGGTCCAGCAATCTTGTGTTTTAGATATAACAATATACAAGACATATTATGGCTATTGTAACTTCATTCGTTCTTAGCAGTGACGTGTCGTCATCACTAGGATGCGCGTCGCCATCTCTTATAGACCAGCTTACGTAATGAAAGAACCGATCCGCGGTTGTCACATAATGCAGTACTGTCGCATACGGAACGAGTGCGTCTATATAGGTATAATGTTCAGGTACCAGCACAGATTCGGCCGACTCACGTATCCTTCTTTGACACACCCCTAGACGTCCTTTTCATACAATCCTGTTATCGCAGCCTGAATGTCCCGGAGGAATGACGCCGTATAATATACTGCGACTGCGGGCGGCAACACCCACGTCTTATCACAAAGCCGCCGAACGGGC
Organism: Hyalomma asiaticum; assembly: GCA_013339685.2. Taxonomy (NCBI): domain Eukaryota; kingdom Metazoa; phylum Arthropoda; class Arachnida; order Ixodida; family Ixodidae; genus Hyalomma; species Hyalomma asiaticum. The sequence continues at coordinate 42,063,247 of CM023489.1, read as the reverse complement.
TGTCCGAAACGCGTATCTCTCAGGGGCATGAGCATCCAGCAATCAACACGAGTAATCTGAGATCCGCGCGTTACGTAAGAATTACGTTTTGATTCTGCTCGCTCATGCTGTATCATTCGTCACGGCGCGAGAAGCTGTGAATCCCTTGCAAAAATGTCGTATATGGCATATATGGCCATATCAGCCATTGGGCTATATGTGGCACGCGTCTCTATTATATCCACATTTGCCCTGTTCGTGACAAGCCACACATGGGAATAGACTATACAAGAACCGTCATATATGGCTTTATCGCAAATTGGGCTAAAATGGTCATATATGGACACGTGCAATATACAGTCCCATGTGTATATATGGAATTCGGCATATCGGGCTATGTATGACATGTTTCCCTATAAGGACATATTCGCCGAATTCATGATAGAGCCATATAAGACAATACCTGTTAAAGGGTTGTCATATATGGCTCTATCGCGAATGGGGCAAATATTGCCATATATACGTGCCATGTAGAGCCCAATAGGTATATACAGAATTGGGCATATTGGGCTATATACGGCACATGCCCGTATATGGGCATATTCGCCAAACTTGTGATATGGCAATATGCCGTGTATGACTATCGCGTCAATATGTCATGCATGGCTATCACGAACTGGGAAAATATGGCCCTTCGCGGACACGCGCTGTATATAGCGCGATATGTACATATATAAATGGGCATATTGGGCTGTATGGTATGGCATGTGACCGTATGTGGCCATATTTGCCAAATTTGTGATAAGGCAATATGTCACATATGACCATCAAGGAATGGGCAAATAGGGCCCTTCGCAGACATGCGCCATATATAGCGCGATACGCCCAATGACAGATGTGGCCATGTATGTCATTTTGTAAGGGTAACGAAGGGTAAAAATGTCAGAGAAAAGACCACAGAACGTGCATGTAAACCACTCTGGCAGCGTAAATCATATCCTGTGCTAAATACATAACACGAATTCTTGAGTATCACGCTCTCATAGGCCGCTGTGTGAACTCCAAGAGCAGTTTACACACTTATCGAGGTGTATCTGTCCCGGGATAACGATAATCTTTTTTTTTTTTTTGCGTGACTCTCCCGTCTTTTCTTAGGGCTAAGCGCCCGGTGCTTCCAGATAATGCATAAAATACGTGTTGTCAGCGTGACACAGGATTTTCCCGCAGGAAAGTACCGAGCGCCGAAGGGTTCGCTTTCCAACGAAAGCGCCATCAAGACAGTTCACGCGCCTGGTTCTTCCAGATAACGCATAAAACGCGGGCTGTGCAGCGTGAGGATTTCCAGAAGGAAATACCGAACGCTGAGCTCTTCGCTATTTAATTAATGAAAGCGCCCTCCATCACGACAGCTGAAAGAATGTAATCGTGGAACAAGAATATGCCACAAAGAATGTCAGCTTGCTGCACTTTGTTGAAAACGTATTTGGGGCGTCTTTATAGAACGCCCAGTTACTTAGATACTGTATTACGTATTCCTCCACTAAGACCTGCCTCAAGGTCAAATCGTCGCTTAGGGACGTAAACCTTGAGGGACGGTCTTGTCTGCAGGCGTGTCAGTGTGTGCTGTCCGTATTCCTCCGGGCAGAATTCTCTATAGCCCTTATATTGTGATCTGTGAAGGAAGCTGCATGGTAGGGAAGGATGATGATGGAAGGGATAATAATGTGAATATTCCCGACATACTTCGTTCACTGTTAACTGTGTAAGAGAGGTTCCAACAGCGAGTGCGTGCTGTTTTCACTAGAGAGAGAGAGAGAGACAGAAAGACTTGAAGGATGTCCACTTTCGTATCCAACTTTCTGTGGTGCAATATTTTAACTCGGAAGATAGGAGCTAAACGCTTCGCCTTCGCTGTCACAGTCCATTTCACACGTTATTGCAACCCCCCAATGGAAAGGTTCACCATGGAAAGCTTCCACGACGCTTCGAGCGGAGGAGTAAGCAGAACGAGACATCGCGGACGTCGATGACACACGAAAATGAAAACTGCACCACTCAGTGCTGGCGGCATCGCTGGGGAAACAGAGAAGACCGCGACCCTCCCAGTGAAGCCAGCAGATAAGGGTCCGTTGCCGCCAGAATAGCAACGGACGGGTGACGACGTGAGACGACACATTCCTTTCGGGTCGCTCTCATTATCGCCCCACGCCGTGTTGTGCTCTCTTCTTTTTCCCGGGTATTTGCGTAATCTCGTACTGGCCTCCTCCTCCCCTTTCCTGCTTACTCACTGCAACTGTGGAAAGGGTTCTTTTTGTGGTTGGAGATAGGAGCCGTTGGTGACTTATGAGTGATAAGGCCGACGTGGGGCAGGCGTCGTCCGGTCGCGGGCGCTCCACAAAACCGATTGGCTCCAGTGAGCGAGGTCCTTGTGTATTTATAAGTTCCGAGGTAGTCCTGGACTGGCCGTCAGTTGTTGTCTTGGACACCGTGTCGTAGCCGTGGGTTCCTTCAGGCGGACCTCGCAAGGAAGACCCGTTTCTGATTTACTTTTCCTCCACTTTGCCGCAATGCCTCCGATCATTGAACAGGTCAGTAATTTTACGAGCCCTGTGGTACTTCGTCGACTTGTACGGCAGCCATGTGCACCGTGGTTGTCAGGGACTCTTGCGCTGACCTAGGTTTTCGCCCGAAAAAATAAGCAGGCGCTTCAACTACGTAGTTTGGTTTCTTTTGTCATGGTGGCCCTCTCTTCCCCTCCTTTATTTTTTGTGTGCGTGTCCTTTATCGTTATTGTACGCTACGTACTTCAGGTCAAGATGTGTGCTGAGTCGGGCAAACCACCACACTTAGTTCAACGCAGACCGAGATGCGTCCACCGCACTGGAGAGATTGCAAGTTGATGCACCATGTATCACAAAGCGTGGTTCGCTGTTGCTATTTAAGTCTCGTAAAGCTTGGCGTCCTTGTACAAGTTGGTGATTGTGTTAGATGATATTAACGGTACGCTAAGACGCAGTGTTCCGTACTCGTTGTTGCTGATATGCGTTAGACGACTGCGTTACTAAAGCGTTCAATAGTTAGTGACGCTCAAACATTTTTCACCCAGGCGTGCCGGCTGGTGCGCATGACAAAATCGCTCGCAATCCGCCCCCATGTTATGAATTCTGATACTTGTCATAATGCGAAAATGTCACTTGCATGCGGTTTTCCCAATAAGTCGGCGATCCACTCCACGGCTCTGCCGCTCGAGCTTTTGGCTGAGAAGTCAACCGCAGTGTGCTGAAATAATTGGAAACTTGTTGGCACGCCCAGTTGCGGGCACAATGTATGAACGTTTACTATTTTCTCGCATCTGAAGTACCCCACGTCTTTTAAAGTTTGCCTGTTCCGTAAAGTTCGTGATGACATTTCCGTCTAGATTTCCGTAACGGAAGTTATTTCGACGTTTTCTTCCGTCACTCGTTAGAAGCTACGCGACGATTACTTGTTGACACTGCTCTATCAGCCTGAACCCCCCTTACACCCGAACCCCTTGATGAATAAAGTTGTCACGCACTCACTCACTATCAGAACGCTTCGGTGATGTAGTGGTTATGGAACTCGGCTGCCACCCAAAAAAAAAAAAACGCGGGTTCAGTCCCGCATGCGGCGGTCACATTTTCGGTGGAGGAGAAAATGCCAGAGGCCCGCGTACTGTGCGTTGTCAGCGCGCGTTGAAGAACCCCAGGTGGTCAAAACTTGCGGGACTTCCACTACGGCTTTTCTCTCCTTCCTACCTCTTTCAGTGCCTTTCCCTTACCTCCACGGATACTTAGCCGTGCTCCCGACGTGGGCTGTAGAAATCAGCGTCCTTTCCTTAACCGAACCACAATCATCTTGGATGCAGAAGAGCTAATGTGGACCTACGACGAATGTTGACGATAGTCGTCGAGACGCCGCTTCTACAAAGCTACTCTGTTAGCGCTATACAAGCGCTGTCGTTTGTAGAATGCTTGTGCGTGAATGCAAGATTGTTTATGGAGGCGCAGCAACTCAGCAGGGTTAGCTTCTTGTTTACGCAGTGTTGTACGGAACGTCGTTCCAAGGAACGACATTCCTGGAACTAGTTCCTTTTTGGAGGAACGAAGGAACGCTAGCGTTTCTTTAAGAGTTGGTGGAACTGTAACGGTAACGCGTTACATTTATGCAGTAACGGCAGGGGGAACGACGTTCCTTTTATAAGCGTTCCACAGGTCCGCATGCAGGACGGATAGGCCGGGCCACAACCGCCGAGGCCGAGCCTTGAGTCCCCGCTTCCCTGTTGGCAGTCTCCGCAGTCATGGGCACATTACCAGTAAAAAGTAACAGTGTTACAGTTACAGTTACCTAAGCCAGAAAAGTAACTATGTTACAGTTACAGTTACTCAGCTTCCAAAAGTAACTTGTTACAGTTACAGTTACTGTTAAAAAGTAACGTCGTTACTTTTCCGTTACTGTAAAAGAATATTACACCGCAAACGAAATTATGTAGTTCTTTCAACGGAACGGTATGCAGGCGTGCGGTTAATGGAAGTTGCTCGTAGCAAAGCGCCAGATAAAAGGAATTGAATGGGCTCACTGAAAAGCCCAACACTAGCAGTCGTTGTTGACGCCTCATTTTCTGCAACAACTTTTTTATTGATTGTCGAGAATTTATTTACAAAAATAAATGGCATATCTCACGTGCAGTGAGAATCAAGGAAATGCGAAGCATGCTTCAGGAACGTAAAATGATCTGCATTGTTGTCTCGCTTTACCGATTTTGGGTACATATGAAGTTAACGAAACCGCCGCAAGAGCACCAAGACTGGCATGTAAACCATGCCGCTCATGACACTCATTTCATGATTCTAATGTTATGACCTGTCATTTACGTCCGTCGTGCAGTAGTGTTGTGCCATAGAAATTTTGGTATACACCCATTAACGAAACGCGTGGCATGAAAATCATGCCGCTCATGACATACATGTCACGATTTTCATGTTCTTACAACATGTCACCCATGGTCGTCGTACATTGTTGTCTCGCCATATCAATTTTGGTTTTTATCAAGTTAACGAAACGGCTGGAAGAGCACCAAGACCATGGTACGTCAGTCATGATGCTTATGACATGCGAGTCATGATTTTTCTGTTATGACGTGTCCTTTATGTTCGTCATGCAGTCATGTTGTGCCATACCAATTTTAGCATACATCCCAATAACGAAAAGGCCAGGAGAGCACCAAGACCGTGGCACGTAAATCATACCGCTCATGATATGCACGTCACGATTTTCATATTATGACCTGTCATTTATGTTCGTCATGCAGTCGTGTTGTTGCATACCAATTTTCGTACACATCCCATTAACGAAACGGCCAGGAGAGAACAAGTCGTAGTTGGCAAGGTCGATAGATATGCTCAAAGTCGCCGAAGTTTGCTAAGAAATGCTTCGCATTTAGTGCGTTGGGACAGCCTGATGCCACGAAGCTCCGCTGCATGCTCGTAAATGAAATGGGAGCTCAACCTGAGACGCGAAAAAGCGGATAGGCCCATTCGAGCCATTGCTGCCGGCATTTTGGGAAGTGCTTTTTAAAGGAAGTACCGCCGCTTTGAGAACTGAACGTGGGCGAGGCATTGAAAAGCGTGTTTCTAGGTGGTTTCCGCACGGGTGGTCATGAAAAAAATGGCTGGCCAAGCAAAAACAAATTAATGCACCGGTCTCTGAACAACAGTGACTTTCATCACTTAGGCCGACACGTTTCTGTGCATGGGAGCGGGTGAAAAATCCTTCCCCGTCCTTTTTGTCGCCGACCGGCGGTGCTTTGCTTGCCTTCGTAGAAAAAAAAATGTGATTCCCGATCTGGAAACACGTCAGGCACATCTAAAAAAAAAGGCCAAGAGATGTCCGTGTCCTGCACAGCATCGCGATACCAACGATACACCGCAAAAGCATTCCACTAGTCAGATACAAACACATTTTGCAAATTTATGTAGATACAGAGGTACACATAGTGATAAATAATTAAGATAAACATCGCGATAGTGTTGTGTCGTTCCGAGCCCTGCTTTTACGAAGTGTTGCTGCTGGATATTTTTTAAAGGAAGTAACTGTAACGGCATTAACAGTTACAGTTACCGTGTAAAAAGTAACAGTGTTACAGTTACAAGTTCCTCTAAATTAAAAGTAACTAGTTACAGTTATAAGTTACTGAAAAAGTAACTAGTTACCGGTAACGCGTTACTAGTAACTAGTTACTGCCCAAGACTGAGTCTCCGTCACTCAAAAGAAAACTACACGCAAAACGTCATTCCTTTACTCTTCCTCCTCGAGGCTTCGACAAGGGCGAAACTTCTCTTTCCAGTGTAAGCACACTACACAAGTGCATTTCGTTACCCCCATACGGTGGCCGCGCACTGTCGCTGGACGAAATGTTTCCGGCTGTCTACGGCAACGCGGGCGGAACCGCAGCCAGCCGCGAAATTCCTTTCGTCCCTTCAGATCCCGCCGCCAAGGCTCCCTTCGAACTAAGACACTGACAACGCGCGCTTTGCTCAATGTATTGGTTCTGAGAATGCGGTTACGGCTCAAACGTGTGGGCCTCGGCGTCAATGGCATTTTTTAAGCAGGAGACCGCTCGGCGAAGCAGACGAGCAGCGGCAAATGTTACCGTGAAGTCAAGATAACGTGACGTGGCTAGCAGGCAGGCAGTGTCTCGATCAACGTAGCTGTGTGCGGGCTGGCGACACTTAGCAGCCGGAAACGTAAACCACGAGAGTATGGAGAACAGAACTACAAGGCCAGCCAGCACGACCGAGCCGGCTGGGGTTTGTCAACAAAAGGGTGGCGTGGTCTCTTGTGAAACGTCCAACTGAAGATCGCTGAGAAGACATCAGCTGCTGTGTTTCCACGGACGCTCCCGGCTTGCTTGAGTGGGGCATTTTAGGATTCTCCGAAAGTCGTCTTGCAAGCGACCGTTCCGACGCAGCATACTCTACTCGACACGCTGCCGGCCTCTGCTGATGGGGCGACAACGTCCGCCGAAAAAGGAAAACTCGGCCTTCCTGCTGTGACGAAAGGGGTCGACGAAAGGGCCGTAGTTATGGCGGAACAACTCTCAGGCGCCAGCAGGGGTGCAGGAAATCGACAGGAAAGCGCGCGGGACGACACGAACCACGTGGGGAGGGGTAGAAGTCTTTCGCTTTATTTGAGCCAGTCTGAAGAGCAAGGAAGGGTCGTTCTGAAGGCTGGACACACTGCAGTGATCTTTCACTTGGCATTCGAAAATCACGGAACACCATCTCGCCTCCTGTGCCATCAGATTCTGTTGCAATGAGTGCCGATGTGGAATTATAGATTACTTCCTGGCCATGGCTACCCCCTATGTTTCAACCGACCGAATACAACATCGCAAGCCTGTGTTTAGCCCAATGTATGACTTGTGCTCCATCAAACAATACAAGTGCAGTGTCGAAAAGATCGGCGAGAAACTTAAAGAAGCACGTGCAGGTATGGTTTATTTAATGTTCTTTCCTATTCGCATAACGCAAAGACAGCTTTGTGTTCTAAGTGTAAATCGGCCCATTTGTTACTTTCTTGTTCACATTAGGTATGATTTCTACTATGTCTTGATCTCATGAAAACTAGAGCCACGCTCAGTAGCACGTGCGCAAGTTTTTGCTACTTGGGTTGTGCGGTTGTGCTGCTGCGAACCTTTCAAGCGTGACATACGTCATTTTTGTTTTCAGACATCATTTCTTGGTTGGCGTCCGATGAAATGATGCACGTGAGGAGATTTATTTATTTATTTATTTATTTATTTATTTATTTATTCTCCACATATTAATGTAATTTCACTATTGAATGGAAGTGGGGCTGCTGTAGAAATTGAACAGACAAAGCGTACTCCTTAGGACGCCATAAGCAAAAAAGATACTCCTACGTCGTCGTCGGTAAGCTCATCAGCTGATCATGCAGTTCGAATTCTCCACACCGACACACGCTGCGCACCACCATAAATAACAGCGAAAGAACAGTATCACAAATGCTTTAAAATTGTGAGACCTAAGCAAAATAATATATTCAGAACTGTCAATTAGACTACTAAACGACTAAAAAGACTACTAATACTACTAATACTGAGGGAAGAAATTTAGGGCAGCAAATGATGACGACATATCGGGAAATCTTGTTGCAGTATTGATAGACGCGGGTGAAGCACGAGCTATTATATGCCAATGTAAATCGACAGGTCTACAGCATACATAGCTTTTAGTGTTAAATGTAGGCTTGCTACTCACAATGTCTCATGTGTTGGTGAAAGTGAGTGACTTTCTATCTGCACACCTGAGAAACACTATTCTGGCTACTCATTGGAAGACCCATTATGTGTTGCACTTGTAATAGACTAGAGTCAACTTCGCTGTGAACAATTCGGGACTACGTTCGGTGCTCCCTGAAAAAATGTCTAGAAGCATTTATTTTCATATTTTGTATCTCCAGGTAATCTGCTGCCGGTAAGGTTCAAGTTCACGAAATGTACGTAGCTCGAATTGAATTTAAAGCGTTTAAGTCACTTAATTTCAGCTCACAATTTTCCGAGACTATTTTGAATCTTAAAAATCAAATGTAACGTAAATGTAACGACACGTTCCAATTTCCAAAATGTAACTGGAACGCGTTCCTTTCTGATTGAAGGAACTTGTAACGGGAACTCGTTACAAAATCGGGAAGGAACGAGGAACGAGCTTTCGTTCCTGTTTTGGAGGAACGTGTACAACACTGTGTTTACGCAAGTCTATCTACACCTTAAAATGAAAACGTTTATTGGTGTTCGCTTGTCATGTGTCTTGGCTGCTTTTTACGTGGTATAATCTGGATCCACAAACGCTGTTGGGTGCATGCGCATTATGACCACTCAAGATATCTCCGCCGTTTCTTCGAAGTCACGTAAGAGGCCCCCTAGGGACCTCAGGCGGTTATGTTAAAGATCAATACGAATTCTTAGTGATGTTTCATAGCATTCTTGAAATGTTTACTCAAGCGCTAGCAAATGTTCATCATTTATTAGAACTTCCCAGTGGCAGTAAAATTGTGACTGATTGATTTCTGGGGTTTTACGTCCTAAAGCCACGATATGATTATGGAGGACGTTGTAGTGGAGTGCTCCGAAAGTATCGAACAGCTGGGGTTCTTTAACGTGCACTGACGTCGCACAGCACTAGGGCCTTAACATTTCGCCTCCATCGAAATGCAGCCGCCGCGGCCGGGGTTCGATCCTGCCACCTTCTGTTTAAACTGATGAGAACATTTCTACCAAGAGTGAATTCAGATCCAACGAGAAGTCTTTACCTCTCCTTACCAACTCTTCAGTAACATTGTCAAGAATTGGTTAGCGACCTTAAACTAAAATGTGTTCATAGTTCTTGTTATCTCTCATCTGTCTTGTTCTCTCAGTCTTTCTATGAGCTATGTAGAAACATTTGCCTTTCGGCACGCTGCAACAGACTTCTTCCAAAATAAGAGTGACCCCTAGACCTCCCGCCAACTTCCAACCATCAGCGCAGTATAGCAAGCCAGGGGTTTGTTCTAATTGACCTCTTTGCTTTTTTTTCACTTTTCTCGCTCTTCTTTTATTAGCCTATTAACATTTCCCTTAACACGTTCTGGTGGCATCCTATAAAAAAATATATCCCAAGCCGGTATAAGTGGAAAGATACCTAGACAATGTAAGTGCTCCTGTGGAAATAGAAGAGGCGGAAATGGCTGCTGTGCCATGACCTTCAATCCTGCTGCACTTACACGAATTCGAACTTACGAACAGCCATATCTTATCAATCGTTCCCTTAAACCAGCCACTTCACCCTGAAAGGCATCCTTGCCGTTTTTGCTCGTTTCCGCTGCCTCCGATGAAAGCTCCGAGAGGTGCAGTGTCGAAATCCGCAGAAGCACGAGTATAAAGCCAGCAGCCTCGTCAGCTCTTTTTTCTCCCTCTTATCAAGGCCCTCTCGCCGGTCCAGTTATCTATTGCGCGAAGCGCATGCCTTGTGCCATCTCGCACGTAATTGAATTTTCATTGACGTGCCTCTTCAGCTGTAGTGCGATAGCGCCAGCTTTGCGGTGTCGCATCGAGAAGGTACTGGAGGACGATGCAAGAGGAAGTTTCCACCTCGGTCGCTTTGAGCCTTTGTTCGAGAAGAGAACACTTGTGCAAAGAGCCTGGTGCGGTCTCTATGAGAGCGTGAAAAACAAGAAAAAGAAACACAGAAACGCTGTAGGACAGGGCTTACGCGGACAGTGTTTCATGGTATTCTTCCGTTTTATTCGCGAGCAGATATCTGTGCCAGTGTGCCTTATCAACAGGTTCGGAGAAAACCTTTGCTATGTGAACAAAGTTCGCGAAACGTCCCTGTTGCACGATCTGCAGGCGCACACGCAGGCTAGGAATTGTCCCCGGCGCCTCTGAAGTCGAAAGATACACGTCTCCTGCGAAGGTGACTGACCTTGAAGTAACTGGGGCTATAAAATGTAGTACAAAAGTATATAAAAAAATCGAAAACTCGCGTCTCGTTCACTTGGTATGGAAGGGAACAAATTCCAGTATTCCTGTGGAAGGGAACTGATTGGTCACGACATCAACACCTTCACACCCTCGCCATTTACGTCACGATTGGCGATAATAACAACATTACGTGTGGCTCATACACGCATTTGACATGCGAGTATGAGCCACACGAGGAGCATATTGCACATTACATTCACGCGATTTTCGACTGCCAAGAGGTTCTGGGTTCGAACCGCTAGGTCATGGGTTGTACTACCAAATGTCTTTTCGACATTCACGTCCCCTCAGCGATAGCCAAGGTTTTTTTGGAGTTTCGCAGTAGAAAGTTCCCGTAAATGATGTGAGACAGAACAGCAATAAACTTATTCCAAGATGTCATAGCTCCAGTGGTCAAACACCTCAGGTCCAGTAAACATAATCCGTTCCCGGCCGCGGCGGCTGCATTTTGATGGAGGTGAAATGTTGAGCCGCGTGTGCTGTGCGATGTGAGTGCACGTTAAAGAACTCCACGTGGTCAAAATTTCCGGAGCCCTCCACTACGGCGTCTCTCATAATCAGAGCTGGTTTTGGGACGTTAAACCCCACAAACGAATCAAACATAATCCGTGCATTAAAGCGAGCGGCGCTTTACCGATCTCCCCAAAACACGTGTCACACGCTCGAGCAGACCGCCTATTTCTTGCACACTCTACATTCCCGTTGGTATAAAAGAAAGAAAGAAAGAAAGAAAGAAAGAAAGAAGGAAAGAAGGAAAGAAAGAAGGAAAGAAGGAATGAATGAAGGAATGAATGAATGAATGAATGAATGAATGAATGAATGAATGAATGAAAGAAGAAGAAAGAAAGGGCGATTGCGTATGTGGATAATTTCACATGTGTAAGGCCGGTAACAGCTGCATCAAATAAATAACGTCAGACGAGGCAGTCGTACAGAAGCAGCAGCTAAAAGATAATGTTGCCCCGATAGACCATGTAATTAAGCATGAAAATGTTGGAACACCACGCGCTAAAGGAGAAAAATGTTGCGTGCAAATTACAGAATGGCATGCACTTGAAAATGGAATGTCCTCCAGCCGTGGTACTGCTCTACGAATACTTGGACAAAGCCGAACGAGCCACCTTATGTTTTGCTTCACTTCCTTCTCTCTCTATCTCTCTGCCACCGAACACGCAGGGGATAAGCCTCCTTGTTGAACGAATGCAAATAATTGAGCAAGTGTTGCAGCGACGCCAGCTGTTCACCTATCGGCTGGTGCAACCCTGCAGCAACCGTAGCTCATCTCAAACAGAATAATTCCGAACAGCGACCTCTTCTCATGCGGCGTTCTCCCCGTAGTCGAGACATTACCTGCTATACATTAGCGGGGCTGATAGAGGCCACTGCATGCCTCACTCACTTTCAGTCCAGTTGTCTCCACAGCGATTGCTGTTATATCATATATGTCGCAAGCACAATGCTGTTTCACGACCTCGAATAGTGAATGCTGAAACTGAGTCGAGTTGCTTGGACTATTAGATACTTGTTCTATAGTTGGAGCCAAATGGCACTTCTAATTGAACACTAAATTCCGCGTATATATAATTTATAAATACGCCATATATTCAGCTTAGTGTCTATTTAAGGCAATGCTGTGTGATGTCTGCTGACATGTGCCCCCGTATATGTGCCTATCGAGTATGCTTCACTGTGCAATCCAAACAAAAGAAAAAAAAAACACGAGGAGGAAAAAACATTCGCGCACATCTGGTCTCACTATAGTACCCACCACGAATCTTGCTTACCTTTCCTTGCCTTAAAACTCCTGGTACCCGACTGCGCACTGCCGGCGTTACATAGCACCCTTGATGTACGAAGATGTCGAGGGTCGAATTTCCACGAAAGGAGAGGCAGGCGAGCCATACTGCCATTATCAATGTGGACCAGAAAAAAGAGGCACCCCAAAAGCGTGTAAACAGACCTCAGAGTGAAAGTCGAGGCCGACTTGCAGCAGCACAAAGAAGCGTATTGCGCTGACGAGCTTTCAAATTGATGACGTTTGACGTGCCAAAACCTGCAATGATTATGAGGCAAGTCCCGTAGTAGAGGGCTACGGAGTGATACCATGACCACCCGGGGTTCCTCAACGTGGACCTAAATGTACAAGTACGTACACGGGTGTTTCTTGCATTTCGTCGCCATCTAATTGCGACCTCCGTACGACGGGATTCGATCCTGCGACCTCGGGCTTCAGGAACCAGCACCACGGCCGCTATTAGACTGGACAGGCCCATACGCTGGTATTGACATCCCAGTGTTTGTCTCCTACGGGGAACCTCCGAGGTTAAACGAAGTTGTTTATTATCCCTCCTTCACTCTCAATGTAAACAAGCACGTGCTTGTCTCAACAGGCTCGCATCACAACAATCTACGTTCCCAGAGGAAACCCTCTATATCTCTACGGCATGCCAACGTGCCCTTAACCGCATCGTATCACCAGCCGCCGTTCTTTCCTACAACAACAGCACCGACAACAATGACGAAACACTCCGCATACTTGTCCCAGAGAAAAAAAAAAAAAAAAGAAAGCCTCGAGCTTTTTTCCACTCGCCACGAATGTGCGAAGTTCTTTGCGCTTGGAACAACGCGTTGAAGCTGCTGAAGGAAAGGGGCGACGGAGACTCTTACGGTCAAGGTTGTCTCCCCCCCTCCAGGGTCCATCCTGCCCAGATTAGAAGGGCAGCACGAACCGGCCCGAGCCAAATTGGAGGTCTCCGCAACGACGGCATTATATAGGCGCGACCAGTGCCAAGGTTTTGCGGAAGCTTGACCGGCTTGACCGCCATGGCCTCTCCCCCTCCCTCTCTCTATTTATTGTGCGTCACGTGCTGAGAGTGTGATCGGCGCCGGTGCCGGAGGGTTGTGCGTGCGTCGGCCAAGTTTAGACGTCGCTCCTGTAGCACGTGATTGCCCGTTTGCGCCTTGCCGATAACGCCGCGTAGCCGGAGAGTGTGTCGACGTGCCAGCTCGCATGTAATAGTATATATATACGCTGGAGAACGAGCGCGTGCATACGATAGGCACACTCCAGGTTGTTTGCTTTGCCTTTGAGAGACTGCAGAGGTCGGTGATATCGAGTGGTTGACTTAAGAGGTCGCGATGCTGTTCAGATGAGAGCGATCCGGTGAGGCGCCTGCCGGAACGGAGAATACAGATGCGGTCCGAGTCGCGTAAACATGCGAACTGGTCTGGGCTGGTTTGCGCTGACGCGTTAAAAACAAGATGCTGTTTGCGCAAAGCTGTGTATACATGGGAAGCCTTACTTAAAGGTATCACCTTCGTGTTGTAATATGATTGCATGCTGTCACGAGGCCAAGAAGTGCACTGGAAATGGCGCGGAGCTATTGCGAAGGTTTTGGAGTCGTTGAGCGACTAACAAGCTTACTGCGCGACAACAATAAATGTCGTTAGGCAACGGTTTCTCATCCTCTTTATGTCATCGATCAAGTCTTTGAACTGGCTTCGTGTCTCTGGCTCAGCTTTCGTCCCACCAGGAGATCGTTTTGCTGATGCGACTCGCAACTGTTTGTGATTGTCACCCTGCATCAGTGGCTAAACAAAGTACGGCCGTTTCGGCACACACCCTATCACACTTAATGCGCCGTTTCGTTTTGTTTCCCGATTTATGCACCTCCGCTAGTACCAGTCGTCTAAAAGTTCGAAAGTTGTGAATTCGAGGCGTCCGAACAAGGTCGATGAGGCACAGCTTCTGCTTCGCATCCTGATACCGAACCAAATGCTCAGACTGCGTAACAAATCAACGCCTTATTTGCTCAGGGTAGCCCCGCTCGGCAAATGGTATGACTGGGTTAAGTATAATGCTAGCGCATACAGTTTGGCTTCTCAATACTATCACCTACTTTGCCTGCAAAAAGTTATCACACGATCATATTGGAGAAGCCCGAAGTATAGGGATGTAGTGACGGTTAAGAGTGGGCCTGCTCAACGTTCTCCGAGAAGCTACTTCCGTGTTATACAACGGCCCTTTCTGCGTCCTGCGTCAAGCTACCAGTGTCACGAGACTATCTCCGTCAGCTCCACATACGCCAACCAGAGCATTATCACCTGGCGTTGTTCACGTCTCTCGGCTCAAACCCTACTACGGACTTGCCGATGGCCCAACATGACGCACCGGGACGGTGCATCTTTCGCTGGGGGTGGGGTTACGAAGACGGAAAGAAGAAAACGTCGGCGACTAAGAAGGCGACGAAGCGACAACAGCTTTGCTCGCTTCGCTGCTTCTGTACTTTTTTTTTAAATACACAGCGTACACAGTTTTGTACACCCATATCCCGCAACAATGTATACTGCTCATGTATGCCTGCGTAGTGTTGGCCAGATACGACTATGTAGATCACTGCGTGCCAGGAAGACACTTGAGCCAGAAGGATCCAGCCAGAACAAAGTGTGTCTGACAGGTTTATAGAAATCAAGTTGTGGCAACGACTCCGCGGACCAATGTTTCCGACTTTCTCTGTGACATCATCGCCACGGAAGTGGCGAAGTTTCGTGTGGCGAACAGGCGCTTTTGACGATGTCCTGATGTATACGCACAGGGTGCGGAGGGCTGGCGACGTGTATTTCTCAGTATAATAAACTTACTACAGAGGAGTTCGACGCTGCGATTGTTCAATTGTTCAGGGATAGATATGTCACAGCTCCGTGTTGGTAACCTCAGACGTTCCAGCGGGTTTATCTACTGCAACTTATCCACCTTTATTTGCCTAAACATCCCTATAACTTCAGGCAGTCTTGCGTTCCTATCCTGCAGACGAGGCAATAAAATATTATACGTAAATTCATAAGTACCACTACTGTGTTCCTCACGCAGCGCTTTGTTGCAAATAACAAATGAACCAAGTCACAAAAACGCTCGCACGCGAATCCATGTACAATAAAAAAAAGTCACCGTTCTTTATCGCACGCGACTAAATCTATTCCGCACTACCATAAAGATCCATAAAGATCCCATTTTATCGCCGAATTCGTTCGATGTCACGTGAATGCAGTTTAGCGTGGACAGTAAATGTTAACATTTAATCACGCATACCCTCATTCCTCGGCCAGGGATATGCAGCTATACGTCACATGCAACTTCCCCGTCGTTCATCGCGGCGTCACCGACGAGCATATCGTGTTACTGATGCCAAGACCTATCAGTTATGCTACCTATGTACATTCGTCCCTTTCCACGCCGACTGTAGTACGTATACACCGCGTGAACAAAACGCGAGCTTTAGATTTCTTTTTTTGCCATACGCATTATCGTAGCCGACGGGCGCCGAACATACCTAGTGAAATTTCATTTACATCCGTTGACGCCGTTGGAGTCGCCCTTTAACAATCATCACTAGAATCGTAGTTTGATATTGCAGATACCGACACTGCAAGATGGGCGGTATTCTGGAACAACCAGAACCTTTCAAGCCAGCACGTTCGACATCACATGACATCAGTTCAAAGGGGTCCAGAATAGCACGCGTAGCTGGACCGCCATGATTGCGAACTTCCGTAGACACTCTAGCGCCAGAATTGTGTAAGGTTTCTCAAAAAGGCTGCCACAGTATATTCTTTGTTGGAAACTCTACAACTAGTTTTGCTATAGGCGCGCCTACGGTAATGTAAGAGAATACTTTCTTTTTTGCAAATGCCCTGCGCAGAAGCACCGATGGCCACAGAAAGCCAGTATCTCCACACGTGGCCACGTGTTGGCTCAGTTTGAAAGAACGCGCGTCCTTCTTCTAGGGGCGCCGTACTTCAGGCACAGATGAGAACGAAACCAACCAAAAAATAAAATAAAAAGGGCATTCGAGAGACGGCCCTCGCATGATAGCGCGCCCGTACCGCGGTTACAATCTCTCCAGACGAGTGCTTTCCACTTACCTCGACAGGGAAAAAAAAGAACATGCAAATGACTGGCGGCACAGAATACCTCCTCCTCCTTCTGTCGGTGGTGGAACAAGAGGGACTCCAGCGATACCGTACGTGCAGGGCGCTTGCTTGGCTGGTCTTGGCTTATGTCGCCGAAACACACCGAGCTGAGCCTCGTACTGAGGGCTCGTGGCAAGTTGTCGAGGTCTGCGGTCAATTGTCACATCCGCCTCCTCAAGCGGAACACTGGTGCCTGTGCGTCCACGCGAGACACACGGCCAGGGATAAAAGCGAGTAGCCATGCACTCGACGTAAAAGCTGTTTGACTCGCTAATAGCTTTTTGCACTTGCACTTCGTCTTGTGGGAACAGCTGTGTCGAACACCGATTGTTTTCAGGACAAACGTTGCAACAGACCACTTGACAGAACGCGCACCGATATGCGAATGGCGCTTAAACGTGCGTTTTGCCTGCAGTGTGTGACGCACTTGCTCATCCTGGACACTCGACCTGCGGTGCAACACCGACCAGAGGCAGTGAAAGCTGATAAGTCCCTGATAAGACAGCAGGCACTGCACTCGAGCCGAAAGCAAATAGATGCGTATCTTTGGAGACGCCGTTACGTACTCCGGGAAGACGCCGGTCGGAAGGAAAGGGAAGGCAGGACGACGGGACACCTCGAAAGGGCTAGCCTTTGCCCACGGCTGAGACTGTGAGCAGCTTAAAACGCGTGGTTTAATTGCATAGCACGCTTTTCACAATGTCTCGCTCTCGCCTTTTCTCGAATGTAACGGCCAGCTGTTCGAAGAGTGCCCAGCTGTGAGGGGATGACAATGTCCGCGCTCTTGGAGCGTACCGAGGAATACTCGATACGAATGGCCTCTTTGATTGGCGAATCGTGCACTCACCGGAAGAGTTGGACCAGCACGAAAATCCCCAACTGGTCAGTCTTGCCTTGACGGGCAGAATCGACGAATTCAGGGGGGGAACACAAGTGGAATAGCATTCTGTATTCCGTGTTACGGTATAGGCCCTCTTGTGCACATTATGCGGGAGAAGGAACAGGAGATAGAGACCGCACAATACGACGCTGCAATCAGCAAATTACGCTTTATTATGATACGTATCATTAAATATGGACTTCAGCATAGCAAAGTAAAGCGAGAAAACATTAATGAGAATGCGAGTATATAGAGACGACGCACATATGTGCAGCAGGACAGTTGTCCTGGAAAAAAAATAATGAAGTCTATGTCAAACGCAATTCTTTCCACAGAAGCTTGACTGAAGGCCCGCTTATGTATTCTCCATGGAGCTTGTGAATAGATTGCAGACGTGTACCACAATAAAGCATCCATCGTTGGTTTTCAGCGCTCTGATGTATCGCCTTTGGTCCGATCTCATCCCTTAAACTGGTATCTAATAATAATAATAATAATAATAATAATAATAATAATAAATTTGGAAACATTACGCCGTATACCTTTATACGGAGTACTCACTCGCCGTTGTCTTTCTTTTGTCTGCGCAGGTGATCGCCCGCGGTGAACACATGTCCCTCGCCAAGTACAAGTACGTGGATGCCACCGGCAGCCAAAAGTGAGTATATAGCTCTCTGCGCCCCTTCGACCCCTTCATTCATTGTGTATTATACTGTGGTACTCAATCCAAGCAACCATGTCGCTTTCGTTTACAGTTACCGTGCATCCGCACCGTCGGCGACGGCGTCGCCGTGCTGTCACGCGCTATACGGGGGGCGTATGCACGAAGCCCGCACGCGTTAGATCTTGAAGCTTTCCAACACGTGCTCTGCATTAAGGTTGCAGAAATGGTGAAGTCAGTGGACACAATAGCGTGACGCTGCGCTCTTTAGCGTAACCATGGCAGCGTTCTGCCTCGATGAATTCTAAACCTCTTAATGGCTTTTAGTACTGCGCTTTTCGGGCGAAACTGCCGTTCTTGTGCTGTTCTTTTTCTATACCTGCGAGTGTGAACGAGTGTCTTCTCCCTCCTTGCAGGATCTGGGAGGTGGCCGAACGATGCCAAAAGGCCAAGAGCACCGAGTCTGACTGTGAGTATCTGCGACCGAAAAGTATGCAGCCGAATAGATCCATAAAACTGCGAATACATGCAACGCAGTAAGAGCCACAAGGAAACATGCAGGCTTTTCGAAGAGTAGTGGTCTAGGTTCCGAACTTTAATGGAACCACTGTGTTGTATGGGGTGGTTATGCGTACATATGACTTCTTCCTGTCCCCATCGATATGCTTCATTTTTCCTCTTGTGCAGAGCAGTAT
The DNA here is from genome assembly GCA_013339685.2 of Hyalomma asiaticum. Classification (NCBI taxonomy): domain Eukaryota; kingdom Metazoa; phylum Arthropoda; class Arachnida; order Ixodida; family Ixodidae; genus Hyalomma; species Hyalomma asiaticum. Next base: position 42,044,501 of record CM023489.1, on the reverse strand, counting down.
ATATAGCCAGAGCACACTAGTTCAGGACGGCTCTTGTGTCCTCGTAAAACATATATGTCCTCTAACAAAACTTATCTCTGGCAGGTAGGGGTGAGGGGGCGCACTAAGAAGAGACGCTGAAATATTGTCTGCCGCTATTTCTGTGTACCATTTAAGTTTCGATAAGATTTACCTTGTGAAATCATACACAGCGCTGTTCCTTAACCAAGTTCAAACTTCGGCTCACTTATTATGCTTTCCCTTCGGAGTACAGAAGGACCTGGGAAGACTCGCGTGATTATTTTCTACTAATGAATTACGCTGCATCGAAGACATGACCGTGTCAGTATATTTCACACTATAGAAACCTGGAACAACGCAGTTCCACTATAAATGCTGCATAGCAAATGTGTGATTTATTAGAGACCGAAACTTCAAACGGTACACATTGTAATGCCATCTGGCCATGGTATTCGACCGATGGTACGTACTTCGACAAGATCAAACATTCCAGCAACTGTCAGCATTTTGTAACGAGCTTGTTTCGACAATATTAAAACGGACTGCTACTTGAGACCCGAGCGCACCGCTGTAACTGCTTTAATCAAATTGTTCTGGAAAGCAACGACACTTCTTTTTTCTCTTGTTACTGTATATGCTCACTACCCGTACAAGTTGACTAGTCCGTGGTTTTGTTCATCCATTTCTCTTTTTCGCAGCCGTGTGCGCTCTGCCCATCCTTCGCCGCATGCTCAAGTATGACTGCCTGGTTCTCGTGAAGCAGTACCGGCCCTCCATGAAGGCCTTCACTCTGGAATTCCCCGCCGGTGAGATATCTCAATAGATCTGCATGCTACTGTGCAATCCACCCTACATTGCTGAAGGCGCATTAGCGAAGGCGCATGTATACAAATGCGCATTTAGTAGGACGCCCTTTGGCCGGGAGCCTTTTACCAAGAGCGAGTTTACAGGCATGTAATTTCAGTTTACGCGTATTCTCTCTAGGATGGGGAAAGAATTAGGTATGCAAGCACCCGCACATACACTTCTCTGAGGAAAAAAAAAAAGAAGGGGGGGTGGGGCTTCTTAGATGTGCCAGTGTTATGAAACGAGTTTCCTAATGTGCAGTGAATACATGGAGGTGACAATCCCTTAAATTAATTGTAAAAGAAAACACTTCTCATTTGGCACAAATTTGACTAAGCTTTAAAAATGAGACATATTCGCCTATCGCTATTAGGCTGCACTTAATTAATGCGAAAGCTTGTGGAGGATAAACCAAACAATAGGACACAAGGTAACCATGCATTGGCGCCCTACTTTTTACATCTTTATCATGCTGTTTTTCGTGTACTTCTTTTCTTTCTTTAAGTGACAATGAGGAGCCAGTGCAAACCTGGAGGCGTCTGCCTCTCCCAATCTAAAAGACACTCGTTGTACCTATTATACTGACACTTCCCACAGACAGCGTATGACATTCCATTTACCAAAAAATGGAATATCATTGAAGTGCTACGTCACATACTTATATTCATGCGACGGCCGAAGCTACACTACTTCGCCAAACTATATATCACATGACCGCACGGAAGTGCGTATACCCGATCATCCCGCGTACGCCAGCCCGGGATGTGCAGGTCTACCACAAGCGAGTATGCATGGAGTGACAGCCAGTGGTGTACAACCTAACGCATAACTTACTGTATGACTCGGTGCATTAATAAATGTGCCCCGGCCTTCAAGCGTTACAGAGAGCGTAACACCGAGGCATTATTTTGTTGTCCTTTCTTGTAGGCGTCGTCGAGCCGACGGACCCTACGTCAGAAGCGTCAGCCCTGCGCCGTCTCAACTCGCAAACCGGCTACACCTGCACGGGCCTCAAGCAGACCAGCCCACGTAAGTCGGCTCTCCACTATAAGTCTTCACGTTAGTCATATGTGCTAAAGGTTCGTCCTTTGCGTTGGTGTAAAAGTAGGGCCATTACGTATGTAGAGTAACCTGTGTCGACCAGTTTCTGAGGTCTTTGTGTGCACTTTCACCTCTGCAGTGACGGCTTCTGACCCTGTCCACACAGCATGCACAACGAAGCTCGTCTCAGTTGAGGTGAGGAGATGTTTGTTAGTTTCGTTTAATTAATTAATTCAGTACCTGTAGTGCCCACAGGCGTTCGAGAATGGAGCGGCGAGAAAATATCAAAATGACTTAGTTTACGTAATAAAGTGTGCTGTAGTTACGGTGCGTCACTAGCCATGGACGACAGCTTCAGACGCAGAAGCGTTAGTGACTCAGCGATGGAGTTTGGGAGCACGGTTCCGATGAGCCCTCGTGTTCGGTATGAAAAATGAACACCTTCTCTCCTCGATGCAGCCTTTACATGACGAAAGACGCGATTACTCGCTAGTTATAAGTCTAGCTATCTCGATACAGCATTACTAAACACGTAAAATTACAGACGCGATATTTTTTTTAGTACGAGAAGGTTAGTTAATCCTATTTAATATTTGTTGTCAATATCCTCAGAGCTATAATACCGCGTAGCATTGTGAGTATATGGATCAGCAGTCGGGAGTAAAGGACAAAGTTGTGTAGGACACGAAATACCGCTGGAGATGAGCCGGGTGATGTAGTGGATCCCGTTCTGTGTACATTTGTCCACGTCTGTTCCCAATGGGTGCGTGCCAGGACTGAGTAGGTGACTCGTGAGTTTTCAAATTAGCGATAATTTACCTGGGAAACAGTTTCCGGAAATAACTATTCGACCGGACATCCGCTAGGAGCAGAGCAATCGAGGAAGGGGGGTCAAGTGATTGAAGCCCTTCCATTTGTCTAACGGTAGTCTCTCTACGTGTTCAAAAAAGTGGTAAAATTTAGATAGACAACAGCATACGTAGTTCGTTTGCCGGTGGTACTGTGAGCAAGCGCATACCATAAATTGCTAACAAAAGCATGTAAATTACACTGCCTCTCACCTTAAGCGCAGAAACAAATGGTTTTGTGATTTATTTCAATATCGTAGGCTCTCACGGCTGATCAGCCGATAAAATTCATCGATCACGAGGTCGCTGTTAAATGACTTAAAACTCTACACATAAGCCGCGCATTTCGGTATAATTACAAACGTAATCTAACACAATATTCATCAATTTCTCGTTATTCAGACTCAATAAATGTGGTATTACTTCTGAACCAGAACTATAAGCTCATATAGAACTTGTGTTCACTCAACTGCAGATCAACGGCGACGATCTCCGCAACCTCAACGCCCAGCAAAAGTTCGGCGAGGGAGGTCAGTATGATAACTGTATCTTTCAGATAACGTTCTTATCCGTAACCTTTTACAGTGATTTGTTGGCGAAACACTTGCAGATCTTCGTGCCCTTTCTTACAGCAAGGACAGTATTTCCGAGCCTGTAATTCCTTTGTAAGCGCGCGTTGAACGCTGCATGGTCTCGCTAGAGCTTGCAGTGTATCAACAGATATTTATTTTAAAGAAAAAAAAAACAGAGCATGCGATCTATACTGGAGTAATTACACGAGAAAATGTTGTACTTCCGGTTCACACAACTCGTGAAGTCAACAAGATTGCCTTCAACGCACAAACAATGCACACCAGATATGCCCGGGGGTCACCTGAAACCCTTTCGGCCGATAATTTTCAGTGGCCGGATACTTTGCAGTTAAAATAAATCTGTGCGCCATAATCACGAACGTACATTTTCAACCGTTCATGCGACTTCAGTACGCGATATAACACATATATGTACCGTATTCGTAACTCTTGTTATACCGGTGCTATAAGAAAGGTGCGGTTATCAGATTGTGTACACAAACACGGTACCCCATTCTAAATATGTCTTGTTTTATTTCGCAGAGTTCTACGAAGTAGTCCAGGTTCCTATGAACGACGTTCTCAAGAGGTTAAATGGTAAGCCCTCTCTTCTTTAACATTTAAAAATAATGCAGATGCTGAATAAACTTTCTTAAAATTTCTGTCACCAGCACTGTTAGTGATTTTATGCAGGTGAGCTTTCCTTGAAGTAAAAGACTTTGTTTGCGACATTTATAACTGTCGAACTGGCTCAGCACTTCTCTACTTCATTCGCGCGATGCACCTACAAAAGCTGTAAGTCCTGAAAAAAAAAAAAAAGAGCTGTTACGACCTGAATGACTTCTGTCTATTGCCGTATACTGAAATTTTCAAAAGAATTTCTTTCTTCGTATTTCGTAGCGTCTCTGCGTTAACATAGCGATTCGAGTTGCCAGGATTGGCTACCCTAACTAAGGTTACACTCAGGCACTTCTGCAGGTGCAGATCCTTCATACTGTCGATGCATACCAGCTCCGAGGAATTGGCCAATAATAGGGTAACGAAAACTAAACATCTAAAGTAGAAGAAAAATACCGGTTATTTCTTTCAAGGAAGGTTTCGATTATAATTGATATGTTATATACTTAATTCTTACGCTCGCACAGCCAAATAGCCACTGACTTTTTTTTTCTTTTCTTTGTCTCGCAAACCCGCGCACCTGCAGAATACAGCGAGGATGGCTACGTCATCGACTCTCGCGTCTACACCTTCGCCTTGGGCCTAACCATGGGTCTGAAAATGGGCGCCGAGCAGAACGGCGACAAAGAGGACGACGTCCAGATAGTGACCAACATCATCGACCACTAGGAACGAAGGGACCACCACGTCTTCACCGGTGAACTGGCCGCCGCTGCACCATCCGGAAACAGGTCCCCCTTGACGCCAGGAAGTGTGGAATCCTGCTACACTGCCGAGCACTCGCATCGCTAAAGAAAGTTCCTGCCAACGCTTCAACTTCAGAAAAAGAAGATTCGTTTAAAGCCGCCGCGATACTGAAAGCACATCTCATGTACTTTCACACGATTTTAGGTCGGCCCATTTTGTGGAAATGTGAAGTCCAATGTCGGAGCGTCGAGTTAAAATCGAAACCGTGTACCGCCAGTCAGTTTTTTCTCTTCTGACTTGCGATTTTTGGGGTGGAATCGATCTACAATCGTGCGAATACGGTACGCTGTGTTAAGTTAATCCTTGAAAGTAAACTATTTTAACTGCGTCAAGCAGTGAATTCACTTCTTTGTAGCTTTCTTGAACTAACATAAACACGACAGACGTAGATTTCGACGCTGGTGTCTAACAGGTGGTGGCTGGCAGAGCCGTGTGGAGCGTTTGTGTATTATGTTGAGCGTTTTCTTTCGTGACATTTCAGTGTCGTGCATCGCGTGCCCATGTATGTATTGATGTTTCAAGACCGATGGACATTTCCTTTTTTCATTTCGTTGTTGTATAATTATTTTATTGCCCTTCTTATGCTTCGTGTTTATATGGTACCTGAAACTCACTCTTTGTTGAAGTGCGTGCATTATTATTTTGTTCGATGGGTGTCCAAACTGCGGTAACACCGCGGGAATGATCAAGTGTAACTATGGCACCATTGAATCGACTGCACTGAGATAAGCCACAATGTCCGGCAAAGTACATGCCGTAAACGGCCTTGATTGATCACTAGGTTCATGCTATGCTGGACTGGCCGTCAGCCCTAGGACTACGTAGGAACGCACATTCAGTAATTCTGTGCAGTCGCGATGTCTTCTTTTCTCTCTGGTGTCCTTTGAACGTGACCACCAAAGCGCTGTATCTGTACTTCGTTGAAAATAAAGAGTGATGTTATTACTTGACACTGAGCGCATTCACGTAGGCCAAGCTGTGCACTTGCTGTGCACTTAACATCCCCAATGAGCACGCAGCGTGTTCTTTTGCGAAGTCATTTCTCTCCTACTTATCGAGATTTCACAGCTGTCAGATAAAAGAAAAAGTCAGGAGGCTTCAGCTGGATTCAGGGGTGAAACCTCCAAGGTGTGTCATGCAGTAGAACGATAAAGAATATCTGAACGTCCTCAACTCCACGGGTGTATGTCACAATGAATGCAGTTCATTTAATCGAGGAAATGCTTCCATGCATTTTTAAGCTTGTTATGCCATCATCGTTAAAGGCCAACTATCATCACCGTTAAAGGCCAACTCCGGCGATTTTTCAGCGTCCACTGATCTCAATAAAATTTTCGATACATATTCTCCTCGGTAGTGTAATAATATATGCCAAGCCAGGTGGAAGTAGGTCACATTTAGTTTTCCTGTAAATGAATTTAAAAATTTTTTAGCGGATTCTCACACGGGCCACCCTCTGTTTTTGACGTCATCACCTCCGCACTGCCTACCCGAGCCAGCGGGCCTTCAAAAGCAAAACGGTGATATTCAGCGCTCAAATCGTCGCTGCCAAGACCAGAAAGCTGGCATAACTCAATATATCTTTCAATGACCTCGCTTCTTTGGCGCCAGTTCCATATTTCTGGGGACGGGAAGGTTGTGGCGTCACCGCACACACTCCCCGAAGCATCTACCCGTCTCGGCCTCGGTTTGAAGACGACTTTCTTTTCTGAGCAAGCTGAACCGCCCTGGCGGTTACAGGACTATCAGTACCATTGATATCAGAACATGTGTGAATAAAACGCCGGAGTTGCCCTTTAAAACAGTCAGCGCGCATCCCTTCCTTCTCTTGCTCTTCGAGTATCCCAAGCGTAAGGAGGCGCGCGCTCGTCACATTCGCACGCTTTTCAGTGCACGCTCGGCAAACTAAGGCCCGTATTCGTAAACCTACGTTATCTTTATCGCTCGTCTTCCTTATCTTCCCTGTGCCCTTATCATGCTGCATGAACAAAATAGTCCAGTACCTACAAACAAGCCATATGATATATTCTTTCACACCGATTACCATTTTAGTACCCTTAACCTGCGTTAATGTCATAAGGGCGTTAAGGAAAACGAGCGATAAGGATAAGGTAGGTTCATGGACACGGTCCTTAGGCCCGTATTCGTAAGCCTGCCTTATCAGGTGTGAATATATCTGTCGAATTGCTTGGCTTTCGTATACCAAAGACACAAAGTAGGCTTGGCACACACACACACACACACACACACACACACACACACACACACACACACACACACACACACACACACACACACACACACACACACACCAAGCTTCGCTTGCTCCTACTTTCGTGATAGGGGAAGGGTTCGTGAAAATTTTAGTGCGGAAACTTCTGCCCTACTTATCGAGATCCCGCGGATGTCAAAAACGAACATGTGACTTCAGCTGGAACCAGGTGGCGGATATGTTCGCAGCTGATGCTTTGGCTGCGACCATATCCACCACATATAGTCTCGCTTCGGCCAGCGTCACACTTGCACATTCTTCGAGCCCCTTATCGCGTTTGGCGTTGTCCGCGCCCCTCCGGTGTTTTAAGACGTACTGGTGGGCTAATTAGTTGGTCAGTGACAGTAGGCAGCGCTAAACGGTGAAGGGACAACACGGAACAAAAAACAAAACAAACATAGAAGACAACACAAGCGCTGTGTTACCCCGTCACCCCTCCAGCGGACTTTCGTACAATACTACGTTCACAGACTGCAAAACGTACCCCTACTTCCCCCCTCCACCATCCGGGGCACAACCACACTACCTTTGGCGTCCATCACAAAGAAAACTATAGAGAGGCTGAAAGCACTCATCCACAAACTGCACGCATGGCTTATATTCAGTGAAAAAAATGAATTTCAACAACTTCAACATACCACCACCGTAGTTCCAATGCTATGCGCAGACTCCACAACCAAGCGGTATCAAAAGCTGCATGTCTACTAAGCTATACGACGTTACATGTGCCAAATTTACAATGTACGTTCACTCATCGCTGTGCATCACAAGCGTGCCAGTCGGTTCATTCCAGGCGCCTTATCAATTACGCGCCAGTTGACAAAGAAAACTTGATAGGTGTAATACAAAACGTGTTTTCGCATCCTGCAGCTGCACACGCTTCGCACGGTCGCCGTGTGTTCCGGTCTCCTTGCGCTTGTTCTAGCTGGTCAAAGTTCACTTCTTCACCCATACGGTGTGACCATTAATCATCATGTGAAACAGCGCAAAAAACGGGACGAACGTAAGTAAGGACGAGCGCTGACAGTAAGGACAGTAACACAGTAAGGGTTAAGGACAGTAACACGAGTTTGCTATGCTTTGCGCTAGTTCACATGATGCATCAGTACCAACAAGCCCAAATCGCAACCGTTAATCAACACCTGGCCAAACTTGCCGCCCAACAGAAAATGTGCACTCAATGAATACAGCCGAGTTCTGCGGGAAATGAAATATACTTACACTATTACACATCTCAATCACGAAAGTGAAACTTGAAAAAGGAAGAAAGGGAAAATTTTCCTTTCCCCGTGTGTGTCTCGTGGAAATTCAATAGAGTTAAAGAGGGGAAAACACGGATAATAGTCTATCTCTATACAAGTTGCGCATAGCCAAATAAAAAAAAAAACTATCACTAAGTATCCACAATTCCACGGCAAGATGGTCCGTAATCAAACTTGTCCGTGGTCACCAGTTCGCACTCCACAGCGGCACATCGCGCATCAGTTACATCGTGGTCCAAGTGCTTTGTGCCAGCCCGTGGGAAATGTTCTGTCAGCGACGCACACGGCTTGGCACGCTCAATTTAATTAGCCCTTGTTGCACTTCGCACGCCGAGTCGCCCTGGTACAGCTCCGGACGTTACGGAAGCGCCGCCGACTTGGTCTCTAGATTTTGACGAGCAATCAGCGCTGCCGCGTCTTCGTCGGCGTCCGCTTTCGACACTGCGTCAAGTGGAAGGAGATGAAGAAAAGAGGGACACAGCCGCAACTGCCGCAAGTACACTTAGCGCTCGAACAGTTCGCTATAGGAGAAGTTCGTTATAGTTGAGCGCCTGCTTTTACAACAACGCGTATGACGAAGACAACGGCATCACCACTCCAAGATTTCGCTATGACTGAATTTCCTTATAGTGCGATACACCTGCACATGCGCTTTCAAACAACGTGTGTGACCAAGATGGTAGCATTAGCATTCCAGTATTTCGATATAGAGGAAGTCTCTTTCTCTCTGCATCTGCCCTTAGAGCTCGATTTATACATTCTTCGCAGCATATTCTGAAATTATCAGTGACCTTCGCGCAGAGCCTGCAAGGCACTCAAACGTACGCAACGGGCATGCAAATTTTGTCGAGTAGAAACGTCTGCAATGTTCGCGAAGCAGAATGCGATTTAACGCCGTGGGATAACGTGCGTCACGAGAAATTGAGAAAGGTGGTCCTGTGAAATAAAAGAAAAACGAGTGCGTGTGTCAACAGCATAGGCGACCTAAGTTCACTGTAGAGGTTCTTATATAATTTCGCCTGTTTTTCAACAGCTCACGAAGAATGAAAAGCCATTAGAACTCCTCTAGTTCTACGATAGGTATGTTATAGACACGTATCTGAGTTCACAAATTGCATTGCTTGAAGCGAAGACAACACCATGATCATTACACTATAATTTGGTATAGCACTGCGTTGTGGTTGCTCCTGTCTTTTTTTTTTAACAGCTTGCGACGAAGACAGCAAGTTACAGAATTAAACATGCTAAATCGACAGTTCTAGCATGCAGTTGAGCTCGTGCACAACATACTGTTCGAAAAAAACACTGTTTTAAGCGAATAAAGTGCAAAGTTTAACCTACACGAAGGCTAGCAGTTTTTGCGACCTTGGTAAATGCGTAGTAAACCGAGTTGGTGCACTGCGGTGCACAATGAAAGCCACATCACTTGTGGAGCAATCTGAATGTATAGGCCCTTATGTTGGCTTGAAACTTCCATCTTTCCTTATCACGCAGAAGTCTCATATATTTCCCAGAAAAGACAGGTACCACATTCGTTAGCTTGCAACACCCTAAAAAAAGCTCACCCAGGAGGCCAGGGTTCGATTCCCGTTGTCGGAGGAAATTTTTCTACCTGCGACATACTTTGGTGGTGCTGGATGGGCATCCTCTTTCCGCCCTTGTCATATACACACCGTAAAGAAACTGACCAAGATAAAATGGGTAGTGCCCACGCGGCACTGTCAATCCCACCGCTGCCACCAGTTGATACATGGTAGCGTGAACAGAACCATCCGCGTGGTACCAGTCACAGAAGGTCGAAAGGCCAACTCCGGAGATTTTTTTTAAGGTCAATGGACCTCAATGAAGTTCGTAGAGTACGTTCCTTGGCATACTTCCGTCATTTGTGCAAGATTACAGGCTCGAGAGATGTGCAGATTGCACACAAATCAATTTTACTGAATGCTTCCTGCAACCCACCTGGCTTCCCACAATTACTGGCCACGATATGTGTTGACATCACCGTAGCCATACCGTAGCCAAAGCGGCGCAAACACACCAGCACCACACCATGGCCTACGTTATTGGCGCACGTCGCCAACCGTTGCGACCTCACCGCCAGGTGAACGGAGCATGCGCTGTCGCACAGTGCGAAAAGGCGGATTGACTGATTTGATGTCGCTGCTCGGTTGGATTTCGGTTTCGGTTTCGCGCTTTTTTTTCTCATTAGGAATTGTTTTAGTATTTTCAAAGCATTTCTACGTCAGGCGCGTGACAGCTAGGAGAGTCTAAGGAACATAGAATCGCCATTATCTTGCCACGGTAAAAAAAAAAAATCGCCGGAGTTGACTTTTAAATCTTGGTAGCCATAAACCACGGAACATACCGAATAACGTCGAATATATTGAATAAGGCATCACAAAATAGCGCCCACTTAAACGAACAAGCACGCCACCAATTTGGTCAATTCCTTTTTCATCGTGAATGTATGTGCAGAGATTCACTTCCGTTACGGAAGTACGTCACTGATTTCTTGGTGGACCCCGGTATAAAACAAAATCAAGTGCTTTGCGTGTGTGCACGAGATGCTCGAAACGGCGACCTCAATGTGCCACACTACCGGTGCGTATACACAGGCATATACGGGACAGCACCGCACGTCGTCTCGCGCCCCTTGCGATCGAGCGGTGCGCGGTGCACACACCCGTGCGCAGCGGGCCCTACTCCGTCCTGGTGCTGCTAGTGATCGAAGCTCTGGCCCGCCGTTGCTTACGGTAGAACTGGAATGCCATGTAGAGGACCACGGCGCCCGCCACCACCAGTACGCCAATCAGCGCCAGCAGCACCCACGACGTCATCTGCGCCTCGGAGCTCCCGTCAGGCGGCGACGTCTTGTCGTCGCCGGCCGGGGGATGGGGATGCGGTTCTGCATGAACGAAGCGCACGAGCAACGTTCACACAGGGGGTGCCACAGTTAATCATGAGCAGCGGTTGACCTTTTGATGGGACCACAAAAAAAAAAAAAATTACAGCATATCCACGGAGTGAATGATGATGAGTGGGCGAAGCTCCGGAGGTTCATCGTAGATCGTGCCGAGTTCCGGATTAATTTAGTTAACGCGCACGCTACGAATCCTCATGGTTCAACTATGCACAAGTGAAATCTCCCACCGGCACTTCATTGCAAGTCAAGATCCAGTGCCTATATATATATATATATATGGGTTGCCGGTGAACGCTTCTCCAACGCGAGCAGTCGGTATTTCTCAATCAAGAAACTCGCTAGGAGACGCTGCCTGCGCCAACGTTGTCTCTCGCGGGTGAGGGCGCGTTCTCCTTCTTTGCGAGCTGGTACAGCGTTCCTCTAAGACCGCCATGGTCATCGGGACCATCAGGGATGTACTGGACTGTGTGCCAGCAGACCACCCGATGCGCGCGGCATGCGTGAAGTTTGCCGGCGTGCACATCCCTCTGTTACAGCGCGAGTGATTGGACACTAGCCTGCGGCGGAAACGCCACCACTGCTGTGTGTTGCCCTGACGACGTAGGCGGCCTTTTGCGTGCGGTGTGCCCGTGTTTGTGCCACCGCGTCTGAACACTTCCTACTCTTTTTCTTCTTCTCTTTTATCCCCATACCCCTCCCCCTAAGGCGCTTAGCCGTGCTCCCTTACGGGCTGCAGAAATTAGCGCCTTATTTCTTTTCCTCCAAAGCCACTAACAACAACAACAACAAGAAAGAGCGTTTCCATAGCCAACGCGCGCCTTTCGCTCTCTCTCTCTCTCACAAGACAGCAGAGGCACGCGCTGGGAGAGAGAGAGGCACGCGCCGGGAGGCACGCGCCGAGGGCGAGCGCGTGCCGGGAGGCACGCGGGTTACGCCTGACGACTGACGCCTGACGCGTGACAAGGTTAGACTAAGAGGAGCTTCGCCCTTAAAAAAGTGTACTAGCGTGTACACCAGAATACACCACACTAATATGGTAGGTACGCCACAACTTATCACACCAGGCTGGTGTATACACCAGAACACACTACCCCATGCTGTCGTGTATGCCAGAACACACCAGTGTATTCTGGTGTTATCACCAAAATACACCACAACACACTCTGGTGGAATTTTCAACTTGGCGTCCCTGCATATATACTAGTGTTTTAGCATACCCTTCTATGTACGATACAAAGCTGCCACTTCTAACGAGAGGGAAATGCTCGGCAGTCTGGAAAAGGCTCAAAACAAAAGACGGGTTTGGGTACCGGCTAGGAGTTCCCGATTTAACTGAAGACCGGAAATAACAAACTTTGGAAACAGTTACGCTTTGATAGGACCAACGAGGCGACTCGAAATTCCTTACGGACGTCCTTCTAACCTACCGGCGCTGACGTTTCGGCGCAAATTTTCAAATATCTGCCCTTGAACTTCGAACAGAGAAGTTGGTGTGGCGAAATGAAACGAACTTTCATTAGGGTCATTTAAATCGATTTTCCATTTCTCGTTTTAACGTCCCTTTAAAACGACGCTGCGACACGTTTTGAACACAAAGTGTTCTCAAAGTGTACATAGTGCCAGCATGAGCAATCGGGCTATAGCTTATTGCGGTGCATACAGCCCGCAGCCCAGCCTCGCATACTTGACCGATGCACGGAAAGTTTCAAGCACACGTGCGATTGCCGAAAACTTCGAGGAGAGCTCCATCAGTTTACCGTCGCAGCCACTAAAACCGCACAACGCATTATTGTTCGCGGAGTAAGAGCAAAGGCATTCAAAATACGAACATCAGGCCTGCGTTCCCAAGCTGCATCAAAATATTTCATTTTCTTACGTATAGTGACCTGCAAACTTTAAACGGCAGCTAGAACTACACAGTACAACACCAAGTGGTCGCGGTGCCTCACTGTCAAGCTGTCAGAACCACGTTCGATATGGGGTTAGAAATCTTGCCCTGCGCCCTTAGCGATGGCCTCCCACCTGAATACCGAATTATGGTGAAAGCCAGAACAGCAGCCACGATTACGTGAACTCGATAAAGTCAGGCGGAGTTGGTTTTTTCAGGTCGAGAAACGGTCGCGTTTCCTGAAACACTGCCGGCAGGGCCAACCGAGCTTTGAGGTGGATTCTTTCATCCTGCAATGGTCCGATTCTCTCATCCGATCACCTTGTCAAGGTGCATGACATACGGCCAAACATGTAGCAAATTAGGACTGTGGAACCCCGTGAAAAGTGCAGAAACACTTATTAAAAGTCTCCTAGACCACAGCATGCTAAAGAGGCTCGACTCCTGACCCGAATCCCTTGCGTTGATGTTAAGTTGGGTTTAACGTCCCAAAACCAGCTCCGATTATGAGAGATGCCGTAGTGGAGGGCTCCGGAAATTTTGACCACCTGGGGTTCTTTAACGTGCACTGACGTCGCATAGTAAACGAGCCTCAACATTTCGCCACCATCGAAATGCAGCCGCCGCGGCCGGCATTCGATCCCGCGACCCTCAGATCAGCAGCCGAGTACCATAGCCACTGGACCACCGTGGCGGGGTTCTCTTGCATTGAGTTCATGTAAACGTATAGTCGGATACAACTCAAGTCATGCAGTGAAGCCTCTCTCGCGTCCTCATACCCGCCAGCCACTGCTGCTCCGTGTGCATGAAAATACCTCGCGCTTTATAGTTTTTTTCGTATAACCAAAATAAAGCGATTTTTGAAAAACAAAGTTATAATCCCCAAAATATGTATGCTTTCATTTATTTCTTAGAGTGCAACAAGGAAAGCCTAATCCTTTATTGAAATGGCGCTTAAATGATTCACGATTCCATTTTGAAAAGGTTGCATGACGTCGATTTCGTTTGGTTCTCCAATTGGCTGGCGGAGTAACATTGGCCGAAGCGGTCCGTCTGCCTTGTTGCCAACTGCTTCTTTTTTCCATTTAGGTTGTATCTTACTATATAGCGATCGAACGACATCCAGTGTCATCAGCGCGATGCGTTTGAATGTGCGCAGTACGGGCACAATGCCGTGCTTGTTAAGTACAACTCACACGAGCATGGTATGCACGCAATGTTCTATGCTCGTGCACTTAGAGAAGCACAATACATGCTTCGTATCGATAATTCACATAGCTGCCTGACTCGATAAAGTCAGGCGGAGTTGGTTTTTCCAGGTCGAGAAACGGTCGCATTTCCTGAAACACTGTTGGCAGGGCCAACCGATCTTTGGGGTGCTAATAGGTATCCATGGGGGCTTTGTTGTAACCAGTTTTCACTACATACCTGGCAAAGGACCTTGTGGTGGCTGAGGCGGCTTTGGAGGTTGTGGAGTCTTCGAAGGCTGTCCTGTGACTGCGAAAGGAAGCCAGTTTTGTCGGGATATATTGTGCTTTCATACCACTTGCAAATCATTTACTACGAGCAAACGAACAACGAACTTTCCATACATACATACATACATACATACATACATACATACATACATACATACATACATACATACATACATACATACATACATACATGAAAGCTTCTCGCGCGCTCAAGCTCACGACAATATCCAACTTCGACCTCAGCGATGAAAGTTCTACGGTGCGCGTTTATTCTAACTATATAGGGTAGTGCGACTATTCGAATGTTTCGAATATTCGTCGAATATTAATTACGTTAGCAATATTCGTATTCGATTCAGGAATCATGCATTCGAAAAACTTCGAATATTCAAAAACATCCGAATATTCGATCGGCCCAGACTTCCGCTAAAAACTGTTTGATCCTCGCGGCGATGCCCATACGGATAAGCATTTGCAGTGCACGAAGGTGTACACGCGTGATGGCGGCCAAAGACGAGTGCCACAATGCGTACAACTTGTCGCGCGAACGCGAAGTGTTACCTGTACAAACGCGTTCAGCTGCGAGCTTGGCAATTCCGCTGCATGGCCCTCCTTTAACCACGCCGCTGGTCTGGACACATTTCGCTGCCGCCATTTTGTGTGTCCAAAATATTTTCCAAGCACACTTGCTAGCCTGCTTAAAGCTATCCATCTACACGATGCAATGCTCTTTCCCAATTAATTTTCGTACCAGCTACTCCAGGCCCAATTCAACATGCACATTTGGTAGCGGGAGAGCACGTGCCTCTTATTACCATCTTAGCATGTATCTTAGTGTTAGGTTATTGTTACGGAACAGCTTTGTCGAGATATCCCGGGAATGTATGAAAAAAGCCACCAAACCTAATTTCCATACAGATATATTTGAAATAGTACAGTCCATGGAGCAATGGCCCACTGCTCGCTAGCTCGGACCCCGAGGCGTACCGAGCACTTCTGGGTCACGTCCGGCTGGCGGCATGTCGTTGGAACGGTGGATTCCACCACCCCTACTCTTGCTCATAAGACACTTCCACTCACCCCCTTCCATGATAAACGTTGTTCTTCTTCTTAAGGATATAAATGCAGAGAAGTTAAGCCATTTCAGCTACCATTTTCATCTCTGTCTGTGAGTAGTCACTGGGCTCGATCTACCTGAAGAAAAAAAAAACAATAGTAGTCGCAAGTATGTTACTTCTTACGTATAGCTGTTAAGTATGTTTGACTTAGGTATAGCTAATCATAAAGATAACCCATGGCGACGTTCGATTAATGAATGCTTGTAACGTGATGACGTCAGCTGGATGTTGCAGCTGAAGCTTCATTATTACGGTTACAAAAGCCGTCGACATGCGAGATCAACCCTAGGATACCAGGATCTTCAGTTAATACTAGATTGAGAACGTCGGAACCACGTCTCGCATGTAATGTCGAGCGCGATTTGAAGGTTATCGCGTAAGCGTCGGCCGGACATGGGTCCCAAGACCCAAGCGGCCAGATTCGGAAGCGTGAAAATCAAGATTTTTTTTTTTTCATTGCTCTCTTCGTTGTTGGCTGTCCTGCGCTACAACGCTCATCTCCACGACGAACTCGCCGCCCTTTCTCTCTATTGCTTTTATTCTATTTGCCGAGAGGCGTATACGGGGTAGCATCTTCGCGGTCGGGGACGGGGGTTGATCAGGAACAGCAAAAAGAGGGTGGAAAGTTGGCCCCATGCCTCCATCTCCTCGAAAGAGGATTCTGGGGCGTGGCGCTGCCGCTGTTCTTGGTCGACACTCGCGTGATAACCTTCAAATCGCGCTCGACTGCACGTACAGCAACGTCGAACCAAATCCATTCTCTTTCAGCAACCATGCAGCATGGATTGCGGGGAACGATATCATATGCTAGACACATTCACTTGAATTAATCACGGATCCACATTCCTACATGGATAACTTTCAAACTGAATATAGATGACACGAATGGCTGTCTTCCAGAGGTGAACGGTAGCTGTATCATGGCTCTGAGGGTGGAACTCGCGCTGAATACTTAAAATTGTGCAGGATAGCACCAGGCTTCCCCCAAATCTTTGAAATTTCTCTGCCGCAAACATCCCGCACGCCCCGACTATGGTCCACTGGCACTACTTCGCACGCTGACCTCGGCAGACGTCGTCACCGCAGCAGTACAGTATTGGTCACAGTGCTCGGCTGCTGAACCGAAAGACGCGGGTT
This sequence comes from Hyalomma asiaticum, assembly GCA_013339685.2. Taxonomy (NCBI): domain Eukaryota; kingdom Metazoa; phylum Arthropoda; class Arachnida; order Ixodida; family Ixodidae; genus Hyalomma; species Hyalomma asiaticum. The sequence continues at coordinate 42,027,691 of CM023489.1, read as the reverse complement.
CGAATCTGACGGCAGCGATAGCATTTGCCATAGAGGCAAAATGCTAGAGTCCCGTGTACTTATATCTAGGTTCACGTCAAAGAATCCCACACAGCCAAAACTTTCCGGAGCCCTCCACTACGGCTTGTATCATATGGTCATATCGTAGTTTCGGCACGTAAACCCTGCATGTGTTATTATGATACCTTGACAGACAGGCTCGGCGTCCGACCACGAGCCGTCGGCCTGGCAGACGCGCTCCATCATGCCGACTAGCGTGTAGCCCGCGTTGCACCTGTACTGAGCCCTGGTGTTCACGACAATCGTGCCCGGCGGCACGTCGACGGCGCCGTTGGCTATGGTACCGGGCGCGGGACAGGTTGCCGTAGCGGGTGCAGCTGCGAAACGTTGATGCGCAAGACAACCGTGTGTATTTTGCTTCGAAGGAGAAAGCTAGTCCAAAGAGTAAACAAAAAGGACCAAGTGCTTCAGGGAACAACAAAATGCGACATTGGCTTTAGTATGAGATAAAGGTTCATCCAGAGTCGATATTTTTCTAGGGGGGGAGGGGGGGGGGGTCGTTAGAAGCGCGTGTAATATTCCCTCGTGATAATGAAGATGGGATACGCAAAAACGAGACTTCTGGAGACCTAGAAGACCGCTCGGCTAAGCGATTATTCAGTACGAGTTGAAACTCGCAATAGATAGTAACTTCAGGCGTAGAAAGACGCTAATTTCTGCTGCCCATAATGGAGCACGACCAATGCAGTGTGGTCGAGGGAAAAGGGAAGCGGAAAAAAGCGAGAGCAAAGGAGGGGCCACATTCTCTAAATATACAGTACCTATACAAAGAAAAGGTGGCTATACCGTGGTATAGGCGCCTTTTCTATATATATGTTACTTACGCCTCCTTTTCTAGTATAGGCCACCTCCCTGTACAGCCTTCTTCTATGGGCACCTCCTCTAGTATATGCTTCCTATGGGAGCATGTATAATAACTGTAACCTTCTCGAGACACGAGTGCCCTTGCTAGACACAAATGCTCTCATTACCGCGGAAAGGGAACTTGTGTCTCCAGAACATGGAATCGAGTGCCCTCACTACTATGCCGAGGGCACTAGATGAGAATAGGTGATCCTGATTAATGAACAGGTCTTTTTCCATTAGGCACTCACCCTGGCAGAACGGCTCTGCGTTCGACCAAGAGCCGTCCATTTGGCAAACACGCTCCGTCGCTCCGATCAGCATGTATCCGGGGTTGCAACGGTACGTCACCTTTGTATTCACGTCAAGTGTACCAGGTGGTGCGTTCACGACGCCGTTGGCTATGGGACCGGGTGTCGGACAAGTTAGAAGGGTGCCAGCTGGAAAGTTTCAGTGAAAAAAAAATATCCCCAGGTGTGCTCAGCTATCGCCTATAAGAGGCAAAGGCGTAGTCCGTATGACATGTCTTGCACGCTGACCGAGACACACACGCGGGTCCTGGCACGAACTGAAGACATCGTAGTGAAGCATGGCCTGGCAGTCCGCGTAGCTTAGACCACCCCTTCCCCCCACACACCCTCGCCCCTCGACCTGTTTTCCTTGCCTCTTAATTAAACGTTGTCATTCACTCACGCAAAGTATTGCCACAGCTGCTAAGAAAGAAAGAAAGAAGGGTGATTGGAAACGCATGTTTATCAAGAGGCCGTGGTATTGTGTTCGAGTTGTCAAAGGTAGGTTCGAGTCCTAGGCCTTTATAATATGTAATATGCTCCGGGGCTTTAGGTCCTAAAACCATGATATGATTATGAGAAACGCGCGTCGAAGTCTCCGGACGTTTCGACCACTTCAGGTGCTTCAGCGTGCGCTGACATTGCACAGTACACGGGCATCAACATTTCGTCGCCATCGAAATGCAGCCGCCGCGTCTGGGATTCGGTCTTGCGAACTTCGGATCAGCAACCGAGTGCCATAGTGCCACTAGACCGCCGTGGTCAGGAGAGTCCTACGTCTTGGGTTGGAGCCCCATACATCGGGCTTTGACTCCTACCAAAGTTTTATGCTCCCGTTCCAACAGTGTACTTAACACACCCCTACTACTGCTAATCATTGAACATGGTAATCACTATACTATCTCTTATAGACGACTAGCACGCTTTGGTTCGCCTCTGGCCTTCCTCGCGTCGCATGATATTCTTTAACCACGTTTTGTACCATTTATACAGATGCCAAGGTCATTCAAGGGCGCCTTCCAATGGGATACACATATGACTTTAGCTGAGCAAGCTCATCGGCGCATAAACGTATGCAATACGCCAATATTCATGCTCCGCTCTGGTGCCCACGGCCCCTGCCAATGTCGCGGCCGAATTTCTGTACTCAGGCAGCCCAGGTGCGTACACAAGATTTGGGAGGTGTGGGTGTCTATGTCGCCCATGCAGTGGACCTCCTTGTAGAGTGGCACAGCTGGAGGACGATACAAACCACGGTGCTCGCCATTCCAGCGCTCAAAGTGTATCAGTGGCTCTGTGTGCTAAATCGAATTCACGTTTCGGTGGAAAAAACCGTGGGGGACGCGTGCGGACTGCGTTCCCACGGATGTCTGCGCTGTGGTCTCGGAAGAGACAATAGCATTAGGTTGAACGCTGCAGCGACGGCCATGTTCGCCGCTTGCCTCGAGCTTCAAACCAGCCCGCGTGAAGCTCCCGGAATCCGTGGACCGTAGGTGTGTCGTGCGGTGTGTGTGCGCGCGTTTGTGCCGCTTTTGAAATATGAACTTCTTGGCCGCACCAACGCAGCGGGAGTGGTACAGCAGCGCACCTGACACTGAGGACTGCTGCCAGCAGGTGGCTCTACCGCTGCCCCTTTAAGATAAGGTGCCAGCGTGTCGTCAAAAATGACGGGGCCGGGAAGAGTGCATTTATTTGTGCTGTTGTTATTTCCAGCAAGCCTCTTCGCCGGACCGTACCTTTTATTCCGTCTCTGGGAACCATCATCTGCTGCTACTCGGATCCCGTCACCCCTTGCCGCAGAGATGCAGCGAAGGCTGGGCGTGACCTCCCCTCTCCGAGGGCGGAGACGTCTTGATTGAAGACCCTTGTATATAGTATTGTATATAATAAGAGCACAAACGCGCTTAGGCAGCTCCGATCATCATGTAGAATAAACCTCATCTCTCTCTCCTTCTCTCACATCATCGTCTCCGTGTCCGCTCCGCACTTCGGCAACCTCGCCTTGGAGTCGGGATGGTGGAAACGTCGACCTGGTAGCGGGGAACCCAGGACCGACGGCCCGGCTCCAACCCCAGATCCCAACAAGGGCTTGTGCGTGGCAGCTGCCTTTTGCTGCAGGTGGCAAGCATCGAACTCGCAGAATGGAGACCCACAGTAGTGCTTCTATTTCTTTTTCGCATGCTTTTGCCCACACCTCATTGTCAGCGCATCCCATCATTACGAGTTCGCAGGGCATGCTGACATCTGCAACCGCTGGTGCGAATGTGTAGCCGGGGCTAGCTGTTACGTGCCTAAACAGCGACGTGATCAAAGCATGCCAAAGTATAGGACTCCGAAATAACTTCGGTACCGTGTTCCGGTTCGGTACCGTGTTCTAGTGCCGGGTGCACAGCGGAGCCTTCCACATCGGCGAGTTCTGGAGCACCTACGTCAACTTCTACCGGGCCCCGAGGGAGGCACGCAAGACAGAGGCAGCGTGTGAAGTGATAAAGGAATGCTGTGTCACACCAACTATGCAGTTGAGTGACTAAAGTGCACGGCAAGTGAATGAGAAGGCGATGCGAACAGTGCACAGTAACGCTGTCGCATTGCACTCATCAAGGCGAAGCGTAATTAAGCGTCCTCTCAATTTTTTCGCGCTGCTTTTTAGGGTGACAGGGAGGTGGGCGCCGTCCCTGAGGTAATGCAATCTCACAGTGTCATATTCCAGCACCAAGTGCATGACATCATGATGAGGTCATCAAAATATGACATCGTCACTTGATCAGGCGGGCTTACGGGTAATGTGGTAACGCCAACTCTTGGACGCTGTGCTTTTCACTTCATAGTGTGTTAACTAATACATGCGCTCTTCTCTATCTGCGATGTGCTGCAGCTTTGACGGTCATCCCGCTTTCAGAGTGGACTGGTGCCCCTATATGGTTTGTTTTCTTTTTTCCTCTCATTTCCGACCAACAAGCCGCTTGAACGGGTTAAAAGCACGTAATAACAATGTATTTCACAGCTCTACATCTTGATATTTCTCGCCAATACCTCGATCGCTGCCCGCCACATCGTAAATGGCTTCACAATCGATCGAGGAATAAGCGAATGCGACGGGAATGAGTTATGTTCCGCCCAAAGCATGCCCGAAGAAAGCACAGCGTGTTCGCGAATGCTAAGTTACAAGGCCCAAATGTTCTTATCCACCGTCTTTATTTGTAATATGATCAATACACCTTATGTTTGTCCCATCCTACGAGTCGTCTACACGGCCCAAACATATACTGTATTCATGACTTCTTAATTAAGATAACACAAAGTATAAAAAAAATGGTAAAAAAAAAATGGTCACTAGGTACTTTTCACTGTGCTTCGTATAACTGCACGAAGTTGTTTGGGGACACCAGAAATAGGTGCAGGCCGAGAAGCGTCAGCACGACCAGCGCCCACGGTGCATCATGTATTAAGAGAAGGTGCAACACTGTTCCTTTCGCATCTGTGAACAGAAGTGAATATGACCATATGAAATGCTTTTCTGGGATCGTATGTATTCATGTGCTTCCCTTTCATCGTTCGCACATCTTTTTAACTAGCATATACACTTGTATATGCTCGTTAATATGCTCAAGGGTGGATACAGCATTTTTCTGGCAGGAAGAGGGGGAGGGGTAAGCTTATGCAAAGTACAGCACGTCATGCACGTCAAGACGGCAAGTCTGACACTACCAAATAATCACATACAGGTTGTGCCTGAAACAGGGCCCACTCTGGTTCAAAAATCAAGAGGAAGGTCAGGACATACGGTAACCTCCCCCCCCCCCCTCCCCCATATCTGAATTTGCCAACGAGCATATATATATTTGGCAGTGTGTGCTGGCTAGAAAATTTGTCAAAAGGCCTGCCGCTCTTAGTTTTTTACACTGTCTATGCAACAGCTCGCACCACATAGCAGCAACATAATATGTACCTTAATAAACCATATATATGCACGGCATTTCTTTATGGAACACATCTGTGTGCCTTATAAGTGTACAACTCGTTATGTTGGCGGAGGTGTCGTCCTGCTTCATCCTTTTCTTCCAGTGCTTAAAATTCATTCTTGCTATGGTCTACCTAGAAAATCGAACTTCCACCGGTGCACTCTACCAAGGCGTTTCACTCACCCTCACAGACCGGTTCTGCGCCCGACCACGAGCCGTCACTCTGGCAGACACGCTCGGCTGCTCCGACCAACGTGAAGCCAGCGTTGCACCGGTACTGAACCCTGGTGTTCACATCTAAAGCGCCTTGCGGCAAGTCGACGGCGCCATTCGGCACGGCAGGCGGAGCAGCGCACGTCGTTGCAGGAGCTGTTGAAAGGTTTCAGCTAATATCATTGCGGTTCAAATACGACATTCTCGACTCACTTTTTCCTTTTGCGTCATGTAAAGGTCTGTATAATCATACCCTGTCATGAAAGAAACAAACATTTGAGAGCGCCAAACATAATTTGCTGATACAAAAACCCATCGACTTACACGGTCGGTCAAGCTCTACGTTGGTTCACTGTCATGGCGCCAGTGTTCAATCCTACAATGACACCCACGTCTCGGAGGTCTTGTGCCAGGTCGGTAGTGGCACGAAGGAAGCGAATTGCTTCACGGAGAGTGTTTTGCAAAGTTGATGTGTGACGTAGCGCATACTCTATCACACTGGTACTAAACTCCATGGACACTGCCAAATCTCACCATGTTGTCAAACGCTCTAGTGGCAACACTTTAAGCCAGTCAGGGGGGGTTCAACAGGCCTCTGGGTCACTCGGAGCTGACCAGATGGCCAATTCAATAATATATAGAGGAATTTGAATATGTTCAGAATTATGTCCTCCTTCGCGGCCAGTGCACCAATGGTGAAGCACCACGTGCACTTAACAGTTGGCTGTAGGTCTTCTGCAACTTAATCATTGGTGAAAAACCGTCCGCAGAATACTTGACCACCATGAACAGAACAAGCATCATCGCCAACTTTCAGTTGCACTCTTCACCACCTGTACACAATGTGGTCGGGACACAATGATGGAAAATGAGATTGTCCCATCGCAGTTGCATTTAGTTTCTTGCACTACTTATTCAGTACTGTCTTTCACGTGAATGACAGTTTGATATAGATCTCTGTGGCTATTGAACAGCATGAGAAAAAGAAGTGCATAAAGTGCTACAGCCACACCAACTCTGATCAATTCGGTGACAAAAGTCCAAAATTTAAGGAGCCTGCAAATCGTTTAATATAAGGCGCGCAAGCTAGCACATCTGAGTATACATGTGCAGACACTAATGATCGTTGTTGTAATGATATGCTATAAATGTATTAACTTTTGATTTCCTTAACCTCACTTTTATGGATGAAGATTCAGAGATCTTTACACATTCTGAAAATGATAGATCCAGGTAGGCTTTGGTTTCTATACAGTAACTCTTGCCGCGTCTTAAAGTGCCACTACTGTGACAAACAGTGTCGAACCAAGCCCTGAACTGAACCCGAACCGAACCTAAACCAAAAAAATATCGGTTCTCGTTTTGGAACAGAGCGCTTGAAATAGCTACGGTTCCGTGATTTGCCAGCAACATCTCGCCGCTGTGATTGATTCCGGCATTTTTGTTTGTTGGCCGTTATCGATTTATTTATTTATTTATTTGACTCATATTCTTCTTACGATTATCCCTTCTTTTTCCTCTGCACTGGCCTAGTTGTGCATGCATGCGGACCTGAAAGACACTAGTGGAAACTCAGCCGCACGGTCGCATTTTGATGGGGGCAAAGTGCTAAGGCTACGTACTTTGCAATGCCAGTGTATGCTAAATAACCACAGGTGGTCAGCACTTTCGGAGGCCTTAATATGGCATGTCTCACCTTTCTGCTCTTCCATTTCCTTCCCCCAGTCCTCATCGTTATTTGGCGGGCTTAAATTTCTAGTGTTATGCGATACTGCCCGGAATTTTTTACGATGTATGTACAACTCCAGTGCGACATGGCTTTCTCTATTTGTGTGTGTGTAAATTCGTCTTGGTGAACTTCTAAGTGCTTTCACTTCAGCTATGCTGCTTGGAGTGTTAATTTAAGGCTGTAGTATAAACTGCATTGTCACAGTAAAATGTGAAGTTTACAGTGCCTAAGTGGTCCGTGAACCGGTTCAGTGTTGTGAACCGATTCCCAAACCACTTCCAAGCTTCATTTCCTCGAACTGGAACCGAACCGGTGCGATATGGCACGCGCTGAACCCAAACCTGAACCCGTATTTTTTTCGGTTCAGAACCTTGGTGACAAAAGCATTCCAATTTGCGTCTGTATCATCACTAAATCACTCTAGAGCTTTCTACTTTAGCATTGTCAACAAACTCTCAATGCATAGGCTTGAGTCAAATTTAAAAAGGCTGTGTCCGATATAATCCACTATGTTAGCTTGACATGCACACTATTCTACACAACATGTCACCGTGAGTTGGCCGTGTAATTCACCATGATGCTCAGTCCACCCGACCAAACGGACTGCTCCTGGCCTACATGCCAAGTTGAACAGAATTTATTGGGTTCATGCAAGGCTAGTAATTTCGACGCACTAGATAAAGGGCATTCATTGACACTAGCTCACCAAAATTGTGCTGAGATCATCTACATGACAATCAAGGCAATGTGAAGAACACACACAGATACTCTTGTCATTTTCGATGTCTTTTACTACACTTTGTACGTTTGGCGAGGAGCAACCTGCACACAGTGCAAGCTTGAACAGAATATGAATTAAGCTCCGCAAGCTGGCACTTGCCTCGGAACACACTAACTCGAACACTGCTCAATTACGGTGTGAGCGTTCAAGTGTACAGCGAATAACATTTCCCCATTAGCACGGGACACTTCGGATCTCAATTAGGATCAAGTTTTTCAATCGCAGTTGGTTTTTCTAGTGAAGCTTATGCTATGAAGCCAATTGAGATAGAAAAATAATGTCATGACCCGAAGTGCCTCGCATCATGCCAGTATCAATAATGCCCTGAATGCTCCGAGCGCATGCGACTGTGAGCATAACACGAGATTCCTGCACGCAGAATGTCATGTAGACTCACCGAAAACAAGGCTAAATCATAGCAGGGAGTGTGAGGAAAACATTGCCATGGATATCATACACAATTTTCAAGTGCAAGTGATTCACTCTGAGGCAGACTCAGCAGCCCAAGAAGTAACACAGCGCGCAATGAGCAATCAAGCGGGCATGTCGTATATCGAACAACAGGCAAGTCAAGGACGGTTGCGATGAAATGTGCAATGTAGATAAACAGAACAGCTCAAAAACATTTGGTATGGCACAAAATATTGTACACGATTACGCAGCAACCAATTATGAGGCAAGAGCAAAATAATCTACAAAATCCTCAACAGAATGTATGCCAAGCGAAAACTTATAAACACAGGCCTGGCCGCATTACCAATTTTGAGTTGAACTGACATGACCTGAATATTCACGAACAGATAGATATGAACAAAAATCTAACGCATTTTTAACGCGGCCATCCCTATGAGGGAAATGAGATTCTGAAGAAAATGGGGGAGCATATTTCATTAGAGTCACTTAAAAAAATGCAAGACCTTTGTCACAGTGTGCAATGCAACCAAAACACGAACCTGACTGCTATATCAGAAAGCCTCAGCTAGCAGCACAAATTTCTACAATCTTTCCATAAAAGAAGTACAAAGGTCACAGGTCACATGTATTGAGAATAGTGCATTCCTACAATAAAAAAATTCATTAACCTGTTTAGCTCATAACACAATTTAGAATTCAACAGGGTTTGTGTTATGCGGTTTGGAACTACCATATGTAGAAAAGGTTTCGCGTATTTAGAACGCGTGGCTGTACAAGACACAGGGACTCATGACAAGGTCACACACAAGCCACATCTACTTAACACTATCAAACACGTCAATACACTTCGCTAATGCCACCAAGGGCTGCTGAAAGGCTATTACCTTATAAAATTACAAACATCCACTTTTAAAGGCACAAGCGAAAGGCACAAAACAGAGCAGAGGAATTGTCGGCATAACAACAAGAGGGTACGCCTGCAACAGGTGTGTGTAAATTACAAACGCTCGGAATGTTGCTTGCCTGGATGAAGTAGAGAGGGTTTTGCTCGAAGATTGCTCAAGTGAGGAATACCCGTGCACTTCACGACAAACAGATGGAAGGATCACTGCCTGCCTTAAAGAGCCGGCACATGCAACACTTGCCGCACTGTGCAAACAACGATCCTACGACAACACACCGAACAGCAAAGGATGACACTGGGCTTTGAAAATTAATAGCTAGCTAACTGTTCATGATAGCGGAAGAAGCCGGAAGAAGCAAGTCAGCATTACCATAACACTAATAATGCACATTCTGCCCGCTCCTTTTCTGCAGTGCCTTGCTTCTGTTTTCGCTACAGCCACCGAGTGCTTTACAACATTACATAGGAAAAAATGAGGCACCATCATCTGCGAGTTTTGTAAAGGGTACTGTGCGTGATCAGAATGATGGCATGTGGTTCTGTGAAACTTGCACTGGCCACTGCCGAGTAAGGCTTGGCTGTAAATGTGGATACGGCTGCGCATGTAAGGCCTCCTTCAAGTGAAACCTTCCATAAATGAATCTTATTCACCGTACTACCTCCTAAATTGATGTTGGAGCGCCTGCAGTGCATAGCCAAAAGGTCAAAAAGAACAGACATATGTCACAGGATCGAGCTACAACCTCGTGATCTGTCAGAGTCATGCTAGTACTTCTAATAATTCATAAAACTGCACACCCAAGCGAAAGTAAAGAAAACTAGCTACGCTTTAATGCATTTTGAACCATTGTGATCGACAAAGGCTGATGCAGATCCGAATCCGATGATTCTTGGCATTCCCAGGCCCGCAACTATTTCCACTGCCATATTTTTCTCTAGGCGATTTTAAGAAACCTGAGAGTTACAGGTGTCCCTGAAACATCAAACAATCAATCTAGTAGCTGAAGCACTGTGAGAACAGCTTCTCATAAAATAAATATGAAAAAGCAGTCCCTATTTACAATATGCCATGGCGAGTACGAACACAGATGTAAACAGTTCAGGAGATATCACTAAAGGCGTGACTGTTTGCAATGAAAGTAAGTGTCACTTTCTAAAAAGGTGCCCCCTTTTTACTCTGTCCATCACAAGCAATGGTACACGTGTGGGCCTGCATAAATCAATTCATTTTTGGTACAACACAAGCATATTCCTTTCTTGTCATCCCTTGCTCGACCACAAGGGGATCTTGAAAGAAAATATGATTCTAAATAGAGTAATGATGCGACATTTTCCTCTCGTCTATCAAGACACAGGGAGTAGGTAGTATTGGGTCATCTGTATAAATGGGAGATAGTGGTAGATAGACCAGTAGTTACTAGACTGCTTCCTTTAAAACAGATAACCCGTTATACACTGTACATAGATGACAAGCCGATATGGTGAAATGTAGCGATTCTTTCTGCTCAGACGTGTGCCATGCTTATCAGCCATCGTAAGCAGCCAGCCAGTCCTATAAATAATGCTAGTGAGTGTCACGAAGGGAAATGACATTACAAAACGATCATTATGCCATCACAGCCACGCTGTACAATTGCACAATCGTTACCAAGTGCTTACAGCAGCCCAGTACAAAATTCTTTGCTTGGTGCCATGAGACCAAGACTTAGCAAAATTGTGAACCACCTGAAAACTTCCACATCCGGTTCCAACGATAAACGTAACGGCAAGAGCACTCGAATCACCCTGACAAGTCTTGCTACTGAACACCTCGACTAAACTAGATGAGAGGTTTTTGAGTACAAGAATATAGTTACGCATAAAAAAAAAGCTTAAGGTAAAAGCGCGAGTGCATTTGGATTGATTAGCATAAATAGCCAGTATGCACAAGCATCAGAAATTTACAAAATTTACACCAACGTTCGTCCACGCACCACTCTTGCGATTCCTCACTAGACAATCAACCCTCTAATGAGACCATTGTTTTCTAGTGAACAAATAGAAGACACTTTACACATAAGAGTACATCACAAATGAAACATAACATTCTGTGTAAAGTGTCCAGTATCTCTTTCCTAGAAAACATTGGTTTCATCGTGTCAGTAACAAATGACACAGCTAAACACATTTACAGTTTATCAACCTTTAACCAATGAAAAAATCACAAGAGCCTCGCTCAGGTTACAGGGCACACAAACACACACGGGCTTTTCGACAGCACCTGAAAGCAGCAGACTTTAGTGCCCGGCTGCCAGCCTTGCATAGTAAATGCGATTGACGTACTTGCGTCCTCTCAGTCTTGCTCCCTACCCACCGATCATCGTCATGTGCAAGGTAGCAGATCCTACGAAACCTAACTCCTCATCTTTTCTCTCAATAGAGACCGTCCTCAAAAGTTTCCTTAGCATAGTGCCGGCTTACTTACCAAAATGTATTCATGGCACAGCTTCGGATCAGTAAGAGGCAATGAGAGTTATGCAATAGAGGTATGACTATGGAAAACGTTAGATACAATGCCATGTTTCGTTGGTTTATACATATTTTCCTGCCTTTCTTCCTTTCCTAACTTACCTTTTCATACAAATACAGCTACACTGGACACTGGCAACAACAAAGCCACTTATTCAGAACAAATGAGGGAGCAAAAGTAAACGACTGATACCATGAGTGCAGTGCCGAGCCAGATTTTCTTGCAAGAAAAGAATGTACATGGAAACAATGTCCACTGAAAGGGTCATTTCTTTGAAAGTGCAATAAATGCATTGTTTTACTGGGCAGAAAGAGGAAAAAAAGAAGAACTGTTGAAAATCATGTGAAAAATAAAATGTGGAAGGCAGCAGCAAGAATATAAGACTAAAAAAGATAAAGCACCATACTGGCCAACAACGTTGCTGTCACTCTGAGTGCACAAAAGCATGCACCAGGCAACAGTAGAAAAAAAAAAAAAACCAAAAAACTATTTACTAGTTCCTTGACTGATTCCACTTCAAAGAAATAGTTCAGTACAAAAAAAAATATATATATATATCAATGTTGCCATGTAACAGTTCTAAAGTTGTCACGCCTATGGCAGCCACCTGGCTTTTCAGCCAGTAAAGCCAGTTTCATGAAAATTTAGCAACTGAAAGTCTAACCTATGCACTGAAAGTAGAGTAGCACAATTAAACCACACTTACAAGCCAATATCAATTTTGCTAGAAAAGATCATTACCTCCTGCTTTTTAGCTGTGTTTGGTCAAGTCTTGCATACTGTGCACTGTACAGCAACTTGATAGTTCTGTCAACTACTTAAGTTCCACATTTCTGTTCATTATTCTTTTTAGTTTCTTTTGCGTATTGTTAGTTTAGTAGTGCACAGTATTAAACAAAAGAATTTTAAAATCCTATCTGCACCTTGCTTCGTCGTTTCACAACCATCGAGGCAAATTTATTGTATCAAAGTTGACAGCCCTAACCATAATGCAGTTAGTGTGAGCATTATTTACACTGGCTGAGGACTGTGCTAAGTGCTTGTCTTGTATTTGCTAGCATCGACAAAAAATAGAAAAACAAACAAGGCAAGAAAAAAAAGGAAAAGGGTCAGTTCATTTTCATGTCAGGGGTGGTAGTAAGTTAAAGGCCCTTGTGAGGGCCCATTAACATGGCCGAACAAATGCCCTGTTGCGCCTCCGGCATCTTTCCATAATGCAGCGTTTTCTCTTAAAAATAAGTTGCCGCCTATGTCAGCAGCATGAGCCGAAATAGCCGGCATGTCATTCTTGATGAGAAACTGATGAAAAATTGTGAAACTGGCTTTGCGGGTAGATGGACAGTGTACAAGAGCAGGCTGCACTGCGAAGCCTCTGCTACACTCTCACGTTGACATAAAGCGACAAATTTTTTGTAGACAGCAGCCATGACTTGCATTGCTGTCCTGCAGCGTAAAGCACAGCCGTGTACTGATACAGCACATACCAGAGCAATAATGCAAGATAACAAGCAAGCACAGAAAAACCTCGTTATATCCGACAATTCATTATAAATGTATATCTACAACACTGTTTTAATGACAGCACTAGTCCTCATTAACTTTGTTGTAACCAATAATGCAATATGTCCATCGGTGTGATAACGAGGCCCTACTGTAACTGGCCCTTTTACACTCTAATGGCAGTCTTGGGCAAGTAATCACATTGTACATAGGGAACTGTAGAAATCTGGCTCAATTACAGGATATTTTTCTGATCCTCAGGCCTTTTATTACCTGGATTTCTTGCTCTTTCCAAGCAAGCCTGAGCTGTGAGAAATGTCGTGCTGGGAGGCAGATATTGGCTTAAAGCTAATGCTTGGGCAAGTTGGTACACAACTTGAAAACAGCACAAGTACGACACAGCACAACGAAGAGGACATACACATACAGCAGTGCATCTGCGTGCACTCTTTCTTGTTTGTGTCTTTCTTTTGCAGTTTTTTTTTTTTTTGAAGTACCAAGTAGAATCAACCTAACCTTCGATACCTCCTTGTGCGCACTCTGCAGTCCCTGCCAATGCTTTTCTAGTGGGCTACAAGGTATTCCATTTGAAAATTTCGCATACTCACACTTCTGTGAGAAAAGAAAACCCAGCGGTTACACTCGACACTCCCATGTCAGCCCTTACTGCTTCACCTGAACGCATACATGTAATCGCCTGACATCAAAGATGCCCGCACAACTACAGACGAAACGATCACCTCACTCCTCTCGTGCATAAGTCATCGGAGGTGGACGCTCTGTTAACACGGTAATCACTTCTCCAAGGCAGCATGATGGGGCAAGTGCCTTCCACTGGTGACTGGACGAACGACAATGACTCGAGGCACAACCGTGACAGCCACGTAACTGGCCGGTCGAAGCAGCACAACAGCATATTCCACATCTGTGCAACTCGCACGTCACAGCGGTCTTCCACTCATTCATCTGGACATGCAAAGTCAGTCGCTTAACGTTCCCAAGTACTGGGCGAGAGAGATTGGCCTCTAGCTTATGTGCCCGCTGAACAATTGCTGCAAAGAGCTAATGGCCTGACAATGACCTCGCAGCAACAGGCCATTAAGCACAAAGAGCTCGCAGGTTGTCAGTTCTTTCAACCTGTGCGGAATCGTGCACGGCTCACAGGCTTGTCACAGGAAACGGCTTGCCCAGCCTTGCCACTTCGTCATTGGATATTGCATCGTACGGTCCCGGCTTCCGTATCTGCCGCCTGTAGTTGCGAGGCGGAGGCGTGCGCCGCCGTCTCCGTCGCATGAAGTAGAAGAATCCCAGGCAGCACAGCACAAGCGAGGCAAAAACTGCCAGGCAGACGCTCAGAATGATGATCCACGGCGGAGGTGCAGAGCCTGGAACAGAAGTTTAATGCCCATGTAGACACAAATGCCGTGAAATATGGTGTTTCTGATACTTTTCGCCAATATACAGGAGACTCCAAAAATGCTGAATTTACAATGAAATGTGGATGCCGTAAGTTCCGTTGGCACAGCACTGGACACACTATTCGAATGTTGTAGGTTCGTTCCATACTGAAGGTGGGTGTTTTACCATCCACTTTATTTGTTTTCCATTTATTTCCCTGACCCATCCCCCTTCTTTCATTATACCTGAATTTTTAGCGGTGGCATCAACATGAACTGTCAGGCGTTTCAGGAAGGCCTGAAGTAGCTACAATACACAAGAATGTTTCCTAAAAGCTGTTTTGCTAAAAGCTGTTTCAATATGAAGCACACAACTTTCGCATTAGTCACTAGAGAATAAAACTTATGTTTCACTAGCTGGTGCACATGTACAAGTGCCAAATTATTTCACAGCGCAGCTGTGAAATAATTTGGCACCAGCAGTTAACATACATCAGCAGTTAACAGCATCAGCAGTTAACAGTGCAACTTACAGGCAGAAGGGAAAAGTGGCCCTACTCACTGCCCACAGTGCTACATAATAGTGATTATGTGAAGAAAGAAAGAAAGAAAAAAGAAAGAAAAAGGAAGAATGGATGGATGGAAGGAAGGAAAGCAATGAAAAAGAGAAAAAGGAAGTCACAGGTTGCACAGAAGGGAAAAACAGACCCTCACTTTCCTTCAATACACAATCTTGACCTAAGCCCACTGCTGGACGATAGTGATAGCAATACAGTGCTACCTGACAGTGACAGTGAAGCAAAAAGAAAGAAAAGAAGAAAAGAAAGGATATCAGAAAAAAAATCCACGCATATCCACGGAATGAATGATGATGAATGGACGAAGCTCTGGAGGTTCATCGTAGATCGTGCCAAGTTCCGGATTAATTTAGTTAACGCGCCCGCTACGAATCCTTATGGTTCAACTACGCACAAGTGAAATCTCCCACCGGCACTTCATTACAAGTCAAGATCCAGTGCCTATATATATATATATGGGTGGCCAGTGAACAGTTCTCCAGCGCGAGCAGTCGGTATTTTTCAATCAAGAAACTCGCTAGAAGACGCTGCCTGCGTCAACGTTGTCTCTTGCGGGTGAGGGCGCGTTGTTCTTTGCGAGCTGGTAGAGCGTTCATCGAAGAAAGAGCGTTTGCATAGTCAAGGCGCGCCTTTCGCTCTCTCTCTCTCTCTCACAAGACAGCAGATGGAAGAGTGAGAGAGCTCGCGTGCCGGGAGGCACGCGCCAAGGGCGAGCGCGAGCGTGGCTATGACGCGACAACGAAACAGCGAGCGCTGCAGTGCCATCTATTGATCAATTCATGTACTAGCTAAGCAGCACCGCAGTGCCATCTCGTGATCATTCTGAGATTATTCAAGAGCGAGCGCATTCAAGAGCGAGCACGAGACCTAGCGGTCTTGTGCGCCATGCGCTCCCATACTACGCGTCCCCATACATCTGAATGAAGCGAGCACCACAGCGCCATCACACCATCTAGTGAGCACTTCACGGACTATGCGAGGTGGCTACGAGGGACAACAGAGGATGGAACGACCCACGGTGTAAGGAGCTTCGCCCCTAAAAAGAGAAAGGATTACCTATGGGAAGTGGAGACGTAGAGAAAGAGAAATAGATAAAATAGTGGAACGAGTGAAAGTGATCGTTATGTTGATACAAAGTAAATACTTGATTTGCATGAAAAAATACGCTTTAATGATTGCTTTGCTTACGTGTGGCTTATATAGCCCAGGAACAGTTAATTTTTGCTTTGCTAAAAAATCACTTCTCGTTCGCTCAACTTTTCAATGCTGTGCTAAGCCTCCACAGCTATGCTGGTCACTGGTGTTTATGATAGCAGAGCCACACCCAATTTTTTCGTGTGTTATTTTAGAAGTGCAGGTAGTAACTGTATCAACGCCAACATGGAACATATTGCTTTCACGCAGAATGGCTGCATTTGCTGCAGATGTTGGGTCTGAACTAGCATCATGATACACTGCTCATTACAGCAGTATCCAGATTAAACCTTCTGCATTGACAGCTATACACACAATTCATGGAATTTACACTTCATGGATTGTTGTTCATGGAAAGAACTACAATGCACTGCTACATACAGTGCTCAGAGGTTGAAATGTGTTGGCCCACACAACGGCCAAAATGAGTTCTGTGAGATTGCATGGTCAAAGGCTGTCACAGCATGATACCAACGCTCAAACTTTCATTATGGCTCCTTAACAAGCCAGCCTGTTGTCGAGGGTACTCACTGGTATTGCAAAAAAGCGCCAGCTGCCATGTGGGCTGATATTGCCTTTCAATTGCTAAGAGCCGTACTTGCATGTTAAGCTATCCGATGCACAACAGTTTCCCAAAGACCAACATGGATTCGTTAGCTACAAAAGGCTCCTGAGAAGTGATGTGACTGTCAGGTTGGCCTACTGAACTCGCCAAGTGCAATCATTATAGGGGTGCACACTGTGATGCGCACACA
The DNA here is from genome assembly GCA_013339685.2 of Hyalomma asiaticum. Lineage (NCBI taxonomy): Eukaryota > Metazoa > Arthropoda > Arachnida > Ixodida > Ixodidae > Hyalomma > Hyalomma asiaticum. Next base: position 42,010,562 of record CM023489.1, on the reverse strand, counting down.
GACACTCCATGTTACAAAAATTTTTGCAGCTCTAAACACACAAAAACAATGAGCAAGAGAGAAAGTTTACTCACATGTTGGCATCATTGGAGGATCCCAGGCACCCGTTGGCCTGCACACGAGCGTCGCGGGCCCGTGCAAGGCGTATCCTTCGTCGCAGCTAAAGAAGACCGATGCGTTGATTCTGAATCCGTCGCTGCTGAACAACTTGCCCTTGGACGGGCTTGGCAGAGGGCTACATTCTGTCGGCGCAACGTGGAGCAGATTGGGTGCATTTTTTTTGTTTGCGAGGTGCGATGCAGGAGGGACGAGCAGAGATGTAAGTAGGGTGATGTCCCAGCAAGCCCAGAAAAAGAAAACACAGCCACAACAGGAAGTAACGGAAGCCAAGCACAGAGGCAATGGTCAAAGAAAAGCCACAACGAGAAGTAGGGTGCGAGGTCCACCACAGAAATGGCAGTTTTAGAAAAAAGAGCAACGAAAGATGCGAAGCACGTAGAGCAATTTTACACCCAGGGTGAGCGAGAAGACAGGGAAAATGCAAAGGAAAAAAGAAATGTGAATATCACTTGGTTTTTGATCAAGCCAGCCAAGCCAGGAAGGGAAGAACACATGCCAAAAGGACAGATCATTAAAAGAAAAATGGCAGACATTTGGAGTTGTTTAGTGATGCCCATGCGAGGAAAGTGGACCAAACATTAAAGGAAAATGACATCAAAGCCAGAAAGAAAGGAATGTGAGAGTTTGGAAGGGAGGATGCATAAAAATTGTAGAAGGAAAAAGAAACATAAAAGTGTGTTAGCAGTGTGACCAGTGCAAATGCTTTGTTGCACAGCTGAACATCCAGTGTGAATAAAGCAAAGCTAACTTTTGACACACACATACCTAGCTTCACTGTTTTTATGGGCACCATCACCGCACAAGATGGTATACGAGTTGATATGACAGCTGCTGTTCTATGGCAGAAAAAGATTCTTTAAATGCTGTTAAATAACTAAGACCCGGACATCTGTGTATTAAGCATTACATGGCAATGTAGATGGAAGCAGCTAGAAAAGATTTACATAATAATTTGGCCAATTTTCAAAGCTGTTAAAATTACTTTTAAGAAAACGTACATGTGAAACTGAAGTCGTTGTCTCGTCATAAGTTCTAACATTGGCACGACATTGAAAAAACCCCATTTGTTAAGTTTACTGAGAAGCATGTACCTAAGAATTCATTACAATCTAATTTATGCCACAATGATCATGTATTCTACTGTGGCAGATTTGGGGATAGATATCTTAACACTGATGACAATGCTAGACATAGCTTCACTTCAACAGTCTTGAATTTCTCAGTGAATGTAAACTTTAAAAGGGGTATTGAAAAGTTCAGAAGCCGATTTCAGTCAATTCCACATGGCCAAGTAGTCAGTCCTCCCATGAAAATGGGAGGAACTGAAGCGGTTTCTTAGAATATTCCCCACAAGAAAATGTATTTTTAATGTGCCATATGATGCAATGGTCACATGGGGTCGTATTACTAAATATACTCATGGTCACCTGCATACCTCTGTCACACGAGCACTGTAAAGGAGTTTAAGCAAAAAGACACCTCTTCAAGATAAGCTTCACCTGCAGACACGAAACAAACTGATCTTTCCAGCAGTCTTTCCATGAAGCATCAATCGGTGATCTCTCTTATGGCCGTAAAGGCATCGCGTCAATAGTAGTGGGCCACTCAGTGAAAACATTAAGAAAGCTTGCATTTTCGTGTCATCTTTATGCATCCAAAGAAAAGAAATGTCTATCAGATGCTTGAGTGGGCCTGATAACGCTCATTTTCTCCAGCTCTCCCACGAGCGCGTCAAAAGAGCCGAAGATGCATGATCCCGCTTATCAACGTGCCGTCATCATTGATTTCATCAATGTGCCAACGTCTGTTCAGTGACCATCCATGGCAATCATTCCTGACAAAACAGAAAGTTCACTTGAAAAACGTCATTACAAGAAGTTTTCACTCTATATTTCAAGGTACCGCCTTTCTTTGTTCTGGCCAGTGCTTTTTTTAAAACTAACACTGCTCTCCACGTAGGGCTCACAGTCACCCTGCCACGTGTCTGCTTTCAACACCGCTCCCTGACAACTTTGTGACGGCTGCGACGAACCACTTGGGTAGAGCAGTTTTTCAGTGCTCATGTGATACAGTTATAAGAACATCGTGTTGAAAAATAAAAAAAATAAAAAGGAGTATCTTATCTGATACTAACGTGTTGGCGGGAGAGGTGCGGTTGTTGTGGTAGTGCTGGACGTAGGTGACGACGGTGGTGACGTTGCTGTTGTTGGCAACAAAGAACACCAGAAGGGCAAAACACAACAAGTCAGCACCATCAAAATTTTCAAGACCGACAAAAACCGGGCAGAGAGAAGCATTCAAAACAGCATGGAGACAGAGTGTTGAAAGAGGGCATGAGCTGATAACCTCGGCGACGAACGACAGGGGCCAAATGGAAGCGAAACACCGTGCTTGTTTAAACTGTGAAACCAGCTTTCACATCCCCAAGACTACTCCAGCAGTAGGACTTTTATCTCAAATCATGCTTGCATGTAACGAAGGGATGAAGGACCTGAACAAATCAGAATCTTAGAGCTGTAAGCTGAAACCATGCAGAGGAAGTGCGAGAAAAAACAACCAGCAAAATTTCAATGCTGTTCTACAGCAGTTCCGTTCCAACACTGAACAGTCAAGACACTTATTGCATAACGGCACAGTCACAAAACAGAGAACATAATGGAGTGATAGCTCTCATCCTACACCTCCTTCCATAGTGCATTTCCAACCAGCCAACAAAAATTCTGCCTCTGCTATTAAGACACTTAACGATTAAATAAGCATACAGATCAGATCAACTCATAGAATCTATATCTTCTAGGGGTGCGAGATTACCTGAACTTTTAATTAGTTTTTAAATAGTGTTTGCTACCTGATCTGATTCGTGTCTAAACTTTACTACTTGAACTATTTAAAGTTTATAATTAAGGAACAAAATGTGCCATGTCAATTGACAAGTGGCCCTTTCCTACATTTAGTATACTTTGCTGCATAACACGTATACTGTGGCAAAGTTACACTCACGCACAGCTAAGCCTTCTATATTCAGGTGAAGATAACGTGTGTGCTGCAGCGAACCTAACAGTTGTGCTCTGCGGGAAATTTCAAGACTACCTTTTTTCTTCTTTTTGTGTATAAATGACATTATGGCAGCGTACTAGCTGTGCAAAAGATTACTTCTTTTGCTCATGTTTAGCAGTACTTTCTTTGTGTAATTGAACATGGAAATGTTTAAAAATATTCTAACATTATTTGAAACAACATTAATATTCAAGTGCACTTAACCAAAATTTTGCAGTCTGCAAGCTCTTAATACACTGCAAGAATCCATTGTATAATACTTTTTTTGCTGCCGCCGTCATGCCCCATATACGTACACAAACACAGATACGGGACTGCGAATTGAATGTGTGACCTCGCGGTCTGTGGATGCGCATTTCAGACGACAGTGGAAGTGGAGACATGGCTCAGACGCAGCTCTTGTTGCAATGCAAGCGGAGAGGTACTTACACGCAGCACTTCAAGCTGGCAACATGCAGAATCACGAGCTGTCTTCCACCTAAGAGGCCCGTGTTTGCATGTGGCCCCCAAGATTGCACCAATGCCCTCACTGCTTTGTTAGTGTGAGTTTGTGACGGTATTTCTATGGCATAGCAGAAAGCTTCAGTGAAAGGCTAGTCACTCTGAACAAAAAGTGCGATTGCGTATCCACACCCCACAAGCAGGAAGAACGTGCAGCTGTGCGTTAGGCACACTGCAGCTTAACGGCAGACAGAACTGCGCACTTCGGCGGAACAACGTGAAAGCACTTCACTCCTAAAACTGCTAGTCTTACTCTATATACTAATCCATGCTATTGCATTCGCCGCTTTGCGCTTCTGGCCAAACTGATCTTTTTTTTTTGCCACACCAACAGGAACAGCAGTTTTGTCTGCAGTGATTGAGGCAAACAGTTTAACTTTCAGTAGGTGTTGGCAGTTCGCCTTCACAAATGCACAATCATCATCGATGGTTGTGTCGGCAAGCACCACTTGGCCTCGTCCACAGCTCTAGCAGTCAGTGGCAGTTTTATTTTGACTCGGGCAGAAGCTGTCGAGGAATGACAGACTCAACAGAGGCCTGTATGCCGCTGTCATACCAGCTGGCTCCAGAGCGATGGGGGCACAATCGGACACTGGTCAACGGCGAAAAAAATAATTGAGATATTCAAGTGGTAACAAAAAGGATGTCTCAGATGAACGCAGGGGTTTTGCAACCCTACAACACAGGTGAGGGATCCTCACCACTGTAAGCGCAGGTCCAAATGATGAGCATTGCAGCTTACGCACAAATTTTGTGCTATGCAAAAATGGGCATTATGATAACGATATGACCTAGGTGGGTAATGACCACAGCGGTAGCAATATATTGTTTGCTTAACTACGAGAGCAGGTCTTTGGCTATCCCTACACCTGGCTGCTGTGTAGTTCAACTGAGTGGTTCAACTGATGGCAGGCAGCCAGAAAGGCTCAAGGCTCGAACACTTATAACGTACGTTTTACTTCTTCCAAACTAGTCTTGCTAATTTCATGTTCAATCTTATAACACGTGCGAGGTTTTTGCAAAGTTGCTTTGCACAGCTTCTGTGTCCTGCCTGTTAAGAATAATTTCTGGAGTTTCACGCCCTGAAACCACGATATCATTATGAGAAACGCCGTAGTGGAGGGCTCCGGAAATTTCGACCACCTAGAGCTCTTTAACATCCACTAACATCGCACCATGCACGGGCCTGAACATTTCGCCTCCATTGAGTTCTGCCTGTTGCCTGCAAGAACAGTGTATAGGGTTGTCCGCAAATAAAAGCAAAGCAATTCAGTCAGTGTAGAGTGTCAGAAATAAGCCATCAGGTGGAAGAAGCAGGAGGGGACGAAATGCACCGGAATTGAAGACACAAGCACCACAATTGCAAAGGCTATATAGAAAGTAAACTAACGTTTGCTTGTGTCCTTGCACGTCGGCGGGTCAGGATGCCACTTGAGGTCCTTGCCGCACGTGGCAGACTGCCGCTGGCCGTCGAAGCAGGCGTAGATGATGACGGCGCCGACCTCCCACATGTTGTTCGTCTTAATTTCACCGTGGGGCAGTGTTGGCGGTGCGGAACATTGCACTGCAAAAGTTTTCCGAAAAAGCAGCTGTTAACTGACAGCACCGGCTTTAGCTGACAATATAGAATGCGTAAAGATATGAAGACACTGGCCCTCATCCAATGTTTCCCTTCATGCTGCGTGCAGGTGAACATGCCAAGCTCAAGTCCTTACAAAATATACAGCTTATAATAAGCATTGGATGTTTTGAATGCTTGTGGTATGAATACGCATTATGTGAAACAAAAATGGCAACGAGAAAGCTGACGTAACTCCAGCTTTGTTTCCGCCCGCGGTGACTGCTAGTGCTGGTGCGGCCTAATGCGATGCACAAGGCTACAATAGGCCAAATTTTTGTGGATGGTTGCAAATGAAGGCAGAAAGAAATAAACTCAGAACATCACGCAGTACACAAACACCCCATTTTAGTGTGCAGTGTCAAAGTATATATTTTCTCCACAGTTGCCCAACTGCATCACAAAACACTGCAGTGAGCGCCCCTGCTCCTGTCTACATGTTTGCTGTATCACTACTGCTTTACTTGTGCAGACATGTCAAAAGCAGCCGTCAAATACGTTATCACACACTACGAATGAGGCAATGAATAGGTAAAAGCTAAGCCATGCAGAATGCCTATTAGTAAGCAGTATCATGCAAGCAATGCAAACAAGAGGTGCCAAAGGTGTCTTGATTACATTTTGAAGGCTATAGTCTTTCTTGGGATACCTGAACTGGTCTGTCTTTCTCTTTGTCTGCACACAATTCAGCCACCCGGCCAAAGTTTAAGCACTTCCCTAACGCCCAGCCATCTTGAACTGGCAGCTGCATTCATACTTGTGAACATTGTCGATCAAAAAGCAAATATTACGCATATCTGAGGCGCAACATCAATACGTATTAGGTCGTGTGTTCTTTTACTAGAAAATACATAGATACGTAATTCTAAAGACCTTAGTGTTTCTTAGGCTGCGCTAAAAATGTGACGCTATGCACGAAAAAGGCCTCTAACGACAATTTGGTGCTGCCACCTGGCAGTTGCCCAGGGATTCTGCACAAGCTCATGTTTCCCAACAGCGCTGCCAGATGGCGTCCATATCTCACGCAGCATAGTACGGCCGGCAGAAGACTGTCGTCTTTCGATGACATTTGCAGCGAAGCACGCAAATACGCGGCCGATTTTTATTTGTATCCCCTTCCCTCATACGTCATTTGTAACGGTGCGCGAATATCAGCTGCAAAAGGGCACCAGTTATCCCAGAGACCATGGTCGCAAGCGCATGGTTCATTTCTGGACCACCAGATGCCATGACAATAGGAGATGTCTGATGTCAGCCGCTCGCTTCAAACAGCACCTCTTCTGGTACATTAATCACCTGGAAGTGCTATGAAGCACGTGCACAAACAACAGCACGTCGATAATGATCACACGTATGCATAAATATAGAAACTGTCGTGATATGTACGGGGGGGGGGGGGGGGTGCAGTATGGCCGCAAACTTGGCATTGATAGGACAGTGAAAGTCCACTGCACTAAAAGCCCACTCCACTGACTCCACTCGTCAGTTGCCTTGCATAAGCACGTGATCACTAGATTTGCAGCCTCTAATGCAACAAGGGCAACTCATGGTGTCGGACAAACAAGAACTCAAAATCAACACCGGTTCCAAAGCTAATGTTAACATGCAATGCGTACCGACAAGGGCAAATGATAGTCGCTGTCCACCAGAAGCTTCCAGATGCACAGTCGACTGCGACCATGTGCAGTTAGGCCTCAATATGACAAAGTCCGTAAAATCAGCAATTTACTTCGTTATGCTGAAGTTCCGATAAATTGAAATTTGGCGTTTCATGCAAATTATGGTCTTACAAGAATATTTCTTTTGCATTTTTTTTTGTGTGGAAAGTGCCGTAAGAATGCTCGAATAATAAAACAGTATGGAAAAAAAGAACCAATTCTGATAACATTTACAAACAATTAAATTTTGCTAAACCAGAGATTTGGTGACTTGACGCAATGGCACCGAAGTCCTCTTCATGGAGGTTGTATGTTACACACAATGCCAAAATAGACACAGGTCCAACACACTGTGGTCACAAGTGATATGCGAAGCTATCACACCCATATGCCATTGTAGCTGATCAAAACCTCAGCTGTCACCTACATTGAGGCCCCAAGGCCAATGTTACGCTACCGAATCATCTGCACTTTCCTCAAAGTCCAATACGCACGCAACATCAAAAGCCACAGCACACCCCAAAAATGAAAGAGCGTCAATCTGAAATTCCATGAAAACCAAGGTGACAACCAGAACTGCAGCACCCAATCCACAGAAGCAGCGCTTCTCATATCACAGATATCAAACCCACATCCTCATTATCACACCCACAATGCCAAGACATGCTGTGGATGGCATTTCAATAAAAACCTCTTCAACGTACTAGAACAGTGTATTTGCCGCTGCCTACTAAAAGACTGGGTGTCATTCAACAGATGCCATTTTGTGTCAGCAGGCACTGCCAGAGTCAACAGCAAAACAAAGCTTCCCCTCAACAAAGTAATTAAGTATGGGTGTGCAAGTGTCCAAACCTTTAAACAGTTTTCCAATAGCATTTGCTATTCAATTCACACCTAATGTTTACTTGAACCTATTTGGAGTTTTTAATTAGGGGACAAAATATGCCACACCTTGTGACAAGTGACACATTCCTGCATGCTAACTCATTAATATGTGCAGTTCTCTGTTGAACTGTTGTTTAGGACTTGATCATCTTTTATAGGGATGGCATTATACAAGTAGACCAGCTGTGCAATAAATTAGACTTCTTTGCCGATGTTTACAAGTGCATTTATGTGTGCTTCCCCCACCTAGGTATTACTAAAAGAATATTCGAACATTATTTGAAAAATATTAAACTCGATTTGTACTCAAACACTAATATTTGAACTCTCTTCGCAAAAAAAATTTTACTACAGTAGAACCTCGTTATAACGAGCCCAGATATAACGAATTATTGGATATAACGAAGCAGTCGCAATTCCCCTTGAAATTTCTATAGATGAAATTGATATTGGCTATAACAAACTAAAGGTTATAAACAAAGTAATTACCGCTCCCCCGTCAACTTCGTTATGACGAGGTTTTACTGTATTCAGGCAGCTCAGTAACTTACATAAGCATTTCATGTACACCGAGCTCTCGTTTGTTCTTAATTTACATAGACAACAGGCTAACAGATGCTGCTCCATCCACAAAACAACAGAACAGAAAAGAAACACCCACAAAGCACCCATGCTGTTAAGGCTCAACGAGCAAATGCACATGCAGGCCATAACAGCCAGGTAACTCTTTTCCCTTACCAACAATGACATTTGGTGTCCAAAATTCTTCAGGTTTCCCACGTCCTGCACATGATACATGCCGCCACAGCTCATTCCATGCAGCATGTGAATCGGCACACTACAGCACAGCACACCACATCAGAGCTGGCCCAATGTGCCAGATGCATAGCAGTGGAATGAAATGCACAAAGCAGCAGTATGCGCTGCTGCGTGTACTACTGCCAGTCTTGCAGATTATCGCCTCTGTAAGGCGCTGATGGTGCATTCAGATGACGCTTGCATGACGTGTAGTTAAATATGTTCGAGGCTGTACACTGGTTTAGAGCCAACTGAAGTGCATACTAATGGCTGAACATTCAGATTCTGCATGTTTATTGAATGTACTTGTTTCAACACGACATGATATTACCTTGTAACTGTACATAAGAATTGTTATTACTTAATGTTTCCCTGCCACATATTTTTCACTGAGCACTGTAAAGTAGTGAAGAAAAACACACCGATTTAGGAAATCTGTGTAAAATGTTCAAAAGCTGCTCCCTAACGAGCTTTTCTTTTTCTAGCATATGTAATAATGGATCATTATGGGGTTTTAAATGACAAAACCATGATATGCTTATGAGGCATGCAAGTCAATTCCTACCCCATGGTGTTCTGTAACATGCTCCTGAATGTAAGTGGTCTGGTGCTCATGCATTTCCCCCCATCAAAATGCAGCTGCCGTAGCCGGCAATCAAACTTGCACCCTAAAGCATAGCAGTTGTTTTATATAACTCAACATGATTATGTCTTGGAGTCTTTTATGCAGTTTTACTGCCAGGGGGGACAATAGCACTTAATTTCTTGTCTTTTAACATGGCTGGATCTCTACTTGCTTGCACCCTGTTCATTCTTCATGTGTATGTAAACACAGTCGAACCTCAACATAATGACAATGGATATATAACAGATTAATGGTTATAATTAAATGAAAAATGCAATGAAATTGGTTTAAGAATATAAAATACTGGATATAATCAAGCTATTTCTGTATAATATTGGATTCTTAATAATGAGGTTTTGCTAGTGCATTTTCTTTATTACATTCATCTAAGATAATTGCAATGTCTGTGTCTATTCCTATCCTTTTCTCACTTTCCTTGTAAATAGAATAGATCATCACTGCTACTTTCTCACCCTCTAATACACTGAAAGAAACATGCACTGTTTGTTTATGGGCAACCTTTCCAGTTTAATATTTCTTGTTTCCAGCTGATATCCATTTAGCAGAATACCTGACAGTGAGCATTCCTTGTAATTTCAAACAACCACAAGTGTGTTTCAGGGAACTAGAAGTTTGCAGTGTGCAAAGATTGTGACAACAAGTGTTGGAAAGGCTAGTTTAGTGCAACTGATATTGGATAACAAAGTGTCACTCTAATAACAGAGTGTCATTCTAAGAACTGTGGTTAGGGAAATCAAACTAGGGTATCTGCTTTACTTTACTCCACTAATGGGCATTTGGCAAAAAGCATGACACACAGACACACAGCACACATAAGCATGAATGCTTAAAAGCTGGATGTTTTCTTCTGACACTTGGCGTGAAGCATGGACATCGTAAGCAAGAGCCACCTTCTTCAAATAATAAATAGCGTTACTCGATTTTAGGCCTGCTAGCATATGCAGTTAAACCTCGATATGACGAACATCAATATAACAAAATTCCCGTTATACCAATGCACTTGGCCTTTTACAATCCCATGTCCACTGAACACTAGATATTTTTTGCCTCCATAAAGTGAAGCATGCTTATCCACTATTTCCAGATAAAGCCTCACTACTACTGCAAAGTATGATTTTATAAAATGTAACAAACTTTCTCTTAAGTACTGCACTATAACACATTGACATTCTTGGGCATTTCCATGTAAAATGAGAATCATTCAGCCTGAATACATTGCTTAAGAGACCAAACTTCAGTTTAATGAAGTTCTTAAATACCAAAATAAATTACCCATTTTTTTACTTTGTTACACTGAGGTTTACTTGCGACACAAAGCTGCTTTTAGTCGTCTTGGTTTCATACAAGGGGCTGGTGAATAGATGTGATGCAAATGACAGGAGAAGCATCATGTGCCTGTACTATCTGTGCTGTCGAATCACACACATACACACAAATACACAAATGCATGCAACTGAAGCAGCTCTGTGCAAACCAAGGTATTCAGAAAATCTATATCCATATAGTTGCAGGCAACCCAATCACCCAAAACAAAATATATAATTTCCAAAATGCAAACACAAAAACAAGCAATTAAAGAAGTTCAATGAAAGTAACAGCAGTTACAACAGGTGACAAAGATGCAACCTGTCTCACAATCAGATTCTTTTTTAAGTAAATGTTCACATTTAAATGTGGCAGTAATGTTTATGGATGCCTGCACAAGAATAAAATAATGATTGCCTACAGTTGAACTTCATAATAATAAACTTCAATACAAAGAAATTCTCAACATAAATTATTTGCCTGTGTTAGCATCGCGTCCATAAATGTCAAGCATTACAGCGTGATGGGCTCATTACGAAGGACGAAATTGGAAGCGATCATGCCTGCTACCAGTGCCACTGGTGTCCACTACCAGCTTCAATGAGGGGAAAAAAATGAGGCGATGCGAAGCAGCACGGGAGGTGCACACCGCGTTTGCATCGGTCTGACTAGGTGTCGCGTTTGCATCGATTTGACGCTAGCAGACGCTACCTGCGTCAGCGTTGTCTCTTGCGGGCGAGGGCGCGTTCTCATTCCTTGCGAGCTGGTAAAGCATTCATCGAAGAAAGAGCGTTTCCATAGTCAACGCGCGCTGTTCGGAGAGCAGGAATGCCGAGTGGAGAGGAAATGAGACAAGGAGAGGAGTGGGAGGAGGATGCGCAGTGCAGGTGTGGACGCAGACGCCGCGGGACAGAAGCGAGAACGCAGGAGAAGCGCAAGCAGGTGGTAGGAGAGAAGTGGAGAGAGTAACGCACAGCTGTTGGAGAGAAGGAAGGAGGAGAGTTGCGCATGCACAGTGCGAGTACGGACGCCGACGCCGCGGGACATGGCGCCGCTAAGAAATGCTTCGCATTTAATAAAACTCAATGTCTACGTGGATCTAAAATCAGCTCAACGGGAGCAGTGCCACTGAACCCCTGACCAACTTCTCACCACTTGGTTGGGCGTCTTGCATTCTTACCCTTACGGAAATGTCATATATGGGCCTTATATGTTTTATATATGGTTGGATATGGACATATAAGTGCTCATATCAGGCTATATACTTCAATATAAGGGTCAATATAAGGCCATATACAGCTAGGTATGAGCACACATCAGGTTTTATAAGCCATATGAGGCAGATATACACTGCCACATGTGGCTTTATATCGAGTCGTATGTGTTATATATAGTAGCCGTATGCCTCTATATAAGATGTATACATTGGGCCTTATACCATATATATGTAGTACACATGAAAAGTCACATAATACCAGATATGAATGCAAGTTATATATATTGTTATTTATGTGTCGACTTCCAATGACAGGGCAGTTCTTCACTATATATATATATATATGTTCTCACATCATGACTGATAATATTTCACCGCCAAGCAAAATAATAAATACCCATTAATCGAATTCATATACATGCAAATAACTGATGGAACCACATATCTCATTGCAATCAGCAATTAGTAATTACACAGGAAATCAAGACAAAAATGTAAACACTAAAGGTTAAAGTAAAACATGGCAAGGTGGTGTGTTCTGCTTTCTCATGGCATCGTACCTGCATTTACCTGCAGCGTGACCTTTTTATCTACATAAAAATGACATATCAAGCTGAACTATTGTTTGTTCAATGTTGAAATTGCAAAAGCCAAAGGCAATTGCATATACGTGCGCATAATATTGGTGCCTCTGCATGTCCTCTGTGCAGGCCTGTGAAATTTTTTTTTCTTTTTTTCAGTGCAAGCTTAAGGGTACACTAAATTGAAAATGAAGCAGCTTAGAATGATAACTTATATTTCAAGAACTCGACTCTCATTAATTTTGCATTTTCACAGTCAATATTAAAAGAGGAAATTAATGTCTTGAAATTTGCGCTACAACTTTGGCCTTGCGATGTCAGAATGGCTATCTTTTTTTTTTTTGTATTCTCGCCAAATTTGCTCCATGAGATGTTCTGGAACTCCATGTGCTGTCTCTCGCTTCCTTAAAATACAGCACGTCTTTCTTACCAATTGCTACAGTAAAACCTCGTTATAACGAATTATCGGATATAACGAAGCAATCGCAATTCCCCTTAAAATTTCTATACATAAAATTGATATTGGTTATAACGAACTAATGGCTATAACGAAGTAATTACCACTCCCCCATCAACTTCGTTATAACGAGGTTTTACTGTAGTTATGTAGCCTTAGCAAAGTTGGAATTTAAACGGGGCATCGCCCCCCATATTTTCTTTTTGCACGTTTTCCAGCTTACCATGTTTTTGGTATTGTTTGGTATTGTTTTGTTTTTGGTATTGTGAAAAGCTAATCTGCAATGCGAGAAAATTTGTTTTTCTTTATAGCATCCCTTTAATTAAATTTCCCCGTTCCTTCAAGGGAAGACAGAGGCGATGATGCAGAACATCTACCAGTGTCAGTTCAATACCATGTGGTTTTTGCGAGCACATCCTTTTAAACTGTGTGCACTGCACAACAAAAAAGCGCCTGCCAAGAAAGAGCAGAGTTTTTGTAATTAGAACTATGCAAATTCTTTTTCATTCAGCATTTTATTCAAACATGCCTTCAGCATTTTCCATGTAAACAAAAGAACCTGTCAGTGACTATAATTTGAATAAAGAAATTTCAATATAATGAAGCATCAATGTAATGAAGTACCGTATTTACTCGTGTAATGAACACCTTCGCATAATAAGCACACCCCCAACTTTAGTAGCCAAATGCCAGATTTTTCTGTCACTGTGCTTGTTTATTTATGCATTGCAGGCATTATTCCATCAGGACACCAAACAGGCACTCTAGTGTTGAGGGTAAGCTGAGCTGTTCCACAGACAAACAGACGTGCTGATATAGTGTTTACGAAAGAAGTCATGTAACACTGACCACATTTCGATTTCTTTTATATAAATTCGTGTTTGAATAGGCACCGCTCATGGATTTCCATACTCTACCCCTGCCACGCACCCCTCCCCCAACAACATCTCCCAAAACACCAGGAACACAACAAAATTTCCAAGGTACTTCTATATCCCTGTCAGGCGTGAGTTATGATACTCATCTATAAATGAGTCAAGCTTCCACAACTTTATTACAAGGTACTCAATATCCTGTTGCCATAGTTCGGATGTGGCAATATCTTAATTTGCACAGTTGCTATTTTTAGCCCGAGTTGGTGAGCAATTAAATGTCGACTTATTTCTAAGTCAGCCATGTCCTATTTGGGTATAATAATAATGAACGTCAGCTCCGAAATACAGTGGAACACCGTTCATACGTTTTTCAGCGGATCGGGGGGGAAAAAACGTAACAGCCAGGAAAACGCAAGAGAGAGGAAAGCTCCGAAAATGAATGAGAACAGGGCCGCCCTTGACTTCAAACAATTTATTTCAGCAACGTGAGCCATCTAGGTCGCCGACCGATAATTCGGACAGCCGCGCGGTACCGGCAGTGCCCCCATAGACTGTGTTAAAACGACCAATATTTCGGACGGTTTATAGCTCTAAATTCGATAATTCGGACTCCGGCGCCCCGATGAGAGAAAGTATGGCCTCAGAGATCGCAATCAAAACTGTGATCATTGAGGCTTAGTTCCAGCATGACGCACCAATTTTGGAGGAAAGTCGCCCCGTCACTGTGATCCCCGCGTCCTGTTCCGGCACCCCGTGCGTGGTTTGTGATTGCGAGTACGGCTGGTCGGCTGGTTGCGTCGGGTCCGCAATCGCTCGATATTCTAGTACACTACAGGCAGCGCTTTCACGTTCCATCTTCAGTGCTTGTTTACCGTATTTACCCGCATAATTTGCGCCCTCGCATAATTTGCGCACCCCTGATATTTAGCCAGCTTTACAAAAAAAAAAAAGAAAAAATTCCTCGCATATTTTGCGCTCGCCGTCCGAACCAGCTCGACGGCGCGCGCACTGACAGACTTTGGACAGCTGCGCGGCCGTCCCCTTGCTGCGCAGGCGAGCGCAGTCATATGCAAAAGGGGCTGCGAGTGCGATGTTTCTTTTTCCGATTCTTTTCTCCGGACACCCCCGGAGCCCAAAGTACGGTCGCTTGAATAAAAGCACGCAAGTGGTGGCGACGAAAACGGCTGAAGCAAGAGATCAAACGCGCCCGGCCCATCTCAGTCGCTCGGAGGCGATAACATCACCCCTATCGGATAGCCTGCTGTCGAAGCGGGGAGGAAACGCCCCGCCCGTCTTTAGCGAGCATGAAAAGACGCAAAGATGGGAGGGGAGGGGAGGGGGGTAGTGTCGCTCGGCTGCCGAGATAGCACTGGCAGCTCGCGCTATCTCGGCAGCCATCAGGGGGCGGCGATTCCTGCAATCGTCACCAAGACTGTCAAAAGTCAAATCAAAATAGCGATGCCCGGGCGGGTACGGCGTGCCAGGTTGCGACGCATCATGCGGGAACAGGCCCTACAGTTGCGACGTAACAGCGGGGTTCGACAATACATGGGACCCTATGGGAGCTATGCCGGGACCGATGAAAAACAACGTAACAGCCGGGAAAATGCAGCAGTGAGGAACGTAACAGCGGGGTTCCAATGCACATAGCCAACCTTTTATTCGTTATATTCTTTCCAAGCACACAACAATTATAGTTCTGGCCTGGTGCCCTGAATGCAGCACGTCAAACAGCTTGTTGAATATGGCAGTGTTTTCAACAAAATTTGCGGGCAAAATTTCATGCAGATTGGAGCACCAGAAGTACCACAAAGAAGAGGGGCAAACTAAAAAAGTTGCCAAAAATGGCATTTTGAGAAAAATGAACAAGTTAAAATTGATAGTTTATAAAAAAGTCTCTGAAATGGGCTAATAATTACACACAATAGAGGGAAATTATCCTTCTTGCAGCCACTGCCACTAAAAGTGCCTCCTGATAAGGCAAAGAAGTATAGCATAACACCAATTTTCTATTCGGGGGAAGAAAAAAATCCCAACGTTAAGCTTCAATTGTACCATTCTCAAGAATCAAACTTTTGAAATTATCTTAGTGAATATGTTTGTAGAATGCTGTAAAAGTTGCTTATATGAATTCAAGACATGTTTAAGCATAAGCATGCCAAATTTCATTATGATCAGAGCACAAATTTTAGTGCACCAACTCTAAAAATGCTACAAAATGAACAGAGGGCAAAGGGTTTGAAAGTTTGAGAAGTCTGTATTCCTGTGAAGACCAACTACAGTAGAATCTTGATGATACGAATTCGTAGGGAGCACGTAAAATATTCGTATTATCCCGATTTCGTATGAACCAAAACAAGTTAAAGCTGATCATGAAGATGAACAAGAACTTTATTGGGGTCAACTACTTCTTGCTGAAAAAGTCCATGATGTTCTTTTGAACTTTTTTAACTGCGCTGCCCCTCAAGAAAGCCACCTGACTGGAATAACACCGTGCTGCGGTTTCTTCACTCACGCTGCCGGTGCTTACGGTGCGACGCAGTACATCGTGGGCGCCAAGGTTTTCCGACACTGACGGCAGGGGATCACACTCACCGGCATCTTCACCATCACTCTCAGACACGGTATCCTTTGCCTCGTTGACCAATTCTTCGATGGATCGCAGCCCATAGATCGCTACGTTGTCGTCCGCGGTGACGAAGTCTCGCGCCGAAGCTCGAGTTTCAAGGTTCTCCCAACCCTCGATGTGCAAATCGTCGTCAGGCTCTTGGTTTTCTTCCGTCGGAGCCGCATCCGATACCGCGAAAAATCCACACTTGCGAAAGCAGTTCGCGATCGTGTCCTGGGTCACATTATCCCAGGACATGACCAAGAAATGTAAGGCGTCAAGCAGGCTAATCTGCAAGTTTTTATCCTTGCGCTCAATTTTAGCCAGGAGCCTCCATACAAGCAATCCCTTGAAATGGTGTTTCACATTTCGGTTTATTCCCGCGTGCAGCCGCTGTAGACAGCCCGTAGTGTTTGCGGGCAGAAACCTTACGGCGACATTGCTGAAGTTGCAGTCTTTGGGATGGGCCGAACACTGTTCGACGAAAAGCAAAATTTTTGTTTTTCGCTGCCATTTTCCGGTCCAAAGTCGTAAGGAACTCGCAGGAAAAATCTGCAGTCAAAAATCTGAGTCAGTTGCTCATGTGAAGCGGTCATTTCACACGTTTGTATCATCCGCAATGGCTGGGAAAGCTGCTCGTATAACAACGAATAACGGCGCATTTTATACAATGTAGTCCGCCCAAAACAACATTAAAATTTGCCTCATCACGAAATTCGCATCAACCGTAATCGTATCATCGAGATTCTACTGTAGTATAAATTCTAGCGTAAATAAATTAAGCTTTGCCAAAATAAAGACTATGTTGTAGAACAGTTGCTATAACCCCTTTAGCCCCGTAAAATTTCGCCGTTCACAGTTTTTGCAGCCGGCTGCGCACACGTGACTTTCCACGCATGGAAGCGGCAGGGCGTAGCAAATGCACTGCGAGCGTCTTCACCGCGCCGTCAAGCGATAGTAGGTCATTTTCGAAGAATTCAGTCACCTTCTATAGCGCACTGACGAACTTCACGGCAGCAACAATCTCGGAACCACGGACGCGGTTAATAGGAGTCACCGCTAGGCCTAACGCGACATCAGAGGGTCGTTGGGCGTCAGCCGCGGCAGTCATTTTATGAAGCCTCCTACCCCATCTTCCGCGGTACTTGCGTTGAGTTACATAGTTCGGGACATTGAAATAGTGCTTTTCTGGGGTGGTCACTGCGCGAAAACACAAACAGCACGCAGCAAAGCTCGTACGTGGCGGCGGCGGTTCGACCTCACCGCACAAAGAGCACTGCCGCCCCATGGCGGCCTCGCGTTGCACAGCGCACGTTTCAAGACGCGAGACAAGCGCATCTTATTTCTTGTCTTCCCCTTGTTTTGCGCAAGTAAACTAGGCTAAAAGCCGGTGAGCTTGTACAACACGACTTGCGTCACATGCTCGCCAGATGTCAAACGGCGCGCGGCGCGGCGCGCCTTTGTTGCTGGAGACGCACACAAAAGCGCTGATTTTTCGTGACTGTTACAGTTCTTTCGTATCGCCAAGCCTAGTTTAGACACAGTTTTAGGCCAATTCGCGTGCGAATTTTGGCTCAATATCTCCAGAAATAAAAGTTAGGTATTCGAGAATGCTAATGCAACGAAAAACAAAAAAAGTGAGAATTCCTCGGAAAACCGTGGTTTTTCCACCCGCATCTCCCCTTAAACTCACGTTCGCATATTGGTTCCTTCCCAGACCACCTGCCATCATTCTGGCAGCGACGCGTAGCGTTCCCGACCATCGTGAAGCCCTGGTTGCAGGTGTACTGGATCGTGTTGTTCTCGCGAAAGGTCCCTTGCGTCGGGTTGACCTGGCCGTCAGCAATGGGTGCAGGTTGCGGGCATATAATTTCTGAAACAACAAGAACGACAGGAATGTTTAGCTGTTCACAGCGGCAGCCAAGGGAAGGAGAGCAGCCGAAAAACAAGAACGATGGCCTAAACACACATGTAAACGTAGCAAATAAAACGGAGGCTCCTCAGCAATGAACTTGGAATGCCTAAGAACAATGCTGAATGTTGGTAAGAAGCTACGAGTCAGGCACGCTATCAACCTGCAATGAACCGGCCAAGTTGCTCCAGCATGAGGTGCAGATGCACAGCCTTTAGCAGATGGGTCCCATATGTCCACAAGGAAGCAAGAACACGTCAAGCATCCCACTGTGCTAGCCCGCATGCGGACAATTTTTAAGGATGCTTGTTCATGCTGTGAACTCATTCCTACACAGCAGGGGTTCTCAAACTAGGTTTCATGAAAGCCAGTGGTCCTGGAAAAGTGTGCTGTACAGGTCAAGTGATCGAAATGAATGTGACCCCATTCCATTTTACCCCCATGAATACAAAATTTAAGAATTCAGTGACGGAAATTCTATTTCCATTTTTGACTTAACGAAGCCGTTGCACAATGCATGCAGACGTCGCGAGTCTGTGGGCATCAAGAAGCCGATACGGCAGCTGCGTCAAGACCTGTCACCACAATGCGCACCTTCAAATTTGCGTGACTTGCAGACCTGCGGCAGTGGTGTGTGCTAATTCATGCAGATAAATGCCGCTTGTAACACGTGCACAAAGATCAATTCGGACATTCTGTGCATTGAGCACAACTTGTTGCCGTGGTCTTGCTGCCAACAGGCGATAACATTGGCTGCTTAAACGGCATCTACTAATTGACATGACATTTGCGCATTACTTGTGGTTCATAACGCAGTTTCTATACATTATGGTGCACCACTGCACGCACCATGGAAGGTTTATAGTCAATAGATTCCAATACTGTAAGCAATATTCATCTACGCTGACATAAAAGTGTCATGCCTGCTCCGCAGTTGTTCACATCGCATTCCCGTGATTTTACAAGAAACAGTCACCTGAATGTGGTTGGGATCGCTTACACAAGCAGTCTATTGAAACCTTGTATTCATTTTCTGTTGAACCCTTACTTTCATGTCAGCACACTATGGCTAAAATGAGCACTAAAGGAGGCTACGGCCTGTAGCAAAAGGTTTATTATACAGCTAAAGTCGGTAAAATCTGCAACTTACCTCGTTATATCGAAACTTCATTTGATCGAAATTTGGCCTTTTATACTGGTGTTGATTTTTCTATGGTGCTGTCACCCAAGAAATGTCACCCATTTCTGTGTGAATAGCTATTCACACAGAAATGCAAGGAGAACATTCTAATAGCAGAAGAAAAAAAAAAAAACAAAGAGCTCATTTCGATAACGTTTACAAATTTTGTTGTGCCAGGAATCCAACAACCACGACCTGATAACGTGCAGTCAAAGCCCTGATCACAGCAGCCATATGTACAACACGCTGCAGTAAAAAGTGATAGGAAAAACCTACGGCTTCAAAACTTCAAGTACTTCCCAGATAGGGCGATACTGACGTTATCACATCCCAGCAATCGAGATGAAAAGCAGACAGAAGCTGCCATGGAAGCCTTGCAGGCGCCATACCTTTCCTGAATGATAGCATTTCTTGTAAGATAAGAGCCCACTGCGTCAGTTCTACGGATAAGCAAGTTCAAATTGGGCGCCATACCATGGCATGGGCTATGTGAAACAGAGAACTTCATGATAGAATGCAGCATGTTGTACAAGGCCATTCTTGTGCTTGCTCTCTACTTCCCTGCTCTAGAGGCAAACATTAAGGATCCCCCTTACCCACCAACTGCAGGCGCAAGAGGAGCTGCTCCACATCAACAGCCACCGCATCACGCAGCGCACAATTTGAAAAATGCATTTGCAAAAACTGTAGGCAACTCGCCCATCTGAACACCAGTGCAAGTTCCAATATGTCGGCTCTGTCTTCCTGAGTGACAGCACTGAAACTTCGTTATATTGAAATTGCGTATAAACATGTTTTGCTGTGCGTAAGTAAAGAGCACATATATTCTTTATACTGAGGATTTCGTTATACCGCATCTTGTCACACCGAGGTCGAACTGCACACCATTTTCCTTAATGTTAGGCGGTCTTCTTGATAGACTGCGTCACGGTGAATAGAATCAATGCTTCCTCCTCTACACCTTTCTCACACTGCTTGGTTATTGTTTTTGTTTTCTTGGAAGTAGATATAACAGGCAGTTTATTCCTGTTAAGGAGCAGCTCATCGCTTTACTTGCATTCAGGCCTGTGGACACAAGTACTATGCATCTTTATTGGGGCCTGCGTGAACCGGAAAGCTCATCATGCACTCTTGGTACTCTTTGCCGGTTCGAATGCCTTTCGCAAGCCTGAAGCACTTAAGTACCTTAAAACTCTTATTGCCCTGACATCTCGCAATCGTTTCACAGCCAAATCGCCCACTGTTTGTCGAAGCTAGAGAAAACAGTAAGGGGCATACGTCCTGTCATTTCCCTTCGTTTCCATAATTAAGTGCAGTTGGAAGCCAGCAATGCTGCCTTTCATGACCTGGCCCAGTCGTGGCTCTGTACAGAAAACTCTGAAAGTCAAACTCTTACACTCTTCTCTGCAAGCACTTCCAAGAGATTCTGTATCACAAAAGAGATCCAACTAATGGGAGACATAGCATGTTAGCAACTGACGTCTGTTGTAAACAATTGCTTGTTATATCTCTTATAAAAGGGTTCCATTGTACTATGTCATAGGTAAGCTAAGAAAGAGTTCAAGTGGCAAGAAAACAAGCACCGCGTCTTACTAACCTACACACTTGGGTGCTGGGTCGCTCCATTTGCCATCGGCCTTGCAGAAGACTACTGTGGATGGATCCCAGTACTGGTCATCGTGCGTCATCAAGTGGTAGCCCTTAATGCAAGTGAAGTTCACGGCACTCGGAAAGTTGAACACTAGCGGGGTGACTGCACCGTTCTTGCAGACGCCGTTCGGGCAGGGATGACCGCAGCTCACGGCTGCAGGTGTAAAGGGAAATGCAGGCAAGATGACTTTCTAAGGGGTGCCCAAGAAGAACACTTCAAACAAAATTTGCACAGACTTGGTTTGTTTCTTTAGGTACACAGATGCACACGAAAATCACATGTGCATTTGTGAAAATTTAATCTAAATTTACAGAAATGCCCCAAATCACCTACATTGGCACAATTTACACTGAATTTGTACGAACCATTCATCTAAACTTACCTAAACCACACAACAGTGACAAAGGTTTGTGTGCTGGGAGTGCACATTTTTTGTTGGAGCAAACTGGACCATGACAAAGTTCCACGGTACATTAAGTACATTAAAACATTGTCATAAGAGACAGTCAAGGGACCCCAGAAACACGTCTCTTGTAATTATGGCCCCTGGCAACATGAAATTCTAAAATAACCGAGGCACTCGACAAGATCGCTTCTATCAAGCCCAAGTGTATTATTACGCCCAAGTGTACTAACACGTCTGCAGGAAATTGCCCAAAACTGCCTACAGAATCTATTCATATTAAATGCCTCTTTAGTGACTATGGATTGTGCAGCTTCTCCAAGAGCTCCTGCAGGTATAACACTCCATTTTTTTCAAGTCTCCCTCTTGGTTGCAACACCATTTAGGTGCTCTTAAAGGGACTGTACACCATCCATCTATTTCCTGTTTTATATCTCAATCAAAAGCACATCACGGGAAGAGTACAAGCGTACAGTGGTTTCGCTGGAAAAAGTCGGCAGAAATGTTTTAAATGAAATTTTCCAACCTTCGCGTTCACCCCTTCTGTATGTGTACGGACGCCGGCAACACTGGTTACTGGGTTTCTGCAATATTGATTTAAAAATGAAAGTTCCTCTCCGTCATGAAAGAATGCTACCAGATGTGAGTCAAGTACAATTGTAAGTTATGAATTTTTGCTTTTATGGAAAATAATTAAACCTGCGTAGTTATTTCTTGATTTTTCGTTACACTTTCAGATTGACACTCATCGCCGAGGATGGTGCCACTGGTAATTTTTTCACGACATTCAGGGCCAAGTTAAAAATATTGCTCCTCTTTTACAGGGTATAATCACACTGGTTTCTGTCAACATAAGGAACAATCTCCTCATTTTCATCACAATTGAAAAAAAGTTTTCCAAGTGACAGACAGTCCCTTTAAATGTCCATCAGCTTCAACTGCCAACACTTTCTGCCCTGCAATGTCCTTGCCGTCTTACCCCTATGCTTACTTCATCCTCTTGCGAACATGCACAATTTACTACCTGTGTGAGGACTGGATGGTGCATAAGCTGTTCGGAGCCCACAAGGTTCACGAGGTGAACAAGTCTGAGCTCCTGTCTTCTAAATAGCCAATAACAAAACCGAGGAACATAAAAAAAGTTGCCCTAGTAACAGAGGTGTCTCTCATAAACATGTCTCTTGTACGCAACTTGTTAACATGCCGGATATAGGAAAACCAACCAAGTTATTATAATCAAGTCTCTCTTATAATGACATTATACTGCAAGTCTAGAACCAAAACTAGGCCGACAGGTCTTGTCATTGTTCCACCAACACCACTCACGTCTGCAAGACAGCTGGTAGGTCGGATCCCACTCCCACTTGTCGCCGCGGCAGGTGGCGTTCAACACACGAGGTCCTGAATAATGGCCGGAGGGAAAATAGCCAAGCTGACACTTGTAAGGGGCCTTCTCCCCATCCTTCACTGTGGCTTTATGACTGCTCGTCGTGAAGTGGGCTTCGTAGTGGAGTGCGTGATTGGTCAGGTCATCCCACTGGCAATCAGCCACTGCAAGAAAAGATATGTGCTTGAAGCATCAACCAAAGATGGTGCTCAACACAAGCAGACAGCAGAAGGATTCCAGAGGGCTGCCGACCTTAATGAAGAAATGGAGAGATGACATTCACGAAGGCATATAACAGGTAAATGGCAAACCCAGTTATTAACGAGGGTTAGAGGCGGCTGATAAATACAACGCTGCAAGTCATCAACCACATACATTTAATTGACAAAGGCTGCATCACAAGACATTAGAAGAAAATAGGTCACTTGCACCACACTTTGCTCATACACATTCACACCCTTTGCTCCTCTTGTTACTCCTCGTGATTCTCTGGTTATTGGTCAGTAGTCGCTGTCTTGAGGTAACTCGGATGAGCCGTACACAAAAGTACGCACACACTCACATACACACAATCATTCCCGAAAGTCATTTATGAGGTGTCCCCTTTCTCATGGGGCACCACCGGAGGCAACTCGCAACTCCCGCTGGGTAGCCAAGGGCTGCCTCGTCGTCAGGTGCATGCCTGGAAGCACTCGCGAAATGAAAAGGTGGCAAAAAGAAAAAAAAAACAAAGCCCGGGGGTGGGGGCAAGGACAAAGTACATGTTCGCTTAGACAGAGTCCACACGACACAAAAGTAGCCCCCATCCGCGTTCTACCCTTACATCCCTGTTTGTCATATTGAAGTTCAACTGTATCTGTTGTTTCAAGCAGCATGTTTAGCTGCCGAATTCCATACAGAACACAGCTGTTAACCAGAGCATCTGTAACAGCAGCATATTCGGAGCATGCCACAGGCATGGTGTATCCAGTGGCATTATGTGACCCTTTCTCGTACCTATCTACTAATCGTCTTTCTCGTTGGATACATTCCTTGTGCACTGCACCAATAATGAATTTCAATTCGTGTTAGTTGCTTCTGCCCTGGTACTAGTAGTCCCCAACAATAACGTCGCATTCAATGCTTTCAGAAAGTTCAAAAGGAACTGCTCTCATCTCTTGGCACGATACAATACCCAATACAAAAGTAGTATCCATTACACTGCACACATTATTCCTACAGACTACAGTTTGATTACATTAAATGAGTGCTGCGAAAGAAATTCAGGTGCCATTCCCACTCTGTGAATGTGAGTGACCAGTGAAGCCATAGCACATCGCACATGGTCAGACGTGGGTAGATGTACTTATTTCCATTATTTAGTAATGGTAGCAGCACAAGGGCAGAAAGCGCAAAGTTTTCTGCACCTCACAGCGTTTTTGACTACCTCTGGAATCAGGCCATAGCTCTTTCTTACAAACTACAGACACATGCACTTTCACAGAGGGCAATGGATTATTTTATTTCCACGTTTACCGATTAAATTTGCCACCACCTCCAAGAGGTATCTGAATGGCACGGAATCAAAGTATGCCATATATAGCCATGCTGTAGAACAATGCAACATGGCAAAGGTGATTGTTAATATCTGTGCCGCGGCTTTGATAGAACGGACAACAGTGACTTCGAAGCACCTCAATGTTTCCCAGAAATACATCAACTAGGCACATGAAGTACGCGTGAAAGGTTCACTAAATATTTCCTTGATTTTTCAAGTGGCTCTACATTATTATTCAAGTGTAGAGGCTAGAAAGGAACTAAAAAGAAAGCACTAGCAGTGAGGTCAATCTCTCAAAACTATTTTTGTTACTTAACGTTAATAGGTTGTTCAAGGAAAAAAACACATATGAGAAACTTGCAGTCCTCGAGTTCCTTGCAAAAGCACATTTCTACATCATTGTGGTCTCACAGATTTCAAGGTATGTTTTTCATGTGTCAGCCACTTCACTGCAGTAGTTAAGCATACCAAGCTTAGTATTCGTTTCGCTGTTTAAATTGCTATTTAGATAGCACATCTTTACTGATTGTACATCAAATGGGCAATACGGTCAAAAGTCAAGATGCAATAGCAAAATTATGACTGAGGCAGCTGACTTGTTAAACCATATCTGATGTAAAAGTAACATATTTATTTTTATGCCATTTTTGGAAGGGAGCTTAGTTTCTTATAGTTCCCCTTATTCTTCTAATTACTGCGCCTTCAAGACAGAATAGCTGACACAGGTAGATTTGCCTTTTTTTTTTTTTTTTTTGTAACAGCTGCACAATACACCTTCACACCACTTAGAAGGCATGGTGGGTGTTATAGTTTCAACTGCTTTACGTTGATCAATTTTGGGCCACCTTATCAGCTAGCTAATAACAAACTGTAACACATTACCGCACTACACTGTACGTTTCCTGTAAAAGTGTGTCGTCAATTTTTCTGTTTGGCCTGGTACCATCAAAGTCCGCATACATAAAAAGTGATCACCTGAGATTCAGCCGTTACGGCTAGCCCCATGAAGACTGCCAACGTGCACATGATGAAGAAATTATACCCCCTGGCCCACCCATCTTATACGAGGAGCTAGACACCTGCCCTCCTCACCCCTGCCCCCCAAAAAACCAAATAACTGCTGTAAATGATTGACACAAAGGTGCACTCCAACAATAGTCTTTTAAAACATCTTTCAAGTCCTTTTGCTTTTAGGCTACATTCTTGTGGTTGGTGGGCACCTTTTATTACAACATCCAACATGATGTGCACGGTATTAATTCCAAGACACTTAACCAAGGAGGAAATGGCAACCTCTAAGAGACATATGATACAAGATTCGTTGGATAGCTATTGAAAGAGTACTGCAGTGACCTCTGTGCTCTAGACAACACGACGGTTGCAGACAAAAGTAAAACACATACCTGCAGGCAATGCCAAGAGGACGAGAAGAAGCATAATCTGCAGGAGGGTGACGTGCCACCCCCATGACTCCATACTGGCGCCGCCGTTGCCGCCGTTGCGGGGCCAACCTGCACGTTGTGGAAGGCACGAGGCACCGATATGAGACTTGCCTCATCAGAAACAAGCATAAGGTTCCGAAACACAAGCGTACGCGTCCACTTTGAAGGGGCCCAACAAGTACTCCTTGATTGACGTTTTATTTTATTTATTATTTTATTTAACAATACTGTAGGTCTTCTGCAGACCCATACAGGAAGCGGGCATACATCATCACAGGTAACCAATTAGATACAAAGTTCAGGAAATACAATATTTTGAGGGACGATACGCACAACAGCAAAACACTTGAAAAACTACGCATGAGAAACAATATATATGTACAAAAGATTGCAATGCACCACTGCAAAACACGTTTTTCGTTATCGCAACAACAAGAACAGCAAAATGTAACTATACTGGCTCTGTTAACTGCTCGACAAAAGAACAAAATTCATCAATATTTGTAATATTAACAGCTTCACCTGGTAGCGCGTTCCAAGCGGTGACAGCGCGAGGGAAAAAGGAATATTTAAACACATTGCTATGGGCACTGAAGGGACGTTACCAAAGGAGTTCACTGGCTCATAAAGCACCAGTCACAAAAAATTGTAAAATATGTTGGCTATTAACAATGTTACAGCATCGAGTTTTTTAGGCAAGCTCAACCATCCGAGCACATTCACTCTCCCTTTGTCGTGACGAGTGCTCGAAGCCACACAGAGGGGGATGAAAAGGGAGGTCCAAGAAGCTATAGCCAGCTTGCAATGACCCCCGCATTTTCTTTTTTTTCTTTGAATGTACCTGCGCTTCCATCATGACAACACACATGCTACCAACATGCCATGGGGGCATCGTGGTAACTGTCTATGAATCGGCCAATGGCAGTTCTTCCAGCTTCTGTATAGTCCGTGCCCGCCTACTGACATGACTTGTTGAGAGAAGAGCAGGCGTTTCCCAGCTGTATTCTGAAACCAAAGGGCAAATGCCCAGGTGTGTGCAGTGCAATAATATTTGGCTGACATGTCTGCAGGAACCTCCATGACAGATGGGCAAAGTGTTCTGAATACGTTCAAAAAGTGTTATGCCGAGGCCCTTTGAACAAACAGATTTAGGACTCATTCGCGCCAAGGACTGACATAAATTGTGTGACCGATCCTGACTCGCAGCGACAACTGCTGACACACTGGCTAGGGTGGCCTGCCCACTGCCACTCCAAAATATCTTGATTGGTGCTTGCGCTGCCATAATCTCGTGAAACGAGCCAATGTCCTGTTCCTGTGCGTCGGATTGGTTCCCAAAGTTTTAAACTGCAGTCATAAAAATGAAGAATCGAGCAGTGAGCAATTGAACCAAAACAATACCTTCTAAATCATTTGCGAATAACTTGATTGCACGATTGCTGCAAGTCGACGGAGTGAAATGAGCTTTCAAACTTTTTTTTTTTTAGTGGATTCGTCTGGTCAACAGAGCCTCGCTTAGTCAAAATCCCATGAACAGAACCAGCTTTGAGCCATCAATATCTGAAACTTGCCATGAACTGCAATGGTGTCCCTATAGCCTGTTCCCAAGTGGCAAGCTGAACGCAAGCTTTATCGAACGAAGTGCCAGTCTGTACTGTGACACGGTCAGCATAGATATACAACTTCAGCCCAGTAATAGCGACATCACATCCTACCCAAAGATGCTATCACTACATCTAATATTTCTTATCGAAACAACATGCCAATAACATTCCGAACACTTTGTTATGTAAGGAATGCATTTTAGCACAAGAAGGAAAACAAGAACTTAGAAAAAAAAAGAAAAACAGGAAGAGAAGGGTCCGATGTTAACACACCTTTTGCTTCTTTCTTTCTTTCAGTTTTTGTGCTTGCACTAAAATTTATTCCTTACATGGCAACCAAATTGGCCAGAAATAAGTTCTGCATAACACTCCGTTATATCAGAAAATTTGTTATATGTACATTAATTCTACAGAAGCTTTATTACCAGTAAATTGCTGCATCAACACAGGGATATGCAAGACAACCTACTGTGACAAGCCCACAGAGTGAATAGTCAACTAAGGCTAAGCATGGGATACTAGCAAGCACATAGCCAGGATAACCCACTAATTTCAGTAGAATTGGTGAATGTGTCATTCTCTGAGGTGCAGTTTTTTTCAGCATACTATTGTCATGTGAGCATGACTACGAGGGACACGAAACATAGACCGTTGAAGGTCGAGCTCTTGACCGGCCAAACCTGTGGCCAGTAAGGAAAGCAACTCAATGCACAACGATAGCGGCAGGCCCAGTTGCTGATAAAAGTGATCAGCAACGAAATGTGTCAGCTCCTATACATGCATCATAAAACATTACAGCTTTATCATTTATGCTTGGGCATTACGTGTAACGTACTTGCACACATGAATCACACATGCACAAGTTTATAGTATAGTTGGCAACATTTGCAAAGTTACAAACAAATTAAGGGTGGCCTGTGCTAAGTGATAACGTATGTAATAGATAGCGAAAAGGTGGTTTCCATGAAAGGAAATGTCAAGTATGCATGTCAATATTTACCCGACTTGCCTATGTACAAACCATAACTCTGACATTGCACACGGATGAAGTGTGCCTATTTTTATCACTGAAACCAATTACTTTTGCGTGAGCAAATAATTGGTTTCAGTGATAAAATACACATCCCGTTTCCTCTGACACATCCCACAAATGAAATACAGATCCCATTTCCTCTGACACACAGATATATGTGCGTAATCAGCCAGATTGCCTAGGTTGCAAACAGTGTCGGCACCGACTTGTTATCTCTAAAAACCTTGCTTTTGCATTACTGCCAGTGCAAATGTACACTGCGAAATTATATTTAAACACAATGATAAACCCATAAAAGAGATAGTAAATGCTTCCAAGATTAGCTGGTCAGAAACAACCGAGTTTCCATTTTATGAAAAGGGGACAGCTTTCTTGCAGTTGTGTTGTGCTAGTTACATGAGTGTCTGCCAAGAATCTGTCATACGCACTATTTTAGTCACACAATGTTGCTATTGTTTTCCCTCTACACAATAGAAATGTAAAAGAATTTTTATTTTTTGCTCTGCTAATACTGTTACGTACCCACTAATGACAGGAGACCCCAATCACAGTTCTTCGAAACCTCATCCTCTGTCTATACAGTTGAATCCCTTTGTAGGACACATGCGCCAGAAGAGCTGAGAGGTCTCTTAAAAGTAGGGTGCCATGTTTTCATCTGCTGAACGACCCTTAGTTTGATGTGGGCAAACTGCAACTAAACTGACCACAAAAGAAGGCCTGCTTCAAAGGGTTTATCATATGCCATTTGCCTTAACATATTACGTGATTTGCTAGGTGGACTGTGTCACCTGAAACATAATTCGCGTTTTCACCACCACAACTTTCCTATATTACTCGGTTATCGTTTCCCTCAATTCCCCAACAAATTAACAGCAGTTAGCAGCCAATAACGTTGCATTTAGACTTAAAGTAATTGTTTCAAAAATATCTAACCAGTGAGAGGAACTGAGTAGTCCCAACCACTGTTGGCGAGTAATCTCTCTTATAAAGGGGTTTGCTGCAATACATTAAGGAATAGGCTTGAACTTCAAACGTATAGGTGCAAAGACTTAAAAGGCACACAATGGATTTTATGGTGGCAAGCTAGTGATGACAGGCTGAGGTTAGATCTCATGTTACTCACAACGGCAGTGCTCTGTTACAAATATCATCTGTAAATGGTAGGCGTGGCAATATAACTGCATTCAGTTGTTTTAAAGTATTGTTCAGTAAGCTGGCACAATTCGTCGAGGCCAATTACAGTCGAGTCTGGCCTGATGGCCTGTCGAAAGCTAGCACACTTAAAAAAAAGAAAGAAAAAACTCAGTAAATCATTCACTTGGAAGTTCATTTTCTATTACTGAATCTCACACAGAAAATTTCCAATGGACAGCAGATAAATATTGTGCCACTCTTCAGTTCGCTATTACAGCCAAAGTTAACGTGACAGCACTCACAGATACACTTGCACTATACTCACACACACACGTATCTTATAAATGCGAGTGCGTTTATTTGGCAACTGCTACCCATTTTAGCCTAGCTGTCTGCAAAGAAAAGGCCTAGTCAAATGAAACAAGGCAGCGTCTATAAATTACATGAAAGACCACACAAAGGTGGCCTTGGGGCCATAATATCTTATGCTTCAACAGCACTGAATTTGGT
Organism: Hyalomma asiaticum; assembly: GCA_013339685.2. Taxonomy (NCBI): domain Eukaryota; kingdom Metazoa; phylum Arthropoda; class Arachnida; order Ixodida; family Ixodidae; genus Hyalomma; species Hyalomma asiaticum. Next base: position 41,980,444 of record CM023489.1, on the reverse strand, counting down.
AAATGTGACTTTTAAAGCAGCTCAAGGTTACTGTGATCTCCTGTCGTTAGCTCTCTAAATGCACAACATGCACCAAATGCATTTGCAGCAGCGCAAAGTGCAGAGAATAGTCATACCTAAAGAGAAATATAGAACAAAAAGTTGGTTGCTCGAGTTAAACAAACGCATAAGAAACACTATTGCATTTAAAGGTTCCCTACTGCTCATAGCATGAGCAAGAATGCATCCATCCAGCAAAAAATGCAACACGCAGTGTCCTGTGAAGACCGAAATTTGCAACTGAAGAGATGAAATAGATGATGTGGAAAAAGGAATAGGAGATCCTTTCTGAAAATTGCCCTGATCCTGAATTGCCTTTTGTCGGTTACACACACAATTCCTTAGAGACTTGACTTTTATGCACCGCACACAAGCAGCAGTAAATTTGGAACACCACAACGTGGCATGCAACACATCAGCTTCTATACCACAGTGATGTTTCCATTGATGTTGCCGCTGCCAATTTCATTTTCTTGAGAAACACGGCCATTATTCATAGTTTCATGATTAAGGGACTTCCAACACAAGGTATAATGAATGAAGAGCGAGGTTCCTGGGAACAGGACTGCGAACAGGATTTTTTTTTTTCGTGGGACTCAAAGCAACATTTGTGAAGTTGTACAACTATCCCAGGTTCAGAAACTATGGAAAACTCGGCGAGTTTGTGAATGCAGCTATAAAGGAGAAGACTTGGACAGAGCAGGTGCTCTCATTCCCATCTGCTTCCTAAACTATTTTCCAAGATGAATGCGCACTGTTACCTCAAACCGTCTGACCTCATTAGGTCACTTACTCCATAAAGACTGAGAATTTCACCATTTTCACCAATGCCACTTACTAATAAAACCCAGGCTTACATAGTGTACATGCACACATACAACAAATGCTGAAATGCAAAAGGAATTTACTGCAAACCCACACATTAAGTTTTGGTGGCAGCCTAGGATTTGTGGTGTTAGTGCCTTATTTTTGTGGGTTGTTTATTCGAGGCAGGCATAATGAACCAGTACCTTCGAAACCAATTGGCCCATCTAACAGCACTACTCAAGAACAAGAAGCTTTTGTCACAAACCGTAGGAAACTGGGCAAATGAAACCACAAAACAATAAATTCCATGAACAGGTTCACACATTGAAATTTTTGGAACGAATGAGTGGTTTCAAGGTCTCGCATTAACACCCCCTTTGGGGGGTGTGGCGGTTACATTCGTGTTTCTAAGCGCTCGGGTACTCCAAAAAACCAACGAACCCGCACGAAGCACCTCGTGAAGGGCCCGACGAAGTGTGTGTCAGCGCTTTTTTTCTCCCTACTCCTCAAACCTCCACGCTAACCAATCTCGGGATGGGCACAATTTCCACAGAGACCCAGCCCCCGACTAGTGACAGAATCGACACAGTTTTGAACACTGTCTACACACTCAACACAGGGAGGATGTAGGTAACGGAAACGTGCTGATGACGCACACTAAGTAACTTACCGTCGAAGCGGTTGCGATACCCGAATGCAGCAACTAAACAACCTCTCAAGCCCTCTACGCGTTGCCTTAAACTACGGCGCCCTGGGTCAGTATGTCGGCGCAGGCAACAACACGTTAAAACCGCGACGCTCGCATTTTTTGTATTGCTAGACGAAACAACGGGTCGCATCCCGCGACGCGGTCACACTGACGTTTTAGGAAGAGAAACCAGCTGGGCTCGTAGGGCAGCGTTTTGTTTTTGCTGGCTTTCGTCGTCGGGAGCTGACGCCCACACAAACTGGATCACATCGCCAAGATGCCCGTGATCGACTGGCAACTGCACTTCTATTTGCCACAGTACAAGCGCAGGGCGTGGCGACGCGGTTGAACTAGAGGCGGCAGCCGCGCTGTTAGCGAGCGATAAAAAAAAAAAGTGGCACGAAAGGACGAGGCAAGAGAGGCCGCTATCGCACGAGCGTAGGATGTGTCACCACACACGGAACATATCATGCCGGGACTTCCTCCGCGCTAGCTCGGGTTCAAGAGAGTTCTAAAAGAAGACGGGCTGGCATTGATCGCGGTTTCGCAACTTACCCGAGTGTTGTCACGCTACCGGTGGTCCGTGGTCACGGCACGAAGGCGTTCTCGCATCGTCGCCTCTTCCAAGACGAAGTGGCGTTGTTCCTTTGGTGGCGTATGAAAGCGGGGGAACCAAGAGAGTTCGAATACGATGGCTTCGGTTGTTCCCAACCTCCTAGGAGTCACGCACGAGCAGGGTTTCGTTTCCTCCGACGCAACAGTCTCGTTCGGCACGGAAGCATGGGGATCAATTTTGTCCAGCTGTGCTCTTCGAGAGCGGCTACGAGCGCCGACGGTCCATCGTTTCGCTACGCTGACCGCAGGCCCGTCCCCACTACAACACACCACCGACCACACAACGCACAAGCGAGGCGAACCTGCCCGTTCTTTTGTCAGTTTCGTAGCTGCGTTAATGGGCGCATAGAGAAATAACAGATTCTTGTGGTGGCGCTGCTGTCGCGGTGTTCAATTCATGGACGAATGTTAGGAGGGGGAAAAACTGGAGGTTCCGCCATAAAAATTCCCCACACGACTGACGAACGCTTTTCATAACGCTTCATTTGAAGGCGATTAAATTCTAGCGTTCGAGATGTGGCAATAAAAATGAATCTGTGTCGGCCATTCATTCACACGCAACACGTTCGATCGCAGATGCAAAAATTTATGAACTACCGACCGGTTTTATGTATTAGATTATGCCAGGGCAAGATCAAGTTAGCTGCAATAACTACCAGACTGCAAATAACTCATTCACAAATTTTTTTTGATGCGACAAACCACCACATTGAAATCTTAACAGGCCAATCTATGAAAATTAATATTAATCAAGTACCAAATTATGGAAAATGATAGAATAGCGCCTCGCTACAATTATTAAGCCTTCGGTATAGCAGTAGCAGATAGGAGTGGGCAAACAATGCTATAAACCAGGAAAATTTGGACCTTTTGACCCAATTGGATTACAAGCATTGAATTCAGCACATTTTAAAAGTGCTCATTTTTTGTAATTGTTAATGGTAATTGTTAAGAACTACAAAACTGGTGACAGTACAAGACAGTACAATATGCAGTCCATTAATGCAAATTTCAAATTTTCGTTCAAGGTGCCGTGTGAAATGCTTGTCATAAAATGGTGTCCATCAGAGCACTATTTGTCGAAGCAGCCTGTTGCCGTGCCCGGCGACAGCTTAGTTTGTTGTCCAAGTGGCAATACAGCAGGCCATGTCAAGCAACAATTCCAAAATGATATAGAGCGTTCCACATTTCTTTGAAACATCTAACAGCAGGCCACTGGTCTGCAGTTTTTTCATTTCACTGGTTGCTCACATGAGGCTATTCGAAATGTAAAGGCAAACCAATCATCGCACGATTCGCTTTGCAGTTCATAAAAATATCACAGATTGGGAATGAAATGCGGAATGAATGGCGTATCATTGAGACAAACCACGCTGAAGTGAGAACTTTTGAGAGGGCCGAGGAACATCTTTATTGATGGTAAAACACCGAACGTAGCTACTATACAATACTCGGCAAGAGAACTGCAGAGTCTGAGCACCTAATACCGAATGCGGTACATGTTGCTCCTCAGCTGACTGTAATCGGTCAGTGCCTCGACGGGACCTGCAAATGGAGGAAGTCAGCCAGTGATTACAACAGGCAAATAACTGTGCTTGCTCATATGAAGTCCAATATGCAGTTCAATCTCATTAAAAGTGAACTCCCATTCAACATGAAAACATTTTCCTTGTATGTAGTAATCATCATAAACATGCACAGTCACTGAACAATAACGTAACATGCATTGAGTGATTAAGGATAAATGAAAATAAATAAAGAAAAGACGCCTTATTTTTGGGCCAGCACTGCTAACCAAAAATTTCAGCCACCATTCGCCAATGCAGGCTCTGAATGCATTAGGGTACTTTGGACGCAGGGTTGAGCATAAACAGTTGTATATTGGTTGACATGTGCCTGGCATGGTTGTTCGCCATGCTGCTGGTGCCTTCTCAAGAATAAAACTACAAAATCCTAACCCATCAACTGGCTATGCATTGACAGACTGGGGCAACATTCCCAGACAATAACTACTGCAATATTTTGCATGCACCAGATACCATGGGAGGTTATATCATTTACCGCACAGTGATGACACAGTGCACCCACCACTGCTATAGCAATGCTGTTGTTTGTAGTCAAATCGGACAGCTTGCTTGGCACTACTGTATGCCAATTAAGAATGCTATTGTAGTCGTCCATAAAACAGCAAGCTTGCCAAAGCGGTAAGAATGCTATTGTTTGTAGTCAATAAGACAGCTTGCTTGGCATTATGGCAAATAAGGATGCTGAAATTCGTAGTTCATTCAACAGTGTGTTTGGCTCGGTGATAAGAATGCCATTGTCTCTAGTCAATAGGATAGCTAGCTCTGCACTGTGATAAGAGTGCCATTGCCTTTGCTTGATGAGCTAGCTTGCTTGGTGCTGTGCCAATTAATTCTTGCAACCCCTTTTTATTCACAGGTCACGTAGACAAATGGCTGGGTATAGTTTAGACACAGGCCGAACCACCGATACCAACTGATTTATTATTTTAATGTGGTGCAATGAAGTCACCAGATCGCTATAACTACTTGCAGTGGAAGTGATGGCGTACAGTGCAAGGCTGCAATCGGACAAAAGTAAAATGAGTAGTTGTCGCGGCATCACATTGGAAAACAGGAATATCTGGTTTTGTTTTCCTCTTGTGTGATTTTTCACTAAACGCCAGAGAAGTGGATAAGCAGCATAGCAAGTTCAGACTCCAGATTGATTGTTGTTATCAACGGCGTCCCCAATTCAGCGGAAAAAACAGGCAACCATGCAGTGTGAACTTCCTGCACATAGCTTATTCCACTGGTGGCGCATGTTGGACGTGGCAAGTGAAATGCAGTCACCTGACCCCAAAAAACTTGAGTTGAGGGTCAGCATTCTTTTGCATGTATTTCGAATGTTGTCGGCCTAATAACTTTGGTCTGCGGGTTCCTATCACCGTCATTTTTACAGCATGTGTCCGTCTTTCAGTCTACCCAACATGCTAATAAAAACGAGCACTTGAAAAGTGCTAGAGGGCCCCTTTATAAATGCCACTTGCAGTTCTGATTAAGGCAGCTTGCTTGGCACTATGTGAAAGCTGTCCAAAGCTGCCACTTGACACAGCATGCTTGGCACAGAAATAAAAATACAGTAGGACCTCGTCATAACGAAACCGGATATAACACAAACTATAGGATATAATGAAGCAATCGCAATTCCTCTTGAAATTCCCATAGATGACATGGATATTGGCTATAATGAACTAATGGTTATAACAAAGTAATTATGGCTCCCCCTTCAACTCTGTTATAACGAGGTTTTACTGTGCCATTGTTGATAAGACAGCTTGCTTGGCAGTGTTCTGTTTAGGAATGCTGTTGCTTGTAATAAATGAGATAGTGTGCTGGCACAACAATAACAATGTCACTACTTCCAGATAAAGCAGCATGTTTGACAGCGTGACAAGAATTCTTCCGTTCGTATTTGAGATAAGACTGACATGCAGCTTGCCTGACTGTGTGTCAATTAAGAATGTCATAGACGCATACTTAATAGGATGGCTGTCTTGGCACTGCAGATCATAATGAACCCTGTGCTAGGTGTGCAAAATTCAAAACGTCATTGAAAGTCATGATATTAAAATGTCGTGCACTTCTCCTTTGGCTAATTTTAGAAACAAGAATTTCGTGGCGTTAAATGATGGATTACCTTGTTAACACTGGAGGACAAGTTCATGTGATAGAACCTGTGTTAATTTACGAGGATCAAGTTAAACGAGTTGCTAGTGCAGTACAGTCCAACCTCAATATACTCTAACTTCGTTATAATGCAACACAATATAACAAAATAATGGATATAATGAACTTCCCCTTGAAATCCCCATAGACACGCATGCATTTGAAACCTCATTTTAACAAAGTAAAATTGACCTTTCAATGAGTATAACAAACTAAAATTATCTCCCAATTTAAAAAGTTAGTGCATGTTCACGCCAAAAAATTTCTTCCGGTGGTGTTTCATGCGGCGATTAAAAAATCCCGCAGCCCGATGAAACTGCCGGACATTTAGTGCTGTTCCCTTATTTGAACATTTTTGCGACGTTTTTGTGTAAAAAAAAGAAACCTTCAGTGGTTACAGTTTGCATACAAGCCAACATTTCGATTTAACAAAGCTTCGATACAACGAAGTAAATTGCAGATTTTACCGACTCCGTTAGATCGAGGTTAAACTGTATTGTTAAAAATTAGGGGGGCATTTCTTAAAAATTTTTTCTTTACCAAGGCGAAGTGGGTGTGTATTACAGCTTAGACCGCTTATAACGTAAGTCGTCGGAATGGCGAATACCCAGACTATAAGCGGTACCGCACTACAACCAAAACAACAATTTTCAAAGTCTACAAATGTGCAAAAAGCGTCGAGCAGGTAGCAGCGCGTGTTAGACATTCGAGGTGTGTGACCGAGCTGCTTTCATCCGCTTTAAAAAAAGAGAGAGAGAGAGAATATTTCAAAGTCTGCGGCCACTCTGTACAAAAAAGAAAAGAAAAAGGAAAGACACTAGAGTGATGTTGCCGTTTATGCGGACTTCTCGCGGAACCGGACTGTGCAGGAACTGGGACCGATTACTATCCTTCGTTTTTTCCACTATCCTTCGTTTTCGCCGATACGTGCACGTCAAAAATGTAGCGACTACAAATCGCCATTCGAGTGGTGCACCTGCCGTCCATGCCCTTGCTTCCGTTGTCTAAATGATTCGTCCGGGTTGTAAATGCGGCCACGATGAACCATAGTCGCCCGTGGCACCCTATCTGCTGCCAGCACCGAAAAGGTAGCGCTCGTTAGGCCTGTCTCGCGGGGTCCCGGGCGGCGGGCCGCATGGGAAGCTTGCTCTTGACAACACAGTGATCGGGTGCACAAGAAATCACACTCGCAGGATGGTTCAAGGGCAGCGCGCGTGAAATTATACTGGTGACAAACAGCTGTAAAGCGGACATCACGCAATCGCGGCGGGCGCGCGTTCTGTGCGGAGCGCAAGTTTGGAGCTGACAAACTGCCGTAGCAGCATTCTCCGACGCCTCGGCAATCCTATCAACCCTAGCCTCACAGGTGCGCCCGCGACACGCTGCTGCCGCGTTCTTTTTTTCTTTTTTCTTCCCTCCCCTCGTAACCTGTTCATTCGTTCTGCACTTTTTCCTCCTTTATGGCGGTTCATTGTGCTCTGTTCGGGTGGCACACTTCCATTGTGAAGCTGCTCGCTACGTCGATTGTCCACGGATTTCCTGACAGCCGCATTATAACCGGTCTTTCATCTCAGGGGGCTCTACAATAAGCAGTATGCTCATATGTTAAGTTCTATGGGAGGGTAAACGGGGCTCAGAAAAAACCGCATTATAGCCGGTCCTGAACTATAAGCGGCTACGTAGTAAGTGGTCTCGGCTGTATATTCAAGTAAATACGTTAAAAGCTAGACACCCTCCATACAGTCAAAGGCCACCTGCTGCAGCCTATTACAGCTATTTTTGCGTGATGCCATCTACTCACCAACGCCGGCAACAGCAGGGCAACGGTCGTATAGGTACTTTGTGCAGACGTCCCGTACTGTCTGTGCTGTGACCGCCTGCAAGATGGAAATAAAATCCATAAATGTCTGGTAAATATGCAATAATTAAGGCTGGTACAGCAGTAATCAAAAGGTGAAAGACAAAAATTTTTTTATTTCCATTTTTTTTTTCTAGCCATGGTAGCACTAGGGCTCCTTTTTATAATACGGAACCCAACTGAAAGAACCAGGGCTGACTGTTTATTTACCCTTAATGGTTTATCACCCTTGGACAATGTTAAGAAAAAATACCATGGTCCTTGCAATTAAAAATGGCTGAATATCGCAGGATTCAATGCTTTGCAACTCACCTTCTTGAGGCATGAACTTTTATTCTGAATTAACATGAGCTCAAGGCAATTTCATGTTGCCTCAGAAACTGTCACTGCGTACAACTGCGCCTCGGTGGCCGAGACAAAAGCCATTCGCCACTGAGGTGCACCACAGCAAAGAAAGACTCGTCTGTCAGATGTCTTTTCGAGATATGCACACACGTGCCAAAGTTGAAGTGGGAGCCAACACCGTCAATGGCCTTAACGATGCCCAATTTGCGGACATGGCACTGTAGGTGCTCGAAAAGCTCCGCGCTCATCGGGTGCAAGCTAAAAGCCCCAGGTAATGCTGTGTGATATATTTCAGGTTGAACAGCTGCCAATATTTTTAAACTTTTTTCATGTTGATCGGTTCTTGCATTTCCCCGCTCTTATGTTTTCTTTTGAAGGGCCCGTGAGAAAAACATGTCAGTGGGATCCTACTGTATGTACAGTTGAATAAGAAATTTGACATCTCAGATTATTCGCAATTTACATTTCATAGCTGTACAACACACAGTTGTACAAGAATTTGTACAACACAAGAGGTTGTACAACAAGAGGTTGTACAATACACAGTGCTCTTCCTTATGTGACTTTCTAAGTAAACGAAACTCCTGTTAAATATTTTGCCTGCTGTCACATCAAGGTTGCACTTGACGGGATTCTACCATAACCCGCGAGAAGCGACAAGGCAGATGGACTGATTTCAAAGCACTCACGTCGATCCTTGCTTCCAGCTCGGGGAGGGGAATGCGCCGTCCGTAGCAGAGCATTTGCCTAGAAACAAAAACGAGGCATGAGTGGCGTGGTTCTCATCTACGCAGAGGGTGAACAGAATGCGTGGATATTTGAAGGTAAGCGGAAGAAGAAGGCCACAAGAGGCCATCAAACATCACAGTGCACGACATGCCTGTGCTTCCTAGACGGAGAGGCTACTTGCAAGAACAATCCATAACAAGGCGCCCTCTTTTTGTTCCTTAGCCGCTTTGCATATACAGTAAAACCTCATTATAACAAAGTCGAAGGGGGAGCGGTAATTACTTCGTTATAACCATTAGTTCGTTATAACCAATATCAATTTCATCTATAGGAATTTCAAGGGGAATTGCGATTTCTTCGTTATATCCGATAGTTCGTTATATCCGGGTTCGTTATAACGAGGTTCTACTGTATACAAGTGCTGCTGCTTGATGCAGTAATAGTTAATCTTGATGGGCAACTGTTGACTTTTCCTTGAATGACATACAGAGAACCTGTACACCATCCCCCACAGTCAATATGTACCTAAAATGGTTATCCCTGATCAATGTGAACCATGGGCAATGCTTACACTTGACTTTGGCCAAAACATAGCAAACCCAGTGTTATCAACGGTGCCTCATAACAAAGTTGAGGCCCCAGCCAATAACACTGCTGAACCAATTATTGTCTTGCACGGCAATTTACACTCTATTATGCACACAACATTAAAAGCCGCAAGAACGAGATGCTTTTGCAGGCCATGGACTACTGCCCAAATTGACAACCACACACTAGAACTACCCGTTACGACAAGTGCATGTGAGCAGAGCACACTATAAACACTCGACTGAAATTGTTGGCTGTTGACATGGCTTGTAAAAGAGTCACATGCTGAACTAGCCGTGTGTGTACAGTGCCTTCAAAGAAAAAAATGAGAAAGAGCCCTGGCAAGATGCAAAAAATAATTGACGTGCCGAAACCATAACACGGTTATGGGGCACGCTGTACTAGGAGACAGCCAGGCATTCGAACCTCATGCTATGTAGCGCAACACCTTCGCTGCTAAGCTACCACGGTGAGACACTGGCAAGGTGCAGAGCAAAAAAACAAGATGAACAGTGACAACGCACCGGCCAATGTCTTCGCAGATGGGCGTCGTGCCGTCAAGCTGTAGCAGCATGTTGGTCTTCAAAAGGTTCTTGGCCCGCGTGACCTCCCCCTCCGTGGCGCTCATGCTGATTCGCATCCTGGAGACGAGAGAGCACATTTTTAGCATATCCAGTATTCCGGCATACACATTACATCTTGCCTTATAATACCGGTTTAATGGACAACTGTAAAATCTTCTGAGGAGGCTCTGTCCACCCACCAATGCCAATTACAGCAGACTGTCAATAATCTACTGATTTCAAGGGTTTTGCTTCTCAAAACCCCGACATGACAATGAATGAGAGACACCGTACTAGAGGGTTCTGGAAATTTTGACCAACTGGGGTTCTTGAACCTGCATTGACATCGCACAGTACACGGGCCTCAACATTTCGCCTCCATCGAAATGCAGCCGCTGCGGCCGGGATTCGATCCCGCGACCCTCAGATCAGCAGCCGAGTACCGTAGCCACTAGACCACCGTGGCGGGGCCCCGACATGACAATGAATGAGAGACACCGTACTAGAGGGTTCTGGAAATTTTGACCAACTGGGGTTCTTTAAGGGGGGACGTGACGTTGGAAACCAACTTTCTTATTTCTTTATGGATTTTGATGAAATTTGGTAGACTTATTAGCAATGATTCTGTGATACTACTGTATAAATTTCATGAGCTTATCTTTAAAACTTTCTGATTTACAACAATGTCCTCCTTCTGACCTTGTTCCGAGCCTCAATCGCTTAAAAAATGTGATAGAAAGCTTTTTCAAAGTGCTGTGAGCTCTATGATGAACGGTCCAGGGCGTACCATTCTTAGATTTTTTTATTTGCTACACAATTTTTTTCAGTTGTCGTTTTTTACAAGGTGACTGCACCACAAGAGCTCAGGCTGTGAGCAATTAGTCGTATTGTTAAATGTTGTGAAGGAAAACTGGAAAAGCAAGAATGTCACGCCCTGGGCAATTCTTCTAGGAATATAGGAAAAAAACGGAACTGAAATAGACCTAGTAGTCATGAAGAAATCAGCGGAACAAGCAAGGCAAGGAGCAAGAAAAGTCGTTTTGAGAAAACGGCTTTCAAAGTTTTTCCATGGATTTTTATTAGAAAACGGCACTGAATACGCAGTGTTTTGTGTCCTTTTTGGTGCACGGCTTCTTGAATGTCCTTTCTTTAGTTTGGTATGCCTTGCTGGCCTGTTTTTTCCTAAAAGACACCTTTCTTTGCTGCTCTGGGAAAGGCATGTTGTCCAGGCTACAGTCAAAGTGTTGCACAATACTGAGCATAAGCATGGTGGGCTCAATGACTGTACTTGAAATACTGCCTCATGGACAGATCTGCATGCCAGAAAGGCATTGGTACCAGGGTACACAAATACTGTCAGCAACTGTCTCACTGGAAGGTCTGGACTGAGCCTTCAGACTTTTCTGATATGTTTTATGGTGCAACCCTCAATGTGAGATGTTGATTGTTGACCAGTGTAATTAGTCAGAGCTCCTAGCCCCTTTTCAATACTTTTGAGAGCCTGCACAGCTCTCCTAATGCACAGAAAATCTTACGATATTCATTTCGCGGCAATTACTACCGCTAGAGTTACTGTATATGTTCCTCTACATATACAGTTACTCTAACCACCCGTTCGCGAGAGCGCTGCCAGACGCGCGTACACGTCAGTATCATTTGCGATGCTGACCCATATCTAGTTCCTACTTAATTAAAAGTTATTAGGAGCGCTGCTGACTCCTACAACGCCGAGAAACGGGTTCAAGGTCGTGATTTTGAACGATCGGAAACTCGTTCGCTTTTTTGCGTACCGGCGCCTGTCATTCCGTTTTCAGCGCGGTCGCACACACACAACTTACTGGCACGTACGCGGTGACCTTGCGGAATGCGTTTGGTGATACAAAATGCGGCTCTAGGCGCGCCTGAAGGGTATCGTCCATACTTGCGGACGGCGTGGCAACGTGACGAGATTCGGGCACATCCGTGGCGCGATCGCTACATGCAGTCGGCAACGTCGGACGCCGCGCGACATGGGCAACGGTGCCACTGCCGCTCGCACATGATGCTTCGCCCGCGTATGAAATGCCACAAAGTGACCCGTCAAAGTTGACAAAAGCAAGCATACCGGCCGCGCGCGATTGATCGGGAGCGGACGCACCATCGGCACTCGCACGCGTTACTTCCGAAACCACGCTCCGCGCGCACCGACAGCGAGCCAAAAAGTCTAAACGCGCCCATCACAACAAAAATCCGCCGCTGAAACTACGTTCCGCAAATACCGACGATAATGGCGTGCTGAGATGTCAAGAGGCGCACAAAGCACTCGCGGAGTCCGCTGCCGAAACCGCTCCGTACGCGCTGACGAACATGGCGACGCGATCGTCAAACGCGCGGCGCCACGAGGCGCGAGCACCGCGAGCGATAAGATATCAGCTTTGGGATCAGCTGCCGTTCTGTCTACACACCGCCCGATCGCCGACACTGCAAATACTATCGGGGAAGGCACGCACAGACGAACATACAGCGCAGAGAGGCGCGCCGGCGCGGTAGCAGAAGACGCGGACCGCCAAGGAGACCAATGGCGAGGCTCCGATTCGTCACGTGACGGGCGCGGCACGGCCTCGGCACGGCCTTGAATCTTTTGCTTTTTGTGCGCTTGCTTCTGTATGGAGGAGCTGGCTGAAGCGGCAGATTTGAAGACGGAGAATCGCGCTTTCCAACGAGGGCAAAATGGCGGCGCTCGGTTGTGCCGTTGCGGAGATATTGGGACTTGAAAACTGCCGTTTTTTCACGATTTCTATCGAGCTTTTTCGCCACGTTGGCCTCTATTAACATTTTTTTTAGCACTTCTACGCGGTTTTCAGCGTTCATATTTCGGAATCAGATAAAAAAGGACTTGTAGAAACTGACTATGTGGTTTTCAAAAAATCGATTTTTTGGTCACTTTTCGCGATACGAAGGCCGCGTCCCCCCTTAACATGCCCTGACATAGCACAGTACACGGGCCTTGGCCTCAACATTTCGCCTCCATCGAAATGCAGCCACCACAGGCAGGATTCGATCCCCTGACCTTCGGATCAGCATCTGAGTGCCGTAGCCACTAGACCACCATGGCGGGGCTACAGCAGACTTTCAATAATTGAAACTCTGATAATTCAAACAATTCCAAATTTTGGTTGGCCAGCTATATTCTCAGTGTATATAAAAGCCACTTACCCAGTTCAAACTGCTCCATTTGGTTAATTCCGTTAATTTATATTTTTTTACTTATTCATACCGGAAATATCAGTTGCTTTGATTCCATCGAGGGTTCATGTTCCGTGTATTTTTTAAAAGCCAGAAATAAGTGCAATCATCTTCCAGCACTTGCCAAAGCATTCAAAACCACTAGCAGAAAAAAAGAAAAATACTGATATGGTGACAATGCACGTAAGAATTTGCCCACCTCTGCTTTTCCTCGTATGCTGCACCGAGTGACACCCTTCCGTTTGCAACTGATAATTCAAACGAAGATTCTGGGGTCCCCTCAAAGTATGAGTTAATCAGGGTGTACCATACAAATTCTACTGTGTTCCAGAGCATTCTTGCCATGAAAGCCTTCGAAAAGGCAAAGCATTTGCAAATGTCATCGTAACAAAGTTGCATGCAAAGCGAAAGGAGCCTCGTTTTATCATCAAATTTGTTATAAGGTATGTGTACACTTTTAACACCGAATTAACGGCACACAACTATTCATCTAATTCATTACAGGTGATCATTCGTGCCTCCCACATGAGCCACTGTGCAGAGGCCTCAATAGTGCCGGATGGCTACAATAAAACCCTAGTAGCGCACTGGCGACGTGGGTGTGTGCCTCTAGGTTCTGTGACAATATCGGTGGCTGGCCCTTTGGTGCATGACGTCAGCCAGTAGAGTCGATCATTGCGTGTCCGTTTAACAAAGGGGCAGTGGAAAACCCTCTAGGTTGAGTCGCACTGATCTTTCACGATGAGCCTGTTTAAAACATCGTTGTAAACTACACATCTGATGCAGAGCATTGCATTGGTCTGCTAATGATCAGAAGAAGTACTTGAGCTGTCGGCATGATGCATTTGTACGAAATGAACGAAAGCTGCGAGAGACAGTAGTGTCCGTGTCGCTCAGCTTAGCTGGAAATCTGTACTCACCATTCCCTCTGAATGGCATGCACAAAGAAGTCCATCTCCTCCCGACCTTCTGACACGAAGTAGATCCCCCTGAGCGATGGAAAAAAAAAGGCCGGTTACAGATTAATGTACAGCAGGAGTACTGGATACATGTGATGAGTTTTTGTAACACCGGGGAGCCCTTATGTGCCAGTGTGATAACAATATTTGCAGTAATCAAAAGATTGGCAGAATGCTGCATGGTTAGGTAAAGTAACAGTGGGCAATGAAAAGACTCAATGACCATGGTCAGAAACGAATTAAACCGAAATAATTAACGACATGACCAAGGCGTCCCCATAAACCATGCAACAATGTTTCCTTCTGACCACAGTTGATGCCATGCATTCACTTGTAGCCATCCTGTATCCACCAAACTTAGATGCCTAGCATACTCTGGCAATGAAAAACTAAAAATGCAACTCCACTACATCATGCATGCCAGAGCGAGAACTGGAAAGAGGAAGGACATGCGGCAACTGACAGGATCGAGGAAGGCACCTAGCGGCAATAAAATGTACGTGCAGCATCCACCGTACTCCTGTACATCTCTCTCTGTAAACAAAACTCACGTGAAATTTCACCAGTCCTTTCATATTCTGTTCACTGAGATCCTACTGCAAGTTAGTGCAATTGGCATTTTGTCTCTGCTGTAACTGCAGCCGCCGTGGCTCTAAATTTTAACCCGAGCCCTCGTGCCTAGTAAAGCCACACCAAAGTTGCTAAGCCTCTATGATGGGCCAATGCCAAACCAGGCCACCACAATGATGGCATACCAAGGGGAAAAAAAAGAAGAGAGTACACCCACCAAAGGCCCGTGTCCTTGTAGCACGTGTTGAATGACTGGAAGCTATGGCACGGGTTGTCGGGATCTTCGGCACACTCCGCCGCGAGGCGACTGGACACATTGGTACCACCGCCGTGTGACCGGTCCCAGTTGCCAATGAGCTGCGGAGGGATAGAAGCTTCAGCGCAGCAATGTACAGGGCACACTTCGTGGGAACACTTCACCCAGCATTCTAACAAAGATAAGCTTCTTTCTCCAGTTCTTTACTTGAGAAGATGTTGAGGCGATTCAAATTAATGTTTGCTCGGCCATAAAAATATTCCAGGACAGGACAGAGAAATTGATCAATTGATTGACGGTGTCTGTCTTTTGCCCATGCTAATTATAACCAAGAAGAAGCAGACACATGATAGAAGGAATGGAGAAACAACTATGTTGTGGTTCAGGAAAGGATGTGTTTCCTTCTCTGGTCCCGCTGGGCAAGCATGCTGCATGCAAAAACAGTGGGAGCTGCTGAACACACAAGTGGTTGGCACCCCTTATCTTGGAACTTATCTTCATTGATTGATTGGATTGATTTGTGGGGTTTAATGTCCCAAAACCAGCTCTGATTATGAGAGACGCCGTAGTGGAGGTCTCCGGAAATTTCGACCACCTGGGGTTCTTTAACGTGCACTGACATCGCACAAGCACACGGGCCTCAACATTTCGCCTCCATCGAAATGCAGCCGCCGTGGCCGGGATTCGATCCCGCGACCTTCGGACCTGCAGCCGAGTACAATAGCCACTGGACCACACTGGCGGGGCTTGGAACTTGTCTTCAATGAGTGCAAAGGCTTAGAGGGCTTGGTTGCTTTGTGTGCACTGTTATCTTGTGGATTGGCCTTCACAGTCGTGCTCAGACCCCAGTGCTTACCACAGTAATGATTCCAACACCAGCAGAGTGCAATGTCACTGTGCGTAGGTAACAGCGAATTTATTTATTTATTTATTTATTTAAATAATTTTGCCATCTCTTGCCAAAATTGCCTGTCTTCAACCTGCCCCAGGACAATTTTACCATGAAAGGAATAGCTCAGCATTCAATTTTACAGGATTTATCAACACCCAACACATGCTTTTAGTTTCAAACCTTTCAAACACATTTTGGGCAATGCCATCTGATACACAATTGAAACTCCTTGCAACAACACAGTCAGAGCTGGTCTTTTCAGTGTCGTCACCACCGCCATCACAAAATAGCGATCACGGTGGATGGCAGGTTCACACAGCATGAGAACAACACGCTATAGGAACACATCAAGCTGTTGCATGATGCATACACGTCTCTGTTTCACGTGTGGCATACAATCAAACCTCGTTATAACAAAGCCAATCAGGCTCGAAAAGAGCTTCGTTATATATGAATGATTTCTGGGGTTTAATGTCCCAAAACAACAATACGATTATGAGAGACGCCACAGTGGAGGGCTCAGAAAATTTCGAGCACATGGGGTTCTTTAACGTTCATTATATGTGAAAATTAGTTAAAGCACACATTCTTGGCACTGTTTCAATGAGCGTGCTATTCCTAATTTACTTTGTTACAATTGACTTTGCTTATGTGCATTTGTTATACAGTAAAACCTCGTTATAATGAAGTTGATGGGGGAGTGGTAATTACTTCATTATAACCATTAGTTCGTTATAACCAATATCAATTTCATCTATAGGAATTTCAAGAGAATTGCAATTGCTTTGTTATATCCGAAGTTCGTTATATCCAGTTTCGTTATAACGAGGTTCTACTGTATTGAGGTTTGACTGTATTTCTGTTAGGTTAATTGTACATTCTTAACATTGCTTGCTGTGCATGAAACAATCTGCAAATATGAAGTGCATATATTACCGTGTTGGCCACCATGAGGGGGATGTTGTCCGGGTCAGCCCAGCCGCAGCTTTCCACGGCGATGGCCACGTGAGCGTACGGCATGTCGTCATCACGCACCCGAACCTGCGACAGAACAACACGTTTGACAGGTTGCGATGACGACGTGGTAATGACAGTTGCACCGTCTTGTACGCGACAGAAGTGAAAGCAGCCACATCACGCCCACCTCACTGCCTGTGAAGCGGCAGGGGAGCTCCACTGGCGGAACCTTAGCATCGTAGTCGGTCTTGACTGAGCCGAAGTGTTGCTGGGCCAGTTTGACCAGCTCATCGTGCTTGACGCCTGCGTAAAACCACCAGGATAAAGATGACGGGTGAAAGGATCTTTGCAGAATGCCGCAGGACAAGCAACCAGTTTATGAAGGGGAAGTTGTGCAACACTTTATCACAAACCAACGGTCAGTAGAGGATACGACGACCTCATGTGCACTGAAAACTGTGAAAGAGTTTTAAGCGTTTTCAGGACCTCACATATGCCGATGGCAAGGCTTCAGAGTCAGATTAAGTGCATGTACACTCAGAAGCAGCTACACCACAGTCTCCGTAATATCTTCGCTGCTCATGCAAATTTCAGAAGGATACGAATTTGCTGGTGGCCCCCAACCAAGCTCTATAATTAGCATACGTTGTGCTAGAACGCAAATGCTAGAATGCAAGTCACATAGTCAAATTGGAGAGCATTTGTAAAAGAAATTTGAGTATTTTCAAGAATATTAGGACCTGCAGAGACCTGTTTGGTTACTTTATTTTCTTATACATACTATACACAGGTTCCAGTCTGGAACATTGCCAGGGGGGGTTGCGGAGGGTTGGTGAAATAACAAGCCCAAGAAGAAAGTAGCATAATAATTTCTGGGGTTTTATATTCCAGAACCATATTACTATTATCATCAGAGACGCCGTAGTGGAAGGCTCCAGGAAATTCAACCACCTGGGGTTCTTTAACGTGCACCGCCATCGCACATCAAATGGGCCTCTGGCATTTTCGCCTCCATCGAAAATGCAACTGCCGTGGCTGGGATTTGATCCTGCTACCTTACGTGCTTTCCACTGAAGCCATGTAAAATGTCTGAAAGAACCTATTCAAGAGGCCTGAGCAGTTTCAAAGGATAAAAATAACTGCTGGCGTTCCATGTTCCAAAACCACATAATTATGAGCCCCGCTGTAATGGAGGGCTCCTGAAATTTCAATCGCCTGGAGGTCTTTAACATGCACTGAAAAACCACAGCACATAGAACTCTAGAATTTTTGCCTCCATCGAAAATGCAATCGCCGTGGCTGGGACTGAACCCGCATCCTTCGCATCAGAAGCCAGGCACCACAACCACTGTATTACTGCAGTGAACCAGCAGCAAAGAAAGGAAACACTGCAACAAATTGAGAAAAAACAATGAAAGAGCAGCCTTGACTCATTGGTTAGCAAAGCCATGCAGAGGACAAGAAATATCATCAATGTGCGCGTACACTGGCCACCTCGACTGGGACGTGACTATGCCCTACGTTACTTTCACCTACAGCTTCTCTCATGATACTACCGTATAGTGCGGAATATAGGTCGAGATTTTTTCCAAAAAATGTCACTAAAAAGTCGCCCCTCGACCTATATACCGGCCCTTGGCGCAAACCGAGTGATCGTTTGGCAACGGGGAGCGTCGCATGCTTCTTGGACATCAGCATCGACATCGCCTCCATGGGCCGACGCCCGACGCCATTTTTCTTTTCTTGTTCAGCGTGTTCCTAGCGAGTGGCGACCTTGCTCTGCGGCCAGCTATGAATACCGGGACGCGGCGCCAGTTCACCGCCGCGTTTAAAAGAAAAGTTATTGAATTCGCGGAAGCGAATGGCAACATGTCGGCGCAGCGGCAGTTTGGAGTGTCTGAGAAAAGCGTCAGGTACTGGCGCAACCAGAAGTCCAAACTGTCGGTGTGTAACGCACGGAAGACGTCGTTTCGCGGTCGCCGAGCTGTGCACCCGGAACTCGAGGACAAAGTGGCGGATTTCGTCCGCGAGTACCGTGCCAGGTCCCTGCCAGTGAGTGCGGAGCTCATTCGCCTAAAAGCCGTCGAGCTCGCCCGTGAAGCCGGTCTGTCGAGGGAAGAGTTCAAAGGGTCCATTTATTGGGTCCGCCGCTTCATGCGACGCAAAGGGTTTGCCCTTCGACGGCGCACGTCAATCTGCCAGAAGCTGCCGGAGGAGTACGAGGACAAGCTGATAGAGTTTCAGCTCTACGTGAATAGCCTCCGGCGGCAGCATGGCTACATGTTAGGCCAGATCGGCAACGCCGACGAAACGCCGGTGTGGTTCGACATGCCGTCGTCCACAACAGTCTGTGAACGCGGGGCAAAGGAGGTGAAGCTGCTGTCGACCGGAAGCGAGCATTCGCGCTTCACCGTGATGCTTTCCTGCACGGCCGACGGCAGAAAGTTGCCCCCGTTCGTCATCTTTAAGCGGAAGACGCTGCCGAAGGAGGCCTTCCCGCGGGATGTCGTCGTCCGCGTAAACGAGAAGGGGTATATGGACGAGGCCCTAATGCGCGAGTGGATCCGCACAGTGTGGAACCGGCGGCCCGGAGCCCTCCTGCAGCGCCGGAACATGCTCGTGTTGGATGCATTTCGCGGGCATTTGACGACATCGGTGAAGGAGGCGCTTCGCGACGGGAAGACCGATCTTGTCGTCATTCCGGGAGGGATGACGTCAACGCTGCAACCGTTGGACGTCGTCCTCAACAAGCCTTTTAAGGACCGTGTGCGTGCTGCATACAATGAATGGATGGCTGGCGACAACCCACGGACCCCGACAGGCCGGCTGCGCAGGCCACCTCTCGCGACAGTTTGTGCTTGGGTCTCCGAGGCATGGAGGTCTCTGCCTGAAGAAATGGTGGTGCGCGCATTCAAAAAGTGCTGCATCAGCAACGCTCTCAACGGCACCGAGGACGACATGCTGTGGGAGGCGGCTAGCGAAAAGCAGTCGTCCTCGGAGGAGAGCTCCGACAGTTCCGAGGACTGTGCACCAGTGCACCAGTAAACAGTTCCCTGTGTGTGTGTGTGTGTTTTTTTTTTTTTTTTTTTTGCTGGTCAAGGTAGGGGGGTCGACCTATATTCCGCCTCGACCTATATTCCGCATTATATGGTAGTTAATCACCCATCATATTTTTTTTTACACCATCCCCCAAAATAAGACGTCTATGTGTATAAAGAATAATTCAGGCACCTCCAGCTCCTGCAAGGACAATGCGCGGTGCCTTGTAGTGAAGAGAGATGTAGTCGACTAGATCCTGCCTCTGGATGCTCCTGTCAACGAATCGAAACAGAAAGAGTGACGTAAGCACAGATTGCTCAACACATACAATGACAAGCAGATGAGGCCAGGGAGAAAAGCTACGTCACGACAGCTTCACCAGTCCCACATTGACGTTTAAGCCGCGTCTGTCACAAAATGCACCGTGCAAGAACACGTGTACGTAGGTTTTGCAGCACAACTTTTGCTCGTGTCATGAGCATGCCTATATGATCACACACACTGTCAAAGGGTTGCACAAGAAGTTTGATGTTTTTCACTTCACTAGTATCTTTCACCACTGTTGCTGGGAATTGACTACTACCGTATTTGTTTTTGTACAGGAGGTCCCGATGCAGTCTCTTGACTATGGGACCTCCTTCTGTATACTATGTGCCTGTAACATCACCCAACTTGTAATAATAAAATTTGATTCTGATTCTGATTCTGACCTCATGGAAAGCAGCAGAACTTCCAGTATCTGCACAACATTAGCAGCTGACAATAATGATCACTGGCACTTGCCCAATCACAATGCATACCTCCCTAAAACAAATTTCCAAATAAAGATGGCCGTAATTCTACACTACAATAGGAAACCAAAGCTTCTATACTTCCAAGCAAGCGTTGTTGCCATTATCTACACACAGTGGTTAACAACATGCACAGTGCTTATAGAACGCATCGCAAATGTAAACAATGGATCACAACAACTGGTGTGTGCATTTGCTTGGGATAACCACATCCTGTCGCTACAAATCTGGCTAAAGATGATGGGAGCTCTCCTCTAAGCACAAAAGATAATGTTATGCCAATGAAACACAAACAGAAGACAGTAGAAGTGAAAGCATGTGCATTTCTTAACCTCAAATGGTTGTGTTTCCCTCGAAGGATTCTACATTCTGAGATTCTACAGCATATTCAAGAGGAACCAACAAGCCCAAATCAAGTTGTTACCAATCTTTAATCGAGGCTGAGTTGGTCATCGTCATGGTCCAACTCCCTGCCGCTCTATATGCTACGCAAGAAGAGGGCGAGGCTCACTTGATGTTCTCGGTGGGTCCGAGGATGGTCAAGCCGAGGGAGGTGCCCTGGTAGGCGACTGAGTGCAGGTGGTCGAAGACGACCTCCTGGAGGTTGGTCTCCACCTCCTGCATCTCTCGCAGGATCACCCCACGCTCGCGCTCGATTTCCGCCTCGCCAAACTTGCTGTTCTGCAGGATGTCCGCCAGAATCTCCACAGCTGCAAGTAGGTGAGTGGTCAGTGAATTTGGGGAGGACCTCCACAACTACATACTGAAGGTGGAAAACAGCTACCATTTAATGGTTCGGGGATCCCTCACTAGGCCCCTTTTCAAGAAAAGCTTGCACTGTTTAGCTTGCATCAGCATAGTTGTGGTCGTCATGCCAAAACTCCCAGAAAAGTGGGGCACCCGGCGCCCTCTATGAAGTGGCTGAAAAAACTAATGCATTAAGTGTCTTTTGCCACTTCATAGAGGGCGCACTAGAGTGAAAAAAAGGATGTTACTAGAGCTGGGGCTTGAACCCGGGTCCTCTAACACCGAAGGCAAGTGTCTTAATCACAAGACAACACACCAGCACTTGTGAGATATGAACACATCTGAGCCATACCAATACATTGGATCTTCTACCACCTAATGAGACAGGTATGAATGCCTTGGACTCTCTGCCACCTAATAGCAAAGAAACAAACCAATAGAGAGAAGCCGTAGGTTAAGCACGCACACGCCAAGCTTCGTTTTCCGCCATTTTCTCTACAGGGGAAGGGCTGTGAATTTTCAAAGACATTTCTTTGACCTTGTGCAGGTCATGCTTCATAATGCTGGAGAAGCCATTCACAGATCAAGCTCTCTGCCAATTCTTACATCAAGTTCTTGCCCTTACCCTTTGGAAGGTCCTTAGAGAGGCACTTGGCATAGTAGACGGTCTGTTCACGTGACGTGTAAGCGTTCAGGTGGGCCCCCATGTTCTCCACTTCCAGCTCGAGGTCCATCTGCGACCTCTTGGATGTGCCCTGTATAACATTGTGAAGGATAGGGTACAAGGACAGTGTTTCTTGAATAGAGGTAAACAAATGGATGACTGACGCTCTCTAAGAAGATCCAGACTGATTTTACATGAATTTCAAACCAGCCACAAATTACAACATGAGGATTACTATGTGACAGCAGTTGAAGAGAATAACAATGCAGTGTCATGGCAGAAACATAAACATAGCGTAAGAGTGTGTAGGACTAACTGCTGCCCGAGAGATTATTTGAGAACCTTAGAGGCTTGTAATGTGCTGTACTGTATGTGATCCTTTAATCTTTATCGAACCACCCCAATTGAAGTTAATGCACTAATGAAATACCTTCAGCATTCCTACGTGTGCACATGTTAGGAAGGCTTAACCATTTGCAGCCACCATGGCTTATTGGTCCCTGTGATTTTTTTCTCTATTTGTAAAGGCTACAAACCACACATGTGCTTGTGCTCCACTCGTACATGAACTGAAATGGTACTATACACTACACTTTAAAACGGTACTATACACTACACCTTCAAGGAATGGTTCTAAAAGTTCACCCAAATCAAACAGACCTCATAGCAGGCTCGCATTTCGGATTTCCCTACCTTATGCAAACCTGGAATTGACTTCACAGCATCTCACAGTTTGTTAAAGCATCAGTGCTCACTACGTGCGGTTGCAGTGTTTATTACATAAATCCCAAAAATTTCTACAGTGAGACAAACAGTAGTGCACAAAAGCCAGGATCACCTTGAAGGCCATGTGCTCGAGGAAGTGGGCGACACCGTTGTTTTTCTCAGTCTCGTACCGACTGCCCGCATCGATCCAGACGCCCACCGTGCACGTCGGGTTACCAGAGTCCTCGGTGGCCACCCGCAGGCCACTGTCTAGAGTGGTCACCACGGTCTCGGGCACGTTCACCAGCGTCTGACTGAAGCTGGTGGCCGCCAGGTGGTGCATATGGCGATGAGGAACCTGGAAAGCGAGGGAAAGCACTTAGCAAGGAAGGCCCAGGAGGCAGGGTGTTACGTGCAGTCGCCGAGCCACTGTTGGCAGGTGGTCAACTGCGATGAAATAGCACTCTTGCCAAGCCAAATTTGTTACGAGTGAAAAGTACACATCACTGAAGCCATCGTGGCAAGGCCACAAGGCTGGCATAGCTTTCTCATTAGCAGTCTTTAGACATCGCCTAAGCAGACAAAGCGTGCACACCATGATTGGTGATATGATGCAGATCAGGCGAATTGCCTCAAAGACATCTCGGAAGCTCCCATCTCTGAGGTCATACGAAGGAGCCACATATTCTATGTCGTACTTTTGTCATGCATCACTTCCTGTGAGTGGTAACAATGGCATTCTTTTCTCACTTTCTTTATTAAAAATTGAGAATTTTGTTGGCTCGTAATGATGCGTCTGCTCAAGTTCCAGCCATAAAATTTTGCTTGGGACCCATTTGGTATCTGCACTATGTAAAACTGTGATTTTTCAAGTGATTGAAGTGTTGGTTTCAATTGGACTTTGAGCCAGCGATATAATGCAAAGCCTATAAACAGGCGTCTCACCAAGCTTAAGAATTGTGAATGTTCTGGTGAGTTGGTGCATGTTAACGACACTTCAGTGCTCAACGTAGCTTGAGAAACTAAACTGGTTTATGATGTGAATGAACACAAACTTCCATCTGCTTTTGTCTCATCACTTTCACAAGTGGTTTCCTGCAGGGCACATCGTATTAGTTGACATAGCTTGCTGCATCCTCTCAACCCACGTTAGGCTCTCTTTTTATTACTTGCCTGTCCTTTGAACATGTCATATAGGGGGTATGCGCTTGACAACATCTGTGATCACTCGCGGAGTGGTCACCATTTTGCAGATTGCATGTGCATGAAACTCACCACACCCGCTGTATGTGTGCTCTGTACCACCTCTTGATGACAGAAACCTCCGAAAAGCCTCTCACGACGCATGCCAATGCATGGACAGCATGTACAAAACAGACTTGCAAAAGTGCAAATGCCTGGTGATGGTTTTGCTGCCTCACATTTCAAGGCTCAGTGCATACCCCCTATAGATAAATAATATGCTAGTCAAGTGTCTTTTTCTTTTTTTCCCTGAAGGACTTGGAACCTGGCAGATGCTCCACAACTAAGTTTGTTGGGAATGGTCGCTTCAGCGTAAAAGCAGTCGTCTCTAGTCAGTTGTTTGCAGCTCGATTTCCCTGTCACATGACAGCACCCGTAAATCTGTGACTACCCAAACAATGGCACACGGGAGGGACATCTGCACACACAGGCACTTGTGGTAGTGGCAGTGGGCGACACCGTTGTTTTTCTCAGTCTCGTACGACTGCCCGCATCGATCCAGACGCCCACCGTGCACGTCGGTTACCAGAGTCCTCGGTGGCCACCCGCAGGCCACTGTCTAGAGTGGTCACCACGGTCTCGGGCACGTTCACCAGCGTCTGACTGAAGCTGGTGGCCGCCAGGTGGTGCATATGGCGATGAGGAACCTGGAAGCGAGGGAAAGCACTTAGCAAGGAAGGCCCAGGAGGCAGGGTGTTACGTGCAGTCGCCGAGCCACTGTTGGCAGGTGGTCAACTGCGATGAAATAGCACTCTTGCCAAGCCAAATTTGTTACGAGTGAAAAGTACACATCACTGAAGCCATCGTGGCAAGGCCACAAGGCTGGCATAGCTTTCTCATTAGCAGTCTTTAGACATCGCCTAAGCAGACAAAGCGTGCACACCATGATTGGTGATATGATGCAGATCAGGTGAATTGCCTCAAAGACATCTCGGAAGCTCCCATCTCTGAGGTCATACGAAGGAGCCACATATTCTATGTCGTGCTTTTGTCATGCATCACTTCCTGTGAGTGGTAACAATGGCATTCTTTTCTCACTTTCTTTATTAAAAATTGAGAATTTTGTTGGCTCGTAATGATGCGTCTGCTCAAGTTCCAGCCATAAAATTTTGCTTGGGACCCATTTGGTATCTGCACTATGTAAAACTGTGATTTTTCAAGTGATTGAAGTGTTGGTTTGCAATTGGACTTTAAGCCAGCAATATTACGCAAAGTCTATAAACAGGAGTCTCACCAAACTTAAGAATTGTGAATGTTCTGGTGAGTTGGTGCATGTTAACGACACTTCAGTGCTCAACGTAGCTTGAGAAACTAAACTGGTTTATGATATGAATGAACACAAACTTCCATCTGCTTTTGTCTCATCACTTTCACAAGTGATTTCCTGCAGAACACATCGTATTAGTTGACATAGCTTGCTGCATCCTCTCAACCCACGTTAGGCTCTCTTTTTATTACTTGCCTGTCTCTTGAACATGTCATATAGGGTGTATGCGCTTGACAACATCTGTGATCACTCGCAGAGTGGTCACCATTTTGCAGGTTGCATGTGTACGAAACTCACCACACCCGCTGTGTGTGCGCTCTGTACCACCTCTTGATGACAGAAACCTCCGAAAAGCCTCTCACGACGCATGCCAATGCATGGACAGCATGTACAAAACAGACTTGCAAAAGTGCAAATGCCTGGTGATGGTTTTGCTGCCTCACGTTTTCAAGGCTCAGTGCATACCCCCTATAGATAAATAATATGCTAGTCAAGTGTCTTTTTTTTTTTTTCCCTGAAGGACTTGGAACCTGGCAGATGCTCCACAACTAAGTTTGTTGGGAATGGTCGCTTCAGCGTAAAAGCAGTCGTCTCTAGTCAGTTGTTTGCAGCTCGATTTCCCTGTCACGTGACAGCACCCGTAAATCTGTGACGACCCAAACAATGGCACACGGGAGGGACATCTGCACACACAGGCACTTGTGGTAGTGGCAGTGTGAAGGGACAAATGGTGCCTATCATAGGGCATTTCGGCGTGGTAACGTGCAAACTAGTATGAGTACTGGTTGTGGTCAGTTGAGTCTGCTGACTTTAACAATAGTTTTTGGCCGCTGTACCATGGCCACTGTACCCTGAAGACTCTGTGCAAGCGCTGGAGCCGTCACAATGGGCTGAAGTCCCTGTAGGTAAACGTTCAGAGCCTCGAGCTAATCCGCGAGTTTTGAAGAGTCGTACGTTACGTATGCAGCCAGAGTTGTAAGCAACGCACGTTACATGGCCGGCACACAGCATTAAAACCTTATATTAAACTTGAATAAGCGTAAAAGTAGTAACGGAAAGCAAACTACAAGAACGAGCTTTCGTATTTACTTAGCACAACGTGGGAACCGATCATTTGCTCGAAGAACGCAGCACATTCTGCGATGTCAGCTACAAAGATAAAACCTCATCAGGCGTGGAATGCACGGGAGAGCGGTTGTACTGAATGCAAACAAGGTAAAAAAATCTGGTATCACGTTCCTCTGATCAGAGAGCGCAGATTTATCTGACCGCTCGTTTCTGCTCCATTGAATGGCTTGCCCCGCTGCTCGCAACCAGCATGGCACGAAACTAGAACATGCCACTGGGCGGAGCACAAAAATCTCCAAACCCGTTCCTGCCACACGAGAGCTCGCTACAAAACACGAAGCTTACGCCGTATCGGCAAGAGAATCTTCGCACAAGCAAATGCAAAACGGTCACAGAAGGAAGGTCAACCCGGCTTCCACACTGGCGTGCGACCCTCTGCGAGCGGAACCGTTCTCGACACCCTAACGTGAGTTAAAGAGGATTCGCTAATTTAGTGTCTCAAAGGAACGACCGCGCTCGGTGTGTGACGCCCCGGATCGTTCCAGTAACTTACGCACGACTTCCTGGCCGCATTTTGCAGCAGAATAGCAGTACCCTTGAGCAGCCTCGAGGTCGCCATCTTTGCCGAGTGCCCTCTTCGATCGACCGGAACTGCTGGATTTGCCGGAACTTGCAAGTCTAACAGGATAAATAACATTTAATGCAGAGGCGCTACTGTGGCTAGAAGCAGGGAAACGTAAAGAAGATATCATACGTCTAGTGGTATCAGTACCTTCTTATTTGTACGGTGTCGTGCGTGGTGTAAACCAACGCAAGAGGACAGAAAGACCGGAAAAAAGCTCGAGGGAAAAAAGATACAGGGACTGCGCTGCTGACATTCGCTTCAAGAAAAGCTTCAAGGAGGAGGCCGTAGTTGAGCACGATCAGGGCGTTATGACGCCCAGGATGGGGGATGGGCGCAGCCTGTCGTAAACAAGAGTCCGGCTGGGGAGGTGTCGTCGCGACGCGAAATGCGCGTACTCTGACGTGCGCCTGCTCCTTGTTTATCGCCACCGACGGCGTACCACGCATTGGCCATTGACGGCCGGTAGCTGTCGTCATCCGATCCGGCCGTGGCGCCTGTTTTTCCTCCGCGGCAGCAGACGACGACGGCTTAGCGATGTCGGCCACGGCTCCTCCGCTCGCGGGATGCCCGGACGTCTCGTCTTTTCCGCCGTCGTACAGCGAAGCCACCCGGCAACACGCATCCCTGGGAGGTGGACTGAGCTTCGTGGATTTCTTGCCCTACTGCATCAGTTCGGGCGGCCTCTTCAGCACGCCGACTTTCGAACCGTTCAGGTGAGCTGCGCGGCGCCGCTCCAGCAAGAGTTTTCGGCGCTCGGTCCTGCGATACCGTGGCAACTTGGCGCTGAGCTATCTTGTTTCAGATTCTTTCGCAAGGTGCCGAGCGAAAAAAATCGAAGCCGACGAACGCGCGTCAAAGTCGCGTGCAGGCACAAACGAAACTGTTGTTTTATTCGCGCCTGTCTGATGGTTATCGCGCGGTCTATATTTTGCGAGGTCGGGTTACGCGACAGCTGTGTGTGTGTTTTTGTTTGCAGCGAGCTGTGTAGTCGTATTTTTATTTTTTTCGGTTGATTGCGCAGTACACCGGGATTGTGCAAGCCGTCGGTCGATCCTCATAAAGAAAACATTGCGTTGGGATCTGCCTGGCAGCATTGCAAAGCGCGCTGTTTACCGTACGCAGTACCACGACCTTCTCTACAAGCTGCGTTATATGTGTTGCCGCGGTATGTGGTTAAACTAGAGGTCACACGTGGAAAAAACAATTTAACTTCCTCGAGCCGTCGCGAGACTGACCTTGGGTAGAGAGTGATCGTTTTCGTCTCGTTATATATAGTAAACGTACCACGTAAACAGAGTTCAAAGCGCGGCCGAGTGATACTTTATCAGCGGCTTTTGTATCTGCGCGCATTGTAAGCGTCTGCACAGCTGAGACGGCAACAACCATTGGTACGTGGCGTCGGAATAACCCACCATTCTGCGCTGTAAGGTCAGCACTAAATCGTTAGTATCTGTGTACAAATGCATGCCCTGTCTACGCGCTCGATCTGAGGCAGTCTGTGCGCGTGGTTTCATGAAAAAGGTTCATCTCTCCCTCTTTCTCTCTCTCTCTCGCTCACACACACAGTATTTGCAGTTACCAATCGTTTGAGGCAAGTAAGCAGGCAGGATTAATTGTTATTGCAGGACAATGAAAACCCTGAGTGTATGCAGTGCGTTAATATGAAAAGTAAAAGGAAGTGCTGTAGTTGTGTGTCAAAAGGGGTAATATTGTTGAACCTTGTCGCTATACAAAATAAAAATTTCATTAGATCGAGGGAGCATATTTCACCATGTGATAGCTGTCGTATAGAAGTTAGAACACTCCATACCTTACACATTGATGCGAACTGGTTTCTTTCAAAAAATATTAAATATTGGCAGGCATACTCATTTGTTTTCGTTTCTTTTTTGAAATCTTGCCCTTAGGCATAAGGTGATGATGCCAAAAATATAGAAATAAATTTATGTTTTTCTTTGGGACTGTTTTTGATCTTCCAACAAGGGTTATAAGGTGCTCTCCGTCACTGCCGTACATGCCTTTGTGTATTGCAAGTTTCACGAGTGTCATTTGCATTTCTAATCAGGTGACCTCCACGACGTCCATAGTCGTGCACATTCGTATTGATATAGGTCGAGAGTGAGAAGCCAACTGGAGCCATGATTAGCTTAATTAGGTGTAACATTCTGTATCAGCTTTAATTTTGGTCATGGTGTTGTAGCAGTAATCAAGAGCAACTCTATATGAGCAAGGCGTGATTTCTGTTACTTGATATGTGGCTTGTAGTATTGCCACCTGATGGAATGCAAATGAGGCAGTATTTATGAGCACTCCTCATGCCATAGCGTGGGGCTATGACCAGAAAAGACAGGACTTGGTTACGTGGCTACACAGAATAAAATTTAAGGGACAATACCCAGTATTGGCACCAACATAAGGTTCAGCCATGGGTTCTGCCACCTGCAGTTATTATCAATGTAGTATGCCAATGTAAATGTGTTGTGAGGAAGCATTCTGCGATATTTGAAGGTAAACGTTCGACAGAAGTCTGTCTGGTTGGGTAATTAAACTGAGAAAACTTCTAAAGAACTCCAACCACAGTCAAAAAAGGAAAAGAAAAGAAAAAGAAAAAACCCGACGTTTCGCAGCCCACTCGGCTGCTTCCTCAGGGGTGACTGGGGCTACATTGCAGTCTACATACATCTGCCTTTTTGCACTTTTTGCACTTTGCATCCATTGGAACTAGCTAACTGTTATTAAGAGTCACACTGACAACTTTGTGCTGCATAACACAACTTATCAATGCTAAAATACGGTCAGAGCCTCACTGATAACAAAACTGTACCTGACACAAAGGCAGCCTTGTTGTGGCCTGTATTCATTTATAAAGGTTACATGTGTTACTTTGTAACAGTAGAGAGATGTTTTCGAAGACAGTGGCTTCCACCCACTTTCCCCACTTCAGAAAGGTCACATACCACCAGCACCAGCTAATCTTGCTTTGTCTAGCACTGGCTGAATGAGGGCTAGCCACAGTTATTAACAGCAACTGTGACCTCATTTGAGCCCAATTAATCCAATGAGAGCATTGTGGGACAAGTCATTTTTGTTGACATTGTTATATCCAGTAATTTGTTGTTTGTGGTACTTCATTGTATCCCTATTCACTATATTGAGGTTCGGCTAGCAGTGAAAGTAATGGTGCTTTATTCTGGTAGATAAAGTACAAATACATTATGGTAAACAATTTGGTGCAAGTACACGTGCATGTGCGCCCTAGGCCTGTCATTAAGGCAGAAGGCAACCCACAGAATGCCTGAAACACTTTAATGATATTTTATCCTGCTGTGATGCCTCGTGTTATTGCAGTGTATGCAGAGAGATAAATAAACCAATTTGGTCTCTGTTTGACGGCGTGGTGTTCATACATGTGCTTTTCATGTAGGGTGCTGCTCCAGCGTGCCAATGACTGGCTGAAGGAGAACTGCACATGGGAGGTGAAGACATGCGAGAGCGTTGAGTTCAAGACCTCATCAGAGGTTGTCAACACCGAGCGCATGACGTACTACGAGTACGGAGAGCAGAGCACGCGCTACGTGCGCAGCCTGAGGTGTGTATGCGTACACTAGATCAACTATTCTCAAAGCGAAACTAAAGTGAAGCGCTAAATAAATCTAGATTAATAAATTAATCTTTAAGAGTTCTATCATAGGTGCGTTATTAGCAGAAGAAAGCCGAGGTGAAAGTACCATTTTTTGAGTTTCATTCTGAAAGCACAACACCAGCACATTAGCGAGCATCAGGGATTTCAATCTGACCTACTCACGCCTTCACCACTTTGGCTCAGTGAAATTGGAAGAAACTTGCTTGGCTAGCTTTCCAGCACCCTTGGAGCACATTTCAAATAATTTTGCACATAAATAATTGCATTAGTTTTAATGAACAGCATCAACATTTGTATCGTCATGGCAACCTTGTATGGGAACTTCCAGATGGTGTGGCCAGTGGTCACCCACCTTTCTCTCTCTCTTTTTCGCACCCATTACTCTGTAAGCATCTTGCCTTATAGAGCTTTAAAACTTGCCACAAGTATGAATATATATACACTTGTTGTAGTAGGGTGGGTTGCCTTATGTGTAGTGTCTGTTGCACAGTATTACTTCTCGAAGTGTATTGATGAGCGCGTGGTCTGTACACACTTACTGATGTGTAGCCAAAGAAATGTCCTCTTGAATCCAAGCCACGCTTAGGCGGCACTAGCACATGGAACATTCGTGCCATCTGTCGCTGTAGCTGTGTAAATACTATACAACACCGACTCTAGACACTAATTGTGGTCTGTCATGTGGGGACGATGCAGCGAGCAATAGAACGAAAAATGGTAGGCGTAAACTTAAGGGACAATAAGAGAGCGGAGTGGGTTAGTAGGGAATAAACTCGTGTCAAGGACATATTAATAGAAATTAAGAAGAAGAAATGGACATGGACAAGGCATGTAATGCAAAGACGACAACCGTTGGTCACTAGCGGTAACAGAGTGGATCCCTAGAGAAGGCAAGCGTGGCAGGAGGCGGCAGAAAGTAGGGTGGGCAGATGAGATCAAGAAGTTTATGGGGATAAATTGGTCATAGTTAGCACAGGACAGGGATAATTGGAGATCCATCGGAGAGGCCTTTGCCCTGCAGTGGGCGTAGATAGGCTGATGATGATGATGATGTGGGAATACTAACATAGCGAAGTGAGTGGGAAATCAATTGATTTGTCAAATATGTTACATGTTCATACACTAGCGGACTAAATAAATATCATCACCTTGAATGACTTGTGCCTCTGCGATGCAGACTGTGGCTGGTTCCACGTCTCGACCAGAGTCGACCAGCCCAGCAGCTGGAGTACCGAAACCTCATCCCGCAGCAGACAGGCCATGCTGGGTTGTTCGGGATGCCCACTTTTGAGACACTGCATGAGCTTCTAGAACGCTACAACCAGCAACTGATGCACCAGCCTGCACCAGGTACGTGTGTGGAGCTTATTACATACGTAGGATATCAGGTTACGATGTTGAGTGAACCTGATGAGAAGCACTGCATGGCACTGAATGGGGCCTTTGTCAGCTTTCATTATGAAAGATTAACAACCATTATTGTATGGCTGCAGTTACAAAACAGTGGGCCTCTGCTTTGTGTGGTGACGGTTCATAATCGTGTTGACAAGGGTCTTCCTTTGTATAGGAAGGCACTTGGTGGAGCTGTGTGTTACAAACCACTGCCGCGCAGTTCATTGTTACCTGGGGGATGCCAGGATGCTTTTCTGTTGGGGCGACATAAGGTAAGGGATGTGTAGCTATTTTGAGGGATGGAAGGAGCCCTTAAGGAACTAGCCTGAGGGACATCATTCTGGGGCATCCAGGACAACACGGGGTTTAGAATTCGAAGGATGTGTGAGCTTCTCTGCTGTGTGGAATTCTGTTCAGTTTGACTTTATTCTGCCAGGTTGACAGCGATGGTAATTGTATTATTTCTCAGTGGAATGACCCGGCGTCAGATTCTTGGCTGCTATTCCTTTTCCTTCACTATCCCATACGCTACTTATTTTTATTTGCTCCCTGTTGCCCTGACTTCCTGCAGGTCAAGAATGGTGTGGTCACTGCGCCTTTGAAGTAACTAATCTACATTCAGCAGCAACTAAATAATCAGAGCTGAGGTCAACAAAAACTCTTTCAATGTTTAAGGGCAACTGACTTGCACAAACAGGTGTAGCCTGAATTGCTTGCTGTTTATGACAGACAACAACTGTAACATAACTGTAGCAACTATTACACAGCAACTGTAACAAGACTTCTGTGCTCCCTGTTTCTCTTTCTCCCTTTACTCTTCCACCTTCCAAATCACCTCCTCCCTTAATTTCCAGTGTAGCACTGCATACCCTATATTTTCCGCCAACATCTGTGCCTTTCCCCTCTCATCCATTTCTTTTGTGTCTCACAAAGAAATCGTCACTCATTCGCCCTCTTGTTGCACGCATTGTGTTCGTTACAATTGCGCAGGGCGTGTCCTGGCAGTGGAAACGCAGGAGATGAAAAT
Source organism: Hyalomma asiaticum (assembly GCA_013339685.2). Lineage (NCBI taxonomy): Eukaryota > Metazoa > Arthropoda > Arachnida > Ixodida > Ixodidae > Hyalomma > Hyalomma asiaticum. The sequence goes on along the minus strand of CM023489.1, from coordinate 41,947,412 downwards.
CCCCAGCTACTCCAACTTCGACCCTGACCGGTCATACTGGTCCGAGTACGGTGGACGCAACCGGCACTTCCTCTTTGTTGTCCGCGTCTTCTACGAGCTTGGCTCTACAAGCTGTGAAGAAATTGGTGAGTCCCACCATAGCTGAACTGTGGGAGTGCCCTCTTGAACCGTGTGAAAATCCACCACCTGTGGCCACTGTTGTGATCTTTATATGACCCCTCTGCAGTAGCTTAGCAGCCATCAGCTAAAGCTACTGCTAAAAGCAAGTTCATGGTTCTGTTTTTGGCCAAGAAAATTTTGTTTCAGTGGGGACGATATTTGACAGTGCCCGCATGCTTTTATAGGTGCAGCATGTTACATTCATTATTACAAGAGAAAATGAAGCGCACAGTTTCATTTTTGAATTCATGCTGCAACCCCAGCACCCGAATAGTCACTCTGGACGTGATAGATACTAAAGTGTATTTTTTTCCTTTTTCCTGTTTTTTTTTTCTCCTGTATTTCATGAGTTTGTACGGGAACGTTGAGGGCAACATCAGTCACCTGTCTTCATTTTCACCACACCCTCCTTACCAAACATCCTCTTGTGGCAAGAGTGGTGTTATGGGTAGTGTGGAAGGGTGATTTTCTAATACAAGAGGAGTAATTTTTCTCTTTTAGCGTTCATTTAAGAAGGTGTGGTCGGCACGCAAACTCGTTTCATTGCGTTTACCCGTATTCCCGTGGTATGTGCAGGTGTGGCAGACTTTGTGCCCCTGAGGCAGTCCACGGGTGGCCTCTTCTCATTTCCGAGGTACGAGCCATTCAGTAACGTCATTGGCCGTGCGGCCCAGTGGTGCTCCCAGCAGAGCTCGCTGCGTTTCTGCAATGCACAGTCTCTCGAGATCAAGCTGAAGTCAGGTAAGCATCCACTGCATGGAATTGCAAAAGTACCTTTCTAACCATTCCATTAAAGCTTAGCTTTAAGTGCAAAACAAAGAACACTTGAGAACACATGTGGAACAGACTGGTATATCCAGCAAGAACTGCAAAGGTTGCAGACTCAGGCCCCTCCAGCAGAATTTCTTTTTTCTACTTTCATTGACTTTTACCTCATACACTTCATGTCTACCACTGGCTTCCCCTGTTCTTTTCTTGGCTTCATAAGCTGTTGCCCTCGCACGGTTTTGCCTATCAAGCTTGATCAATTCATCTTCTCATTCAGTCATGCAACATATGTCTCGCAACACACGTCTTCGAATCCTCTCTAGGCAGGCAGACTGACCAGCATGAAAGCAACGAATTCGGTCAGACTGACAGCAAAAGATTTAGAGTCGTACAGATGTTGGAAGCTGTGTTAAGCTTGGTACCTGTAGCTTTATTCCAATCACACTTCATGTGAACTCAAGGAGCAACTTATGGTTTGCTGAAACAGCCTTGCCAAATCAGGTGCTTTGACGTGTATGACAGCTGTGACTCTACTAACCATAAAAAGTAGAGCTGTGTGAGTAGCAAAATTTTGAGCGTGAAGCAAATTCAGATATTTATGTTCAAGTGCGAATAGAATTGAATATTTTTCGAATAATTTTCGAATATTTCTTTACTAATACCATATGTCAAATTATAGAGAAATGTTCTGCTATACATGGCCAAAAAGATTTATTGCATGGCTAGTGTACTGCCACAGTTTCATCCCAAAGTCCTGAGGAACAGTCCGACAGAGAATTGTGCAACAGAAAACTGAGCTAACTTCACTGCAGTGCGCGAGCTAACTTCGCCGCGGTACACGGGAATTAGCTTCGCCGCAGTACGCGAATGTTAGCTTCACTGCAGTACATGGGTGTTATGTGGCGAAGCGGACTACATGCGGGAATGGGCCACTTGACATGAGACATAGTGTATTTTTCCCCCTTAATTACCAACTTCGAATAGTTCGAGTAGGAAAAGTTATGTACGAATCGAATAGAATAGCAAATGCTATTCAAAAATTATTCGAAATTTCGAATATTCACCCACCCCCTAATAAAAAGCATTCTATCGACGTTCAGGTGGGCGAAATTTTGCTATCACAGGCGTTATAATACTTCCCATGTCATCGTCTTTCATGCGCAGGCACCATGGTGGACACTCAGCGCATGTCGTACACGGAACATGCGGAGCGGACCACCTTCTTTGTGCGGGTGTTGAGGGTGGCCTACAGCAAGGAGCCCGTGCCCATAGAAGGGGGCCTGCCGCCTTCCCCTCCCTTAGCTCTCCACTGCAAGACTTTCATGCCCCTACAGCTGACGCGCGGAATCTTTGTGCCCGAGTTCGAGAGCCTGTCGGCCACCAAGAAACGTGTGGAGGCCTGGATCAGGGCCACTGGTCAGTATGTCCCATCTCTCCAGCTTTTCAACTTCCAAGCCGTGGTGAATGCTAGCTTTCACCAGTGTTTGTGTACGCCCCCGTCGTGAAGTCTTGCAGTGTTGTTGTATGAAGCTCGGCAATAAACTTCGGCATGCCACCGAGGATGAGGTCAGTGATGCAGCTGTAATGGCGGATGCTGGATAACCAATCTTAACTAACATAGGTGAGCAGCTCTGCTGATGATGTCTTTGGCACAGCCGGAACTGTGCCAGTTTGCACATGCAGTCGACGCTCGACATAGCTCTGTGCTCTAAAGAGGCATGCGAATCAGTTCTGTATGGCTGCTTGGAAAGAACAGTCAGTATTTCATTGCAGTGAAGTAGTATGGACGAAGCTGGTATAGTAATTACATAAACAAAGATTACAGAAATGAGTGAAAGTATAGTCGCACAAAATCCAAGTTAACTTCGTGGAATGAGGGGCAAATATTTTCATCTGCATTGGTGGGATGCCTAAATATAAACGTACACAGAAGTGTTGTTGCATGTGATGCTTTAGCTACGGTATTTGACAATGCTTGAGTGGGAGCTGCTATGATACCTTAGTGGCTAAGGTATTGCGGTAGTCTAAGCGTGAGGGCACGGTCTTGATTCCTGGTCGCAGCAACTGCATTTTTGTAGCAGTAAAGTGTAAGAATGTCCACGTACTTGAACTTAGGTGCACGCTACAGAACAGGTAGTTGGAGTTAATCTGGAGTCCTTCACTACAGCATAGCTCATATTATCTCATCGTTGTGGTGTGTAGAATGCTGAAGTCTAATTTATTTTTCTTTAAAACTTTAATGTAGAAGCATGTGTGTGAGCAGGGAATACTGTACAAGACAAGCTTTTTTTTCTTCCATGTTCCAGTGCAGAGAGAGTATGCATGCAGTGCATACAGACCTTATGGAATTTCATTAATCCAAACCAATTTCGAAACACCTTCTCTCACTTCATGCTCCTAATGATTACTAGTTTCCAGGAGTGTGTGCTAGGGCACACTCTGTATTTGTTTCTAACGTCAATGCTCTTTTCACTAACTGATTGAAATCTTAAAAGTGAGGGAAAAAAAGAAAAGTTTTCGTGCCTGTAATATAGACGGACATTTTACTAGAATGAATTTTGCAGGATTTTGTGGGAAATGGACAGTGCTGATTGCAAAATCACATACAGATGGCAGCATTGCTGGCACTGTGTTATGTCACCCAGTATCATGCTAAAGTGATTGCCTTATACATAAAACACCACTGATACAGAAGTGAAACTACTCATCTGGTATGGTTCATCAGTCAATGCACTGATTCAGGCAGCTAAACACGGTGAGGTTAGGCGTGTAACTCACTAACACAGTGTTCATTAGAACACGTCGCGCCACTTACTATAACCATCCTTCACCGTCTGCACTGTGCAGGTGCTCGTGTGCTGAGTTGCGAGACAGTGGCCATGCGCCTGTTCACCGGCGGCGAAGCCCACGCCGGCATCGAGAGCAGCTTCACGTACAACAACGGCAACCGCAGCGAGTACTGGATCTTCGTGCTGCGCGTGTACCTCGACGGGTCCTACCAGGAGCCTCCGCAGGAAGTGATGCCTCCTCCGCCAGAGGTGCGCGACGTCGGCTGCTGCACCATTATCTGAGCCGCGCCTAGCTTCGCTGTGTGCTTCGACCCCCTGTCTCTGTCTTCTGCGACACTCTCCACAGCATGTGCGTCCTAGCGTAGCCTGTGTACCTTATTTAGAGAAGCCACGGGGACATCCTGCTAGCGCCTGTGTTTAGGTATCCCCTGGATATGCTGTGTGTGTGTGCTGCTTGCTGGGTGTAGAGCATCTCTTCAAACGTGTCCTCTCGCCTGCCTTCCGCCACTGGCCCAAACTTTTCTGCCGAAGCTCTCTCATCTTGTCTGCCCATCTTCGGGCGGGTGCACATCACGTCGAGTTTGGTGACTTCTGGTGCCGGGGGGGGGCCTTTGCCTGCTTGGCTGTGGTGGACAGTGTGTCTCGTCGGATGTGCCTAGAAACGCACAGTCTGCTTATCTTATCAGTCACATTTGGGCATTACTGTCGAGGTTTCTGCAGAGAGACTTCACAGTGCCTATTTGGTGTGCATGTTTGGTGTCTCTTAAACCTCAGCAACTGCACTTTTCCAATGTCCGAGGGGGCCTCTTTTGGGGGGAAAGGCGTGTTATGTTGCTGTGTATCTCTACTTGATGTTTTGACATGGTGGGGACACCACACCCACTTGGTGTGAACATCTCATGTTGTTGAACGTACACACCCATTGCTGCCCCGTGGGAATACGCTTCCGGTGCGTCTTATCTCATCCTGCATCTCCAAGTGACCATCTGGTGCTGTGCAAGGAAGGTCTGGTGCTTGGTTTGCACCCGTATTTAACAGAGTGATTGTCTTTTACCACGACCACCCTTGCCTTGTGCCCCAGAGGACCTCCTTATGTGTTGTTATTATTGCATAGGTCTGCTGCTTAGTTTAGTTACTGTAAAGCTCTATGTGCCTTCAGCCGCTTCAAGTCACTCGCTACACTCGAAAATCCACTGCTTTGGATGTTTGTTAGAGGGGGCAAGTTGTACTCTGCTCTCCATTGCGCTGTCAAAGCTGGCCGAACCTAACCATGTCACATCGGCAACGGCGATCTGGACAAAAATGCCGCACAATACAACCGGCTGCAACAGCACCAACAGCACACATCGCCAAGTGACAGTCTTGCGCATGTGCAGAAAGCTGCAGCGAAGGACATGTGTCGTGATTTGCGGGCTCTTTTGCTTCGCGAGTTCTCCACATGAAGGATGGTGGAACAGATCGCTGAAGCAGCCAGCCACATACGCGGAAAAACAGGAGCAGGGCTGCTCCCGAACTAGCATTGCTAGAATGTGTCCGATGGTGCTAGACACGCTGATTGCACCGTGGCGTTCGAGCATGGGCACTGGTCTTTCACCACCACAGTGTTGTGGAGTTTAGTGCGTGCGTGCGTATGTGCATTGCATTGAAGTACAATTGCACCTCTAGCAAGTTGATATGTCTTGCTTGTGAGACAGAAGTGAGTTGTGTACAGTAAAACCTTGTTATAACGAAGTTGAAGGGGAAGCCAGTAATTACTTTGTTATAACCATCAGTTTGTTATAGCCAATATCCATTTCATTTATGGGAATTTCAAGGGGAATTGCGATTGATTCGTTATATCCAGTAGTTCGTTATATCTGGGTTCGTTATAACGAGGTTCTACTGTAGCTTTGCCAGCTGCAGCAGCTCTTGCAAGTAACCATGTGTAACTCATTTCTGGTGTAGAATTGTGCGTGTGTATTCACGTTATTCAACTTCACTGAAATGCCAGCTGGTATGCATTCCACGATGGCACTGCTTAACAGAAGCATGTTACGGCGTGGGTCTTGGCTGTAGTGAAGACCAAGTTGATCCCACAACTGAACCGAGGCACGCTGAGTGAGGTAGCGCCACAGTTGGCCATAAAAGCTTTCCGTGGGACTCAAGCTTGAAGGGACTGTCTACTGCTCGGAAAATATTTTGCAGGTCTGTCGAAAGTAAGATCTGTTTCTTACATTGATGGAGACAAGCTTGCATGTACCTTATAGAAAAAAAAAGAATGATATCATTGACCCAAAAATCGTGGAGAAATGACCACTAGTGCCATCCTCGGTGATATGTGGCAAACTCCAAGTGTAAAGAAAAACCAAGAAAAACCCATGCAGGTTCACTTATCTTGCTTATAAGCAAAAGTAAAATTACTTGCAATTGTAGTTATATCTGGTGGCATTCCTTCGCAAGGGAGAGTAAGTTTTTAAAAGATTACTATTTAAAAATCCCAGTACCAAGTGTTGCCAGCATCCCCACACAAGCAGGAGGGGTGACCCAAAGATTGAATTTCTACTGACCTTCCAGTGAAACCACTGCAAGCCTGTAGACTCCGAACGGCACGCCATCTATCGCTTCTGTTGCTTCGTATTTAGCAGATCACTCTGTTGACTGCAATAGCTAACACAGGCTGTAGCTTTTAACTTGAGACTGTGTGCCCAAGGTTTACCGGAATTAAATTTTTTTTAGATATTCTGTGTCCCATAAACATTTGTTGCCAACTGCATCTTGTAAAGATATGTGTCATGGTTAGTGTCTTAGTCTAGAGCTGCTGCCTTCCTCTGCTGGTAGGAAGTAGCTAGTATTTGTTCACGGTATAGTCCGCCAATGCTGGTATCGCAGGCTTATGTGTACCGGTGTGTGTGCCGATCAGCTGGCAAATGGATGCCAACATGCTGGTATGGTATATGGGGTATCGGTGGCAACCTTTCCTACCTTATGAAAGCTCGGTACTGGATGCATTTTGATACCCCTGTCGCAAAACCCCTGCAAAAACTTTCTTACATAAGCGGTTTTTTTACAAAGTTGAAAGGCTTTTTAATGAGGAGGCGTTAGCCTTAGAAAATTGTAATTAACAAGTATAAGGGCACTGTCGGGATAATACTGTGCGATGAAAGCCACCTGTTCCGCTGGTAACAGTCATTCAAGCAGCACTTGTGGTTTGTAATACAAAACGCCATAGCATTATTTTCTTTCTTTTTCTTTTTTTCTGTAGATCAAGATATGAATTGATACAAATTGTGCCAGGGTAACCAGTGCGTAGTTTTACGGTTAAAAGTCTTATGCACATGCTGCTCTCACTCTGAACAAACCAGGCAATGTGAAGTGCTATGTTAAGTAACTGCATTTATATAAAAATGTGAGTTGTTGCAAAAACGTGAGAACGAAGCATGTACAAGCAAAAGATTATTAAAAATTTTTAAGATAAAGAGCCCTGTCTGTCTAGAACGCTCAAGAGTGTCCACGTATCTGTGATAACTGGCATCTTCGTGGAACATTTCAGTCGATTGAAACCAATATGCTAACAAATTGCAGCCACTTGAGCTCACGTCACAGCTTGGAGACTATTTTGTAAGGTTAGTGTGTTCCCTTAGTTTTACATTTTTAGGGAGGGTTCTTGTGCGACTGCATACGACAATTCCCTCGTGCTGAAAACATTTTCAGAGTTGGCTAACATGTTTGCAAAACAGCATGTGACAGTTTGTGCATGTGACAGTTTGTACAAGTTGGTGGTGAGAGCTCTAAAAAGGATCAGGCAAAGTATTGCTATGTATAAAGCTCTGCCACACAAGAAAGTTTGTAGTGATTATGTAGATGCTGTGTGCATCATCTCACTCACAGTCATAGCCAGTATAAATGGCAGAATTTTTTTTTCTTTTCACATTGTTCCCCAAGTGTGCACAATGTGGATCATGCTTATAGCTTTTAGTTGGCCTTGATTATTGATTTGGCATTGCCATTTAGAAGGAATGCTACTTAATGCTCTTATGAATGTTGTTGTGATGGTTTACTTGAAAATTGAAAGTGGTTTTATATATATCTATTCTTATTTGGAAATGTTAAAAATTTTGTACATAATGTCAGATTTGCATCATAATGTCACCAGGATCAATATTGCAGTCATGTTACCTATGCAGGTATTTCACATTTAATTAAGGATTATCCTTGGGACAAGCTGAATCTAGACATGCCCTCTTGACAAAACGAGCTGGCTTTTACCATGCAGACTTAATTATCTGTTAAAATGAGTTAGTTGATGTTATGTAGTTATATTGTCTGGCATTTCAGAGACTACAATCTCAGATATAGTGATAAAGTCAAATTTCCATAAGTTTACATGGATATGACTAATTATTCTATAGAGCAAAGGAATTTTCCATGTTTGCATAATCTATATTTTCGCTCTCTTTGTGTATGTTTATGAGGAAGATCCAATACAACCCATGTGTATATTTTGTGCGGGATACAACATTATTATTATAAGATTTAACCACGTAGTTACGTGTGGTCGGGCTAGTGGGAACATTTAGATATGATTATCATTCTTTTCTTTTTTTGCATTTTGTGAGATGTACCTTTAGAGTTCTATTATTTCCCTTGTTGGATAAACTATGCACAACTATGCTATCTGGCATTGCCACCTTTTATTTCCCTTGCCTAGTGGTTATTACAAAGTTTATTTAGTTTTTAGTATTAGTTTTTTATCAGTGTTAGCAGTGAACTTTATGGCATATGCTTCAGCATTCTTGCCTAATTTCCATCGAGTCATATTGGACCTCACAGCTCATATTATCTCTGTTGCTGCATTGTCAAGATTTTACGTTACCCATGGGTGAAACACGCCAGACATACATTGTGTGCTTTCTCCGTGTTATCATTTTTTAAGATTGAAGCAATGAGTATTTTATGCCTTGTTTGTGTAAAGTGTCCTATTTTTTATTTGTTTGTGATGTGTGCATTGTCAGAGTGACCATCATAGCTGTTCTGTGGCTTTGATTTGTGTAACTGCAACTTATTACAGGAGATTGGAAGAAATTTGGTTCAATGTCTTTCAGTTTTAGAGACCTACTGTTCTTGTGTGCAACGGGATGTTCTGGTTTGAGTGTCTGGTTACAGTTTACGCATATGAGCCGGCATTGAACCGCTATGCCGGCAGTTTTTTCACCTTGTTCTGATATCGGTGTTTTCCAATAGTACCGACAACCCCATGGCAGCCAGGAAGGTTTAGTTCGCTGCGAAATGCATAAATAAATTTAAATAACTAACTGAACCACCTGTTCAAACCGAATCCGAAATGTGTAGATGCTTCATACAGCGTATGCAATGACGTCACAGCCATCAGAAGTATGTAGCTGGTGCCTGAAAAATTACAGTGGTGAGGTCGTTCGATGATGTATTGAGTGATTCCAGCTTTTCTGAACATTACAGCGTCGATTTGTGCTCCGAAGTATCGCTGTTTCGATTCTTACGGCCCCCCACCTGCTCAAATAGGCAGCGCTGAAGGTAGCGATGTCAAAAACACAGGGTGACCCGTGTAGGATTCTGCTAACAATTTTAAAAATTCATTTTCAGGAAAAATAAATGACTTGCGACCACTTCGCTTGGCATATGTTACATTGCTGAGGAGAATTTATATTGAAATTTTCATTGAGATCGGCAGACACTGAAAAATCGCCGGATTGCCCTTTCAACTATGCCCACAATACCCTTCGAGTGTGAAGCATTTTCTTGAATTGTGTTCTCGCATTTCCTGCCAGTAGGTGCTCTACTTGCTTATACTATTCGTCTTTGCCGACACTTGCTGTGTGAACATCCACAGCTGCAAATACTTTGTTTATGCATTTCACTGTTCAACCTGTGAAGAAGGAAGATGACCTGAACTTGTCAAGCATGTGCTCGCAAAAAAATTAAAATAAAAACGAGCGACAGCAAAGCCTGTTTGCTTTTCAGGGAGGCTTGAAGCTCACGAGTATAGAAAGCATAAGGACTGCCCGAGTCAATTTACTTCGACTGTCTGTCAAGTTGAATTGCCCTTGGGCGACAGCGAAGTGCAGTTAAGTGCACTTTTGTTAATATGTTGCAGAAAACCCTACCCTTATAAAGCACACCTTTCTGATGAAGATTCTTCATGTGTACTTGCTATATACAGTAAAACCTCGTTATAACGAAGTTGAAGGTGGAGCAGTAATTACTTCGTTATAACCACTCGTTCGTTATAAGCGATATCAATTTCATCTGTAGGAATTTCAAGGGGAATTGCGATTAGTTCGTTATATCCGATAGTTCGTTATATCCGGGTTCGTTATAACGAGGTTCTACTGTATGGTTAGTATCGCAGTATTTTCCACTCTTGAATGGAAATTATGTTCTTTCTGGCCGCCAGTGTGGTAAAGTGCTTACAGTACTTGGTTGCTGGTCTGAAAGATGTGCATTCAATCCCAACTGCAGTGGTTACATTTGAATGGAGGCAAAATGCAAGCGGCCCATGTATTGGTGCGATTTCAGTATGTACCACAGATCTGCTTACGTGTTCCCGCTGCTCTGACACTTTGATGGAGCTTTTTTTCTTTTAGCATGTGTTTTCACATCACCAGATACTGCCATTTGTGTACGTTGTACAATGTGTGTGAATGCCTTGGTATTTTGTTTTCGTTGTGCACACCAAGGCGTTTTGTATGGAAAGCTGTTGTATACAAATGTGTACTTGTCATTTTAGCGACACTGAGAGTATTCCGGAGCGCACACATTTTCTCGTTGCTACGCGAATGTACTTATGTGTCGAGCTGGTGGCTCTTCAGTGCAGAACAGTATGCTTGTTGAACAAATGCATTCAATAAAGAACTTTTGTTGGTGCTAACCAAGTGTGTCTGGGAGATTTAAGCCAAACCTCACTATAACAAATTCAGCATGAAATGGAAATGGCTTCAATATATCCCATGATTCATTGTAAACATATTTCGTGATGCTGTTTTAATGGCAATGCTAGTTTTGTTTAATTCGTTATATCGAGGTTAGACTTTGTGAAACGAACATTGCATGCACTGACTATTTTTGGCGACTATTTTTGGATTCTCTGACAAATAGCAGGCTTGAGAATTCTGGCAAAGGCAGGTTAAAAAGCAGTGAAGTTGGGTAAATGTTTTTGACTTTGCTTCCTGAACAGAAATATTGCCGAGTTGAATACATATAATACAAGTGTTCGAGAGAAACGGTATTTAAATATTGAATTGATTATGAAACCATCTGAAATATGAAGATTGTGTTGAGTCCTTGTGGCATAAAAAGAAGCTTTCGTAATGTTACTTGCTTGCTATTTGAACATTCTTGTCACTGACTGCGTCTTGCGATGGTTAAGGGGGGGCACCAACATGCAAGGACTTCTTCCTCTTGCGCATTTAGACGTTCGTCGACTTAAGGATTAAAATATGAAACCTGAGCCTTTAAAGGGAACCACAAGTTAACGAAACTTTAATGCAGCCCTTCCAGAATGCGTGACAAGAGCAGGTCATCAAAAAGAGCTACTCAATGAAGGACGTGTTCCTGTGAAAACAAGTCAAGAGCTTTTCAGTCTGCTCAGTGTAATGGTTAGCATCTGCACAATGAAGATGTTGCCAAAAGCTCCCCAAATAAGCCTTCCAATAGTTTACTCTCCTTGGAAGTGTAAACAAACATGCTTTCTTCTTTTGTGTTATTTGGTGCTGAATGAACTCTGCCTCTAGCAGCTTGGCGACATTTTGTACATACATGTCAGTGTTATCTGGCAGAACATGACCATGGTGTTCTGACCACTAAGTTTCAATAATCTGAGGTCCCTTTTTTCATGTCCAAAGCCATGCTCCACTTGGTTTTAAATGCGAAGCATTTCTTAGCGAACTTCGGCGAGTTTGAGCGTATCTATCTATCTAGCCGCCTACGATTTTGTGCTCTCCTGGCCGTATCGCTAATCGGATGTTTATGAAAATTTGTATGCCACACCATGACTACATGAAGAATATAAATGACAGGTCATAACATGAAAATCATGATATGCATGTCATGAGCGGCATGATTTACATGCCACGGTCTTAGTGCTCTCCTAGCCGTTTCGCTAATGGGATGTATGCGAAAATTGGTATGGCACAACACGACTGCCTGACGAACATGACTGACAGGTCACAACATGAAAATCATGATATGCATGTCATGGGCGACATGATTTACATGCCACGCGTTTCGTTAACGGGATGTATACGAAAATTGGCATGCCACAAGATGACTGCATCATGAACGTAGATGACAGGTCATAACTGAAAATCATGACATGCATGTCATGAGCGACATGATTTACATGCCACGGTATTGGTGCTGTCTTGGGCGTTTCGTTAATGGGATGTGTAGGAAAATTGGTATGCAACAATATGACCGCATGACGAAAATAAATGACAGGTCATAACATGAAAAGCATAACATGCATGTCATGGGAGGCATGATTTACATGCCAGGCGTTTCGTTAATGGGATGTATACAAAAATTGCTATGGCACAACACGACAGCATGACGAACGTAAATGACAGGTCATAACATTAGAATCATGACACGCGTGTCATGACCGGCATGATTTACATGCCATGGTCCTGGCGCTATACTGCCGTTTTGTTAATGGGATGTATGGGCTCCGTCTACTGACCAGAGGGCGCTACGTAGCTCTCGTCGGACGGCTCAGTCGTGCACTGTGGAAACCGAGGCGACAGCGACGCGTGCGTTTCTTCGCTGCTTTCTGGGCGTGCTGCGAACCACACGAACGCTCGCGGCGTCGCCCTTTGGAACAGTTTGCCGCAGGTTTGGAGCGCGCGTCTCGAAGGAAATAAAACGAAAGAAGGTGGGATGTGTGGTCGTTGCTGCTATAGAGTTGGAGACTCGCATCGCGTTCGTGTATTTCCCTGTCACAGTCTGCCCAATTTTGCTTCTTCTCTCCGCCAGGCAGTGCATTCTGGCGCTGATGTCGCACATGGAAAACTCGACTGCACGGAGCCTATACGAAAATTGGTTTGGCACAACATGACTGCATGACGATCATAAATGACAAGTCATAACATGAAAATCGTGACATGCATGTCATTGGCGGCATGATCTACATGCCACTCGTTTCCTTAGAGGGATGTATACCAAAATTGCTATGGCACAACACGACTGCATGACGAACGTAAATGACAGGTCATAACGTTAGAATCATGACATGCGTGTATGAGCAGCATGGTTTACATGCCACAGTCATGGTGCTCTTGCGGCCGTTTCGTTAACTTCATATGTACCAAGCTCGGTATAGCGAGACAACAATGCAAATCCATTTTACGTTCCTGATGCGTGCTTCGCATTTCCTTGATTCCCACTGCACGTGGGATCTGCCAATTTTTTTGCTTTGTACTGGCTTCAACAGTTTTAGATTCTTATTCTGCAAGATTATCAGAAAATAATGTAGTTGCCCCATGGTGTCGTTAGCATAAGCAGGACCTCATTTGGTTGCACGCACATGCAATCTTATAGGCTATTTGCTGCTTCTTTAGAAAACAGAAGTTCCATAGTGTAGGCTTGGCCTCAAAGGCTGTTCAATAACAACTTCTTATCTTACTTTTGGTACTGCTATCACTTGCTGATACTACTAACTCACTGCCTGTTCAACACCAAGCTAGTGTTGTTGGCTAAATGATGGTAGGTTCTCCTGCTTGTATAAGCAAATGACAGTGTTGCTAGGAAATAACAATCCAAGGACAAAAAATGTGAAGTTATTCTCAAAAGTAATGCCCATTCTCGTGGCCATATACTTCAAATTACCAAGTACTCTCTCTGGATAGATGAAAAAAGGATGATTGAACACGAAAAACGCATAATGTTGCTGGAGCCAACATTTCAGCAAGTGGATTTGTCTTCGTCAAGGCAAGGAAGAGAAGTCCACTTGTTGAAACGATGGCCTTAGGAACATTCCTCAGTCTTAATATTCAACAATTCTTTCATCACTGCAAGCCTCCATCTTCCCCTAAACTCCAGTTCTCATTTGCATTGTTCTAGACAGTAACATATGTAAATAGTAAGTTATGTTAGCAATGGGACTTAGTGAAAATGCACAAAATCGGTGAACAGACTTTTGCAACTTGCTTGTGGTTGCAACACTCCTGCAGATCAATCAACCAATCAATCAATCTGGTTTATTTATAACAAAATGGAATACAATGCATAATATTTATACAGTTGGGACCCCAGAACTCTACATGAGTTGTGGAAGGGGTCCCTTTGACAGATGATGCTATTTATATCCGAGTAAAAAGACCTTATACATAGGCGTATACAAAACAAAATAAAACGTTATACAATGCGTAGAAGGAAACGGAAGTATGCAAAAAAAGCTGATCGGTACAGTATACACGAAAGGAAACAGAGTTTCCATAAATTTAGGAATTACACAGGAAGTACTGGCGCAGTGAGTTCGAAAAATGCTGAATGGATGGTGATGAAGTTAGTTCTTCAGGAAATGCGCTCCAAAGACTAGCTGCAGTGTTCATAAAAGAAAATGCTCCATAATTTGTGCGAGCACGTGAAACTGCTAACAACGATAGTAAAGAGGAACGTGTCGGATAGTGCGTAGCCTGTCGATGAAATGGAAGTGACGGACAGTGTATAATATTCCTTAGAAATTTGTATGTAAGAACTGCGAGGCGGAAACGAATGTGACAATGTAGTGTTAGAATATGCAATAGGGGATAAGCAAATGATATGGACTCAGTACGTTGAGTAAAACAGATTATTCTCAGAACTGTATTTTGTGCTACCTGAATTGGCTGTAATGTTGTGGGATACGCAAGTCCGTAAACTGAAATACAATATGACACATATGATTCAACAAAACTACGGTAAAGGATGAGAATGGTCCGTAGTGGAAACAGATACCTTAGCTTATAAAATATTGGTATGTTTTTGTAAATCTTCCTAGTCACATCATGCACATGATTGTGCCACGTCAGATGTTCATCTATTACTAATCCTAAGAATTTTGTTTGACTAACTTTTTCTAGAGCAACTCCGTTAAAAAGCAACTTTCCATCCTTACTAAGTGGCACATTTTTGGCAGAAAAAATTATAAAGTTGCTTTTAGCAAGATTTGGAACTAGTTCACTTATGTGTAACCAGTAAGAGAGCCTGTTCAGAGTGTGATTAGCTTTTTGGTACAAGTCTTTCTCAGTCTTAGCCGCTATGAACACATTTGTGTCATCCGCGTATAGGACACATTCTTCCAGTATGTACGATGGGAGATCATTTATGAATATAATGAACAAGAAAGGTCCTAATATTGACCCCTGCGGGACACCTGTACTAATGGGTTTTTTATCAGAATTTCGTCCATTGATGCACACATACTGTTCTCTATTCGTCAGATAGCTTTCTATTAACTTGTTAAGAGTGCCACGAATACCGTAGAGCTCTAGTTTTGACAGCAGTTTCTTGTGATTAATAACGTCGAATGCTTTTGTTAAGTCAATAAATATACCCATGGTGAGGAGCTTATTCTCAATATTTTGCCTAATTTTTTCCGTTAAGGTCAGTAAGGCTAGTTCCGTACTTTTCGCTTTCAGGTAGCCATATTGTGCACTTGATAAAAGCTTGTTGTTTTCAAAATAAAATCTGATTCGCTTAAGAAGTAGTTTCTCTATAACCTTAGATAAAGGTGACAGCAAAGTAATGGGCCGGTAATTTTCGACGAGTAGTTTGTCGTTCTTTTTAAATACCGGTATTACTTTGCCGATTTTCAAAGCTGTCGGGAAGACACCAGAGGAAAACGCTGTGTTTGTTATATCGGCTAAGGGTTCCGCAATGAAATTCACTGATTGTTTCAACAGGGCTACAGGTAAGTTATCATGTCCTACAGAATTTGTATTGTTTAACGACAGCACAGCACTACGGACCTCAGTAGGATCAGTAGGTGCTAAATAAAACGAGCTATTGTGATGCTTTATTATGGGTAAATCATCAGGCCTTTGAAAGTTCGCAGGCTCTTGCTTTGAGGTAAGCTCTTCAAGAACCTCAGCGAAGTAACAGTTAAATTTTTCTGCCAGCGCATATGGTTCCGTTATGACAGTATTACCATCAGTAATAGCTATCGATTTACTTTGATGTGTCCCATTGTTCATTGCAGAGTTCAGAACTTTCCATGTTTTAGCAGTATTATTAGCGGTACTAATTATTTGGCAATGATAATAATCAGCTTTTGAAATATGCAATAACTTTTCTAGACGTTTTTTATACATCTTGTATCTCTTCTCCAAGTCTACTCTGTAAGGAAAGAGCTTAAGTTTTTTATGTAGATTATTCTTATGGTTTATCGACTTTAATGTCGATAAACACCAAAGGAACGGATCACACCGAAGGAACGAAGGAACGGATCGGATCACACCGAAGGAACGGATCACACCGAAGGAACGCAGAGACTGGTGTAGTCCACACCATAGCTACAAATGTCAAGAATGTGCAACTAATCATCAGTTTTTGTAATGATGAGAAGTGTGAACACAGCACCGCTCTTAATCGTTGCCTATTTCTTTCAATCGTGTGCTACACTGCGAACTGATGCATTAGGATGATAAATGGCAGGTACCTATCACATTACAACAGGAATATATATGAACTGCAGCTTTAAACTGTACCTGCTTGTTATGTGCTGCACATGCTTTTAATTCAAGAGCAACATATGCTCCGTGAAGAAAACCTGGCACCTTGACAATGAGCATCAGCACTGCCACCTGATGGTAAGAAAGTTCGCATGAACTAGTGACTATTTCATGTTATGACATCACGTCACTTGATGACGCCAGCGGTGATCTTGTGTCATCATGTCACATCACACGGGTGTTGGTATAGTCTCCACACCCCGATGACCCATGCTTTCACAATAAATTCAGGTAAGGAGACTTAAGTACTTCTAAAACTTTTTCATGCTTCGTGTGCTTGCAGAGGAGGCGTCGCAGAACGACTGGACGCCTGCTGCGATTTCTACGGCCAGCTTAAGTGAGAAGGAAAATGATGTCATCTTGGAGCTTCTTTGAAAGGAAGCCTACAAGGAGCAACCTATCAGCAAGATATACTTTATTCTTTGGCTGTCGGAGAACTTCTGCCACTTCTTGACCTCTAGACAGCATTGTTGAAGAACTGTTGACCATGCGTGTGCCCGTGATGTTATAGTATAATACTGCATTTGTGCGAGCTTCACTGACAAATTTGCACCACAACATTAGTAGTCTTCAAGCACAACCATCTTCCCTGAAAAGTGGGTAGTGAGATGTGTACTATGAAGAAACGCAATTATTAAAGGTTCTTAAAAAAATGAATTATGCGTAAATGACACAATGTATATGTGAAGACATGTTAACTGGGCACTTTCAGTGACGACCTTCATTCCGCCACTGTAGGACAGCAGGACTATACACACATACATGCACACACACATACCCACACATAATGCTAGAAGGGGAATGGATCAAGGGCTCGTTCCTTTGCAAGATGCAACCTTGGAATAAACATCGAAAGTACCACGATGTAAACAGAGCAACTTGTTTATTTCTGGTATTTCGGCTGGGGGCCAGCCTTCATTGCAAAACGATGCCAAATGAGGCACACAGCGAGCGTAGAAAAGCATCCATGTGGGCTGCTGAACGCAAAAGTGGGTGGTGTCTGGTTAGGTAGCCACAGTATGTTAAGAAAAGATATAGCTTCCTGATTAAGGAGACACCTGTGGGGGCTTGACACTGCAGCTGCTTAACGAATCCTTCCACAGGAAAGTGTGTGGAGCTGTTTGTTGGCTTGATTTATCACTCTACGAAAAAGGAAAGAGAACAGTCGGCAGAGGGAGGGACTACGAATGCCATATATATTGTGCAGATAATGTTCTCAGTCTGCAGGTTTGCTTTGTACGCTCATGGCTTTCCGAAGTGGAAAGTGTTTCTGGGGCGGCTCAGTTCATTTCATCCACCTCACCACTCCATTCGTCACCAGGATGACCATACTGAAGTGCTCGCGAGAGGGATGGCATCTGCCATTGTTCCCTGCCTTTGGTGGTGGTGCCGGGTCTCGCAGATTAGCCATACAGGATTGCATGGACACGGGCATTATAGAAATCCTTTGCCAGGAGAGGCGCTTCGATAAGATTCAAATGCGTGTCATCAGCTGCTGGCATGGCCCGTGGCAATGAGTTGCTGGCATAATACACATAGACAACACTTTCATTTCTGTGGAACATATCCAGTAGCTTAGAGTTGACGTTTCGGGCTTTGCAGTCGGATCGCACCACCGCCCTCCAGCTGCATAGGCGACATAGTTTGCTGGTGCGTCATGGACACTAAAGCAGCAAACTGCATACTCGAGTGTCGGATCAAATGCGGTAGCGGAGTGTCATGTACCTTAAGGAACGGTTGTTTAAGGCACCTGCGGCACAGGTGTCGTTTGAACCGACGTGTAGGGTAATATGCGGGATACCTTTAGATCGCCGATATCTTCAATACTTGTGCCAGATTGACATATCAAGGCTGGGTTCGAAATGGAGGTTGGCCGGGTCAAAATCATAGTGGACATATTTTAATTGTGGGTCATTCGTTCTGGTAGACGAAGGAACATATGGACTGTAAATTTCACGTAAGCGTTTAAAAAAGACACTCGCAAAAATAATGTTCTTAACCACCAACGCTTCGGCTACAGGCCCACCATTCATACGATGCATTATAAAAAGGAAAAAAAAAAAAGTCGAAAGTTTAAGCGGAGACGACTGGTAAGAGCAATTGCGTAACTGATTGTCGTGATTCGGCAAACGTGTTTATATTATAAGATAAATATCTCGAGGCAATAAAACACACTTTAAGCAACACCATCGCAGTGAGTGTTGACAGCAGCCGACAAGGGCCGCGTACAACCAGGCAGGACTCGCATAATGACCTTGAAGTCCTCCCGTGAGTTCATCGCTGAATCATGGAATGAACGTCGTCTCCAAAGGCTGTGGTGGCGGCGTCAACCTTCGGCGGTTCCTGACGTTTGGTCGCGAAGTAGCGCAGGGGGAAATAAATCAGGTGTGGAACGGCTGCGATGACCAGCAGTTTCTTCCACGATATCTTTCCTCTGCTGAGTCTCGACATACTTGGGCACCCACCGCGTAGTAGTACGAATGAATGAACAGTCGAATGAATGGGCTGGAACAATAACGCCGGCTCACTTCACGCGAGACTACCACAGCTGGCGACGCAGCTTCATACGGAAGGCAGGCATTCCTTGTGGTTGGCCCTGCACCACTTTTGATTACGAAAACCACGGCAATTATGTGACCGGTTTACGTAACTTCAACCCTGGCGGCTGCTACGAACGCCGTCACGTGCACATCAGTCGAAATAGCCATGCTGCATTTTTCACGGTAACCGTATTAATAAAGAAAAATTAATTTTGACGTACAAACAGTCGATGTCGCTTATGCGAGCAGTTTCACAAGGTCCTTTCTTATTATAAAGAAGTGTGCATATACCTCTCAATCTTGATGTCATTTTTTGTGTTATTCAACACATCGCACAATGTGCAGCGCTGAGCTGTGAAGTCACTAATATTGACACGTCAGCGCACGCAATAGATGACCTTCGAGATTGTACTTTATTGGAATCTCTAATGTCTACATTGGGGCTACTGTGCCAAAAAACCAATTTAAAATTCGCATTATTCTTATTTTAAGTATCTTACTATATATTAAGTATCAAACAAAACATTACAGTTACCAACGGCAAGTATGCAGATCTCGTGTAGTTCACGCGCGTGGACCTCTTTCACTATCACGAGAACGTCATTATCTGCAAAATGCTGCTTTACCGCTCTGCCTTTAATAAAAAGACGTCTTCCTTGCGTTATGATGATGTCGCTAAAACGAAATTAGAATATGAAGTTTCTTGTTTCAGTGAATACATTTAATAAATCCAGCGCTCCTTTGGAAACTGGTGGTTCATTTTGCAGGACTATAAGTAATGTTGCCGCAGCGTTCTGTGCAGAGGTCCGGTCCGGATCCCGTGAGCTGCTTCTCCGTAATGTTCTTTGTCAGGATATAGGAATCTGTTGAATCACATCTCGACGGGAGTATTTGACCGGATTCTTTTGCAATTTTTTTTTCTCATTAGTTTTCCCTTCTAACATCTTATTTATTTTTTTTTCCCCTTTTAATGCACCATCAGTGAAGTGCCGGAGGTGTGTAACCAGCATTAGATACAATAGTAACTGAAAAATGCAGGACCGTTATCCTTCGAAAGAATCTGGCTAGCGTCTCACATTTGGGACATCAAGATTTAAAGAAAAAAAGGACGAAAAAATAAAAATGAAGAAGACGGGGACGCTTCGGTTTCTGACTCTTCGTTTGTCGTACCACTTTCTTCTTTCTCTCTCTCTCTCTTCTTCAGCTCTAGCCATGCCTCCTAAAACATTATCCAAATTTTGGTCACCATGGCCAAGAACAAAAAAAAAAAAAAAGGGCTGCTACATTGACGCATGGCAGGAGCGCAATATCCAAGTGCAGCAAGCGGTTACGCACAACGACTGCCTCACAACTTCAAAACTTTCGAACCATGCCGGAATTCACGAAAAAATGTGGAACGCTTCACGATTTTGCGTGTCATCCTTGCGCAGGGGCCATGCTAATCTTCTCTGTATCGTTCCAATTTTAGTATATGTACTTTGGAAGTACAGCCATAGGCGATTCGTTCAAGTATATATAGCCACGACTTTGACAACACGTCAGCAGCGGTGACGGCTCTTCAATATCCAAGGATTTCACATTACAACCAAAAGTAGTCCGCACAAAATGTAACCTACTAGGCGTAATAATCTACTTAGCAAAGAACTCTTATGTTAGCAACTGTTAATATGCACGAATGAAGTGAGGGAATGAAATGATTTGTCTTTGTGACAAGGCAAACATTTGCTCAGTGGCGCCCTCTTGTGGTTAATGTACCAGTTCATAAGCTTGGGCGCGTAAATTCAAACACGGGGTAATGTTGGTTCGGGGGCCCGTACTTAACTCGGTTAATTCAATGCTCGTTGCCATTAGATTGTGAGTGCTGGGTTTGCCACAGAACCCACAGAATTCCCTACACTTTGCTCGCTGCGACGTTTCTATGACGAGAACTGGATATTGTAGAAACACCGGTGTTATGTATTGTAAAAATTATTCACAATGACTTTCTTCCAACTAGCCCAGATATATCTTTTGAGGAGGCGTTGTCGTTATCATGTTGAATACACATGGCTACAAATAAATAAATAAATAAAAAATGGAGAGAGAGAGAGAGAGAGAGAGAGAGAGAGAGAGAGAAATGAGGTCACGTTTAGGAGCACGGTCACGCGACTTTTCAGAAAAAGATTCAACCAAATCTTCGGAATGAAAAAAATGTGGAACGCTTCACGATTTTGCGTGTCATCCTTGCGCAGGGGCCATGCTAATCTTCTCTGTATCGTTCCAATTTTAGTATATGTACTTTGGAAGTACAAACGTAGTAGGTGTCGTTCAAGTATATATAGCCACGACTTTGACAACACGTCAGCAGCGGTGACGGCTCTTCAATATCCAAGGATTTCGCATTACAACCAAAGGTAGTCCGCACAAAATGTAACCCACTAGGCGTAATAACCTACTTAGCAAAGAACTCTTATGTTAGCAACCGTTAATATGCACGAATGAAGTTAGGGAATGAAATGATTTGTCTTTGTGACAAGGCAAACATTTGCTCAGTGGCGCCCTCTTGTTATTCATTTACCAGTTAGTAAGCTTAGGCGCGTAAATTCAAAAATAGGGTAATCCCGGTAGGTGATCCAACTTTCTAGGTAACTCCAAAAGTCAAGGCTTGTTGTCGCTCTAAACTGCGAGCACTGGGTAACCACCATACACTGTGTTTGTCCTAGAACCTATAGGACTTCCCTGGGGCGATATCTTATAACGGTTCCCGAAGTGGACCGGTTCACTTGGTCCTCGTCTGATTGGTCACAATCGCTCTTTTGCTGACGCAAGCGTGGTTTCTGCCCATTCACGCGCGGGCAAGTAGACAAGTCCACTTTTGAAACCCGTATAAGATACCGCTCCTGGACATCGCTTACGGGCAGAGGTATCCCCAGGAATTGAAGTCAGGGATGTGTCTACATGTCAAGTGGGGGTGTGAAGCGGCGGATATATTGAATGTTTGAATTTGTCGGAAATTTTTAGAAATGAAATTTGTTCAAAGTAAGGGGGCGCCTTTCGAGTTATTGGACAGTGTGCAGCCACCGCCGCCGCCCCCCCCACCCCCCCTCCTGGCCTCCTCATTTTTTACACGACAGGTGGTGTGTATGGAAATCACTGCTTACGGCGATCTTTCTATGACGAAAAGTTGATATATTGTAGAAATTGTAGGAACACCGGTGCAAGCTACCGTAAACACAACTCACAATGACTCTGTTCCATCTAGCCCAAATGTAAATCATCTCGAATACACAAGGCAACAAAAAAAGAAAAAAGAAAGAAAATGAAGAACGAAGTCACGTTTTGGGGAACCGTCAGGCGATGTTCCAGCAAAACACCAACATAAATTTTCGGAAAGAAAAAAAAAATGTGGAACGCTTCACGATTTTGCGTGTCATCCTTGCGCAGGGGCCATGCTAATCTTCTCTGTATCGTTCCAATTTTAGTATATGTACTTTGGAAGTACAACTACAGTAGTTTTCGTTCAAGTATATATAGCCACGACTTCGACGGCCACTATGAAGCGGTGATGAGTCTTCAATATTCAAGGATTTCTATTTATAACCAAAAGCAGTCCGCATATAATGTGAGCCACTAGGAATAGTAAGCTACTTAGCAAGGACTTCTTATTTTAGCAGCTGTTAATTTGCCCGGACAACGTTATAAAAAGAAATGATTTCTCTTCATTACAAGATAAACTCATTTGCTCAGTGGCGCCCTCTTGTGCTTTATGTACCAGTTTAGGCGCGTAAATTCAAAAATAAGGTAATCCCGGTAACTGTTACCATGTGCCGGGATTGCCATAGAACCCACGGGACTTCCTGGACATCGCTTACGGCTACGAGTTTCCCCGGGTGTGTCTACTCTAAGCGACAAGTAGGGGTTTGAAGCGGCGGATATATTGCATTTGTCGGAATTTTTTACAAACTGAGGGGGTGCCTTTCGAATAATAAGGGGCGGTGTACGCCCCTCCTTACCCCCACGGGGTGTGCAGGGAAGTCACTGCTTACGGCGACGTTCCTATGACGAAAACATATATATTGTAGCAACACCAGTGCAAGAGAATGTAAAAATTATTCGCACTGACTCTGTTCCAACTAGCCCAGATGTAGCCCATACGTAAATTCTTTTGAGGAAGTGTTGTTCATTACCATCTCGAATACGCAAGGCTAAAAAAAAAAAAAGAATACCGAAGTCACATTTTGAGGTACTGTCAGGTACTGTTTTGAGGTACTGTCGTATTGAGGTACTGGGAGGCGGGGGGAGTGGGGAAGAATTTACCTAAATTTCCCTGGTGCGTGCAGTGCAAGAATATTTGCCTCGCTTGTCTACAGAAGCCTCCACGACTGATTAGCACCCTTTTCGGACATTGTTCGAAGACGTGTTGCAGGGACCAGTGGTTTGCTGTTGGTTCTGTAGCCAAACAATTTGTCTAATCAAATTACATGCGCCCAGTGAATAGTGGTACACGCACTATCTGAAACGCATACGGGAGCTCCTGCGATTGCGTTGTAATGTAACACGACTCATGCATAAATAACCGGCAACGCACCCTATTACTTGTATTCATGTCTCCCCATGGCATACTCCTACTACAATCTTTAAATATGTTTGTCCGATATAGTTCTCATTTAGAGCACTTTCCGTGGTGGTACTAAAATCGTTGGGAACCGTCCAAGGATTTTGCTTGATTAGGTTCCGGAAAGAGTTTGGTGGCGGGTAAAAAAAAATGTTTCGTCTTCTGACCTGAACTATGTGCTGACGCTGACTCCATGGTGGTACACATGACGGAACGGAGTATAAGATGGCAATGACTCAACAAATTTCGATCTCTCAATTATTTAAGAAATAAAGATAAACACAAGAACGTAGGGCAAGCGCGTTCAGTTGGTGAAGCTCTTTGTCACATTTATTCGCGTAAAGAGACCAAGAAGGTTCGGTCACCTCACGGCAAATCGAAAGGATACCATCCAGACGTACGCTCTTCTGAATGCTCAGGCCAATTGTCTGCCGTTACTGCTGTGGGCTGCCTCTCACTTCACTGGAGGATACGGCCGCTGTCTCGTCGGCAGAAGGGTGGAAGATTATCACTCCAACATTCTTCTGAATGCGCTGGCTGTAGCCCATTGTTTGACGCCATGTTGTTCGGGCTGCGGGTCACTTTATATGCTCGCATGGACACGTCAAGCAGTCACTGCCACTGTTCTGTAGGTGGAAGAGTTCAATTGCCTTCTTTAGACGAGTAAGCCATCCGGTGTGAATCGCAATGGGTTATTATATGTGTACACATGCCACGGCACAGAAGCAAAACGCACGGTTCACTATACGCTTCACACAAGGCCTCATGCTGAAACCCGAGTCAAGGCTGCCTGTATCATATCCAATGCGGCGTCGCTCGGCTTTCCAGTGAGTGTCTGGACTCGTTCGACGAGCTTCGCGCTCGAGTGCACTTTCTTCAGTGCATCCGCTCCATCAGCGTCGTTCTCGCCACTGCCACCTGCGCACACAAACTCGGCCGCCTTCATGTGCAGGCGAACGTTCCTTTTCACGAGCTCCTGCATCTCGAGTACACCCTCGACGTCATCGTCAGGGTCCCAGGAAACCATGAGCATGGTCACCGCGTAGTTATTCCTCAGTCCTCGAAGAATAGTCGCCACGTCGTCGGCAGTGATTCCCCAATATTCGCAGACGCCGATCTCGTTCAAGGTGTCGTTGACAGCCAGCAACTCGGACAGAGACGTCGCCAGCTCGGGCGTCAGCACCTCCGAGTACATGTAGAACGACGTCACGGAGCGGTTCTCCTTCAAGGCGTCCAGAACTTTGACCAGCTGATGTTCGTTGCCCTGCTTCACGTGCATGAGGTTCTGGATGACCTTGAGCGATGTCGTGCGCTTCGCGACTGTGGCGATGCCGTCAGCCAGTGCGTCGAACGCGTCGTCGTCCGGGAGGAAATGCAGCATTGTAGCGGTTGTGTCTGCGGCCACCGCGTCGAAGAACTCGCGCAACACTTCCTGGTCCACCGAAGACGTTACGCTGACCGAGATCTCGGGCCAAAATGCCTTTCTGCGGATGAGACCAGTGAGCAGCGGGAGTAGTTGTTCTGTCCACACGATGCGAAGCCTCTTGAAGACGTCCTTGTACAAGTCTTCCTCCGCCAAGGCCGACACCTTCGCCGCTTCCACGGAGCAACAATCGAAAAGGTCCACGCATTCGAGCGTCTTATTTGTCGCCAGCATCTTCGCGAATGAAATCAGAGTCTCGGAAGACAACTTCAGCTGCGCCAAGGTAAACTTCCTGAGCGTGTCGTTCACTTTCAGGGCTTCAGCGAGCGCTACGGCACCTTCGTCGTCGCCGCAGGAGTACCAGAGAGCAAACTCCCTCAGCGTCTTGTTCTCTCGAAGGAACGTTGCGATATCCCTTGCGAACGCGGTTTTTATGTGCGAGCAGTGCAATTCCAGTGTTTGCAGGCTACAGAATACTCCGGAAAGGTTCACGCTGAAATCTCGCTCTTCGCAATCAACGTCGAATAGATGAAGTTCTTTGAGCGAGGAGCAACCTTCGAGGTTCTCGAATGCGATCTTGAATGCTTTTAATGACATTTCCCATATACACAGCTTCCTCACAGGCGGACCCGTGGTCAGCATTCGCCGAAGCACGGCAGCGTCCTTTTCCGAGCACTCCCGATATTCCAGAGCTGACCCGCGTTGCGGACATTGGCTCTTGACACAAAACGGGCTGTAAAAATCGTCACTGCTCTCTAACCCTTTCTTGAAGAGATCGTTGACTTCAGCGTCTTTGCACTGAAACTCGCTTGTGGCTTCCTCCGACATATTTGCAGAAGACACCAACAGTGTATACAAAGACAACTTCTTCTTCTTCTTCTTCTTTTTTTTTTTTTTTTGAAGCCTGTCAAAGTGCTTTCTTATATGTTCTCGTGGAGGTTTCAGAAGAGGAGACGATTTGTGCAAACCTTAACAATCAATGACAGCTGTTCCGACCGTCCCCAGTACAAAGATGGTGAACCTGAACGATGGGACCACGTGGGCCCTGTGTGGCGAGCTTGTGTCAGTATACCCACCGTGTGGGAGGTTCGAACGGTCCTTCAAAGCCCTCCAAACACTAAGCGCATGCAGAGGGGGAGTGGGCTTGAGACGGTTTGGTTCAACTGAGATGAAATATTTGTGAAACCTGGAAATAAAAAAAAGTATAAGCGCAAACGTGAGTGTTTAAGAACTGAATCAGCAGGAGTAATGCAGTAAAACTTGCACAGAATCTACATGGAATGAGTTGGAGCAGAAGTCTCAAACACGTGGCCTACGGGTTGTATGCGGCCCGCTGACCCATCGCTAGCGGCCTGGCGCCAACAAATAACTGCTTTCGTGCTGTATATGTTTTTCTTAATTTGTGCGTTCATCAGCCGTACAAGCCGCGATGGGCAACCCTGATGCCAAATACCGGATTTCAATATAGCCCATACATGAGATAGGGGGAAGACTTTTTTTTTTTGTTTTCTTTAAGAGGTAGCGTTATATTTTTTGTTGCTCCTATATTTCTTGCGAACAAATAAACGTCCAACGCGCTATGTTGAGTGCAACACAACATTGTCCGCACACATTCTCTAACAAAACCAGGCCCAGCCTACATTACGTATGTGCATCATAGCTCCCGATTCATTACTGTGTTGAATGTGTCGAAACGTAAATAGGCGAGAATATTTCCGCCACTTAATTTGAGCATCATAACGCGATGGCTGGCGCAGAAAGTGAGCGAAATTTCGCGTAGATGCGATGTATAACGAAGCGCGTGCTTGCGGCGAAGATTTAAAGCACACGCGGTAAATGAAGCTCTACTCAACGGGGAGAAATAAGTCGTCGTGAGCTAAGCGAAGGGAACGTACTAGCATAATGTTTGCCAATTTCTTGTCGATGAGCGAGTTTGTTACGTCTGCTGCTCTCGGGAAACAATGCGTTGCGGCCGTTCCACAGCGATGACACAC
Organism: Hyalomma asiaticum; assembly: GCA_013339685.2. Classification (NCBI taxonomy): domain Eukaryota; kingdom Metazoa; phylum Arthropoda; class Arachnida; order Ixodida; family Ixodidae; genus Hyalomma; species Hyalomma asiaticum. Next base: position 41,920,423 of record CM023489.1, on the reverse strand, counting down.
ATTTAAGTACACTACAGTAGTCTTCTTACTTGACTACTGTCACTTTCAGCGTAGTGCGCGGCCGCAAGGCGACGGTTAAAGAACTATAGAGCAGTTTCTCTAGCGGGCGGTAATGCGATAACATGCTGCATTTATAGCCCGACCCTGGATATGGCCTCCGCGATCGGCACACCGCAGCCGATCGCGGAGGCCACGCTTCCAATCGCCTGTTTCCAGGCGCGCCCTCTAGGAGGCGACAATTTAGGTGGTATCGCGAATAGGACGCCTCCATCATCCCTCCCCCCTGGCTATGCGTCAGCAGGAGGGAAGGGGGAAGGCGAGGAAGCACACACACACACACACACACACACACACACACACACACACACACACACACACACACACACACACACACACACACACACACACACACACACACACACACAAAGTGGATTAGACGCCGTCCTTCATCGAGTTTCTGAGTTTTATCGCAAAAGAAAGCGTACCATCCGTGTGGTCCAAGCTTGGAGCGGTTTCGCTGGAATGCGAGTACAAATTCTTAAAACAAATCTTTCGATTTTCGTGGCCACCACTCCTTATTGCGTAGCGACGCTTGTAACACTGGATACTGCGATTTCGCAGTACTATGGAACACATTGCCGGAATTTGAACCGAGATGAGCTCATTGATGGAAAGATTGGGTATTGGCTCAAACAATCCCCGTTATAATGATTAATCGTGAGTTTGTATTTTCATTTCTTGACGCAAAGTTGATTGATTGATTTGTGGGGCTTAACGTCCCAAAACCAGCTCTGATTATGAGAGACGCCATAGTTGAAATCTGCGGAAATTTTGACCACCTCGGGTTCTTTAACGTGCACTGACATCGCACAAGCACGCGGGCCTAACATTTCGCCTCCATCGAAATGCAGCCGCCGTGGCCAGGATTCGATACCGCGACCCTCGGATCTGCAGCCGAGTACCATAGCCAGTAGGCCACCGTGGCGGGGCTTGACGCAAAGTCGTGGATGTGACCTTTGGTAACCCAAGCTGCGAACACACGAAGCTACGCAAGAGTGCGATTACGTGACCTCCTTCTAGTGTACGCGGTTCCATGTTTTGTTTTCTTAATTTATCGTTGAAGTGGAACGTTAGATATCACAAGCTCTTCTTTTTTCTTCTAACATGCAGATAAGCCTGCTACGCACTTATCGTCATTTGCAATAGCGTGGTCTGCGAGGCGGAATATCCGCATCACGATCATTTATCAACGTGGCTGATTCTACAGAAAAATCCTGCTTGCAGAATATCCACGCGCGTTTAAAAGCAATGTGAGAAACGATGTTCTCCCATTTCCGACCACAACCGAAAAAGACTTTTCCGAGCGGTAGACATGTCATTTAAAACCACTCAGTACGGCGCGCCTCATTATGATATCGCGCTTCTGTCCGGTAAAACTCCAGAATCTAATGATTACACATATGTAAACCCTGTTACACGCAGTGTCTGATAAGCACACGAAAATTTAACAGAAGTTAGGCGTGTCGATTGATTATGGATATTCAAGTTATAGCGGATACCGTCAGAGAACGTATGTATCGTTGACAAAGGAAGCGGGCTCTACTGTGGCGCCACGCTTTGGGTAGTGTCGAGAGGTCGAACAACACGGTTCATGGATGGATGTGCTCCACTATATCTTTCTAGTACGCAAAATAAACACGCCCGTGAATGATTGCGAAACAATCATTGCGAATCAATGGGGCCTTGACTACGCCGACAAAGCCCTTGTATTTCAATATATACATACAACAGGGCCCCCTGACCAGCTTCTCCGACAAATGACTTCACGAAAACCCCACACATGGTGTTACGTATAACGTGCCTTGCAGCAGACGACACGGAGGAAAACATACACACAGCCAACGCCTCCTCTATGAGGAGGCGTTGACACAGCAAGCCGCTAATGCTCTATTCAATGTTGGCGAAGCAAGTCTACAAAGCACGTAGTAAGACGGGTGAACGAAATATATGCATACAGCGAGCCGCTAAATGCTGAAATCAATGTTGGCGAAGCAAGTCCACAAAGCACCGTAGTAAGCATGAGTGCTACATACGAAAGTCTTCAAAACACACGGGTCGTTCAGCGGGAGATGCAACGCTGGTCGTCGAAACGCTTCGTGAGAGTACCGTGTGCCGATGTGATCATGCCGAAATTGACATCGCTGTTGGACGGCGGTGACAAGCTATGTCGCTATCTAGATTTTCTTTCAATGCCGCATTGTTCGCTGCTCGTGAGCGCAACGTAAGAGCCTGATAAGAGAATTACACTTCTGGGCGTAACTCGTCGCGACGAGCGCGCAAGCGGTTACTAGACAGTGCGTCAGATAGAGAACGGCAACCGTCCATATGACACGGAGCACTCAACGTGTCAGGAGGCCGCTGCATAAATAAAAGCGCTAGTGTCGCTTGCGTTACTAATAGTGGCATTTGTTTTGGTTTCGGCGCGCTTTGCATGGCAGGGGTGGCGGCAGAATTTGTCAGCTGTAAAGGGAGATTTGGGGAAATGGGGGGGGGGGGGGGAGGGGGTTAGAGGGGACCGCTTGTCAACTACAGTTACAGAGGTCGTCATCCAGGCTAACGTTTTCGTTCACTTGGGTTCACGGAAACACAGGCGTCCCGAATTGAAACAAAACGAATCCGGCGTGGTAAGTTAGCTACAGTGGCTAGAAGCTAAGCCTGGCTAAGCGGCTAAGGTGGTGGGCTAGCGAAGCTCAAGGTCACGGGATCGAATCGCAGCCATGGCGGCCTTATTTCGATGGAGGCGAAATGCATGACACCTGTGTACTTAAATTTAGGCGCTCACTGGAGAACCCCAGGCGGTCAAAAGTGCTCCGGAGAGCACCGCTGCAGGCTTTGCCCCACTATCATGGGTGGTTTAATTTGGCAGGCAAAATCCTATAAATTACTATTGTATTGGTAACAAAAGTCAGCACTTGGGCGCTCTGCCACTGGAGGGGATATGGGGTGTTCGCTTTTCTTGAAGCCCACAGTAATGGCTGCACGCAGGGAAGCACTTTGGCGCTCTGCCACTGGAGGGGATATGGGGTGTTCGCTTTTCTTGAAGCCCACAGTAATGGCTGCACGCAGGGCAGGGTAACTGTGAAGCGTTCATTTTTCAGTGACATCGAGCACCGAGCGACACCGGACCAGTTCGTCACGCGTTAATTAGTGCGCAGGATCACCTGCATCCCCGCTGCCAATAAGTGAATCTCCGTCGAGTCTAAAGGGCGGTGAACAGGCTGCAGCAGTATGGACCCAACGTGACTGCTGTGGGCGCTCCTGATGTTGCAGCACGGCAGAGGATGCATTGTCAGGTGAGCAGTGCGGCGGGGGACTGCGGCTGAACGAAGCTCCGGCAACCTCCGCCAGCCTCTACGCCCTGTCGATAGTCATCCTGTCTCCGGAAACGCAGCGGCAGCTCAAGAGACTACGCGCAGGGCAGCTATTCTGTTGTCCACCTGGAGAACATGTCCACTTCTGCTCGATGTCAGCAGAGAATCGGACTTTATCAACTGTCTCCGAGGTTCTAGTGGGCAGTAGTGAATCTCCAAAGGTTGCGCTAGCCACTTTGAAACGTATACGCCACTCCTGGCATTTGAGCAGAAGGTTGTAACTGACCTGATCGGATGAACCGGAAGACATGGGATCCTTTCACCACCGCATGTTTGCGAGCTCGATTCATTTAGCGGCCGCCGAGGCGGACACTAGGTGGACGTTTAGAAGATAACTCTCCAGTAATTCAGCGAGAATCATTCCGGGACTCCACAAACACTCGGCAGTTTCTTCCACACTCGCCGATGCCGGTGAGCGGCCACTGATAGACTGAATACTTTATTACATGACTGTCAATATTTGTGTATTAGTAATCTTGAAATAATCTTTTCTCACAGATTTCCACATATTTGCTTTTTACAGTGTTTTCATGGAACTAAAATCGTTAGAAACCGCTAAACAGTTTTGGGACATCCCGGAAAGCAATGAGATTTTTTATATGATTTGAAATACTGCAAGTCAGTGTAAACCTGAAGCGTGGCATTACAAGAGCGAACTCGACGTGCAGGGCATAGAATTGAACACCAATAAAAAAAAAATCATTTGCTGCGTCCTTGGACCTCAACTAAGTATTAACGTAGATTTTAAGGTATAAAGTACGGACATCACGAAAACGGAAGTCGTCATTAACGAAAATGTCATCCCACAAGTTGAAAACTCTCAATTAGTCGAATAAAAAAAAATCACAGCATATCCACGGGGTGAATGATGATGAGTGGGCGAAGCTCCGGAGTGAATCATCGGTACTCTTGGTTCGCTCTTGGTCTCGACTCACTGCTGCGTGACGGCGGGCGTGCCCTCGGCCCGTTTCTACACGATGGCGCATATGCGATGACCACTGTGCGATAAAGGGCAGAAAAATGTATAGCTCCAAGCTGCGGGTTCGATACCCGCAGCCGTATTTATCTAGCGTGAAATGCAAAGAAAGAAAGAAAGAAAGAAAGAAGAAAGAAAGAAAGAAAGAAAGAAAGAAATGCATGAGCTCGCCCCGCCACGGTGGTCTAGTGGCTGTGGTACTCGGCTGCTGATCCGAAGGTCGCGGGGTCGAATCCCGGCCGCGGCGGCTGCATTTCGATGGAGGCGAAATGTTGAGGCCCGTGTGCTGTGCGATGTCGGTGCACGTTAAAGAACCCAGGTGGTCGAAATTTCCGCAGCCCTCCACTACGGCGTCTCTCATTGTCATATCTGGTTTTGGGACCTAAAACCCCAGAAGTGAAGCGTCAAATCAATGGTTTACTATCGTAACTGCAGGTCATGACATCATTAACTTGACACCCCTGACAGTCAAAAAGCGCTTCGCTGTTGCGACAGTTCGCGCTTTACGCGGGTTCGATGCCGCCGCGGCCGGGATCGAACCCGCGAGCAGGAACACAGCAGGCAGACTGTCAAGGCAGAAGAGAGGTTGGGGGCGGGGTGCGGAGGGGGACGAAAATTCACGTGCAAGGAAATCGAACAAACTCTTGGCTGTCGCTTCGGAGCTCTTTCCACTGTGCGAAGCAAAGCAGAAAAACCGTTGTGATTATCCGCCAATTTCCCGCCAAAATTAAATCGGCAGAAAACAGGCAGGAAGTGGCAAAAAATGCAAGAGGACTAGACGGAGGCGATTTCAAAGGTCTTCAAAATTCCGCCTTCCTGGTGAATTTCCAGTCCAGATTATTTTTTTCTTGACGTTGACTTTTTCAGTCCGTATCTTCTGAGCGCTAAGGAAACGCATACGCTATAACTGCACAAATTATGAAGAAGAAGGCTCTTGTAATAGTCTCTAGAAATCCTTTTAGCAAGATTTTCTGTCCTAACGTCGTCTGGAAGTTGACTTCTTCAATCCGCATCTCTGACGGTTAACAGGATGTATCCCTGAATAAGACCGACTGTATCTTTTGGTGCTAGCTGTGGCATAGCAAGGTGGCGGGAAAGGAAAGTTGGGCTGAGGAGGGAAAAGAGGTAGGACAGGATGAATCAGAGCGTAGGCATGTACAATAGAGTATAGCATAGCGAGGGGCGAGAAAGGGGGGTGGAGTGAGCAGGAATGTTGTGAAGGTGAGGATTGGAAAGGGGGAAGGGAGAGCGAGAGCATATCACAGTCTTGCACATTACAGTGTAGGGAAAGTGGGAAAGAGAAGTGATGGTGAGGAGGAGGGAGGTACAGAGGGGAACGCCACCAGCTAGGCTGTTTCATCGGTCTTAGCGCCACTCCGACTGCGTAGCTGTTCGAATTTTCTAGTTATAGGCTACTATCACTTATACTATCACTAGTTATTTCTATGTGGGTTTATAAATGTGTCTATTACTTGTAACACTTGTAGGTTTCTAAATGTTTCTAATCGTCAGATTTTTTTCTTCTTAATTTATTGATTCCCTCCGCTTTTACTTCCCTTATCCCTTCCCCAGTGCAGGGTAGCCAGACGGATGGTTTAACTCTGACCAAACTCCCTGCCTTTCTCTCACTTGCTTCACTCTGTCTAAATGTCACACATGTCGTCATCTGCATTTTCACGATGTCAATGTGCTATGAGATATTTGATGACGTCACGAGTCAATGTCGCCAAGTATATGATGACAACGTTTACAGGAATGCTGTCCTTACGGAATAAGGTGTAATGCCGCATGTGTTGCTTCGGAGAAATATCATTCCAAAGAAACTAGGGTACTCGTTTATATATAGGATTAGGAGGATGGATGACGACTTTATGAGCTTCATGGACGCAACAAAAGGCATATATATATATATATATATATATATATATATATATATATATATATATATATATATATATATATATATATATATATATATATATATATATATATATATATTTCTTAGTGAGGTCGAAGAACAACTATGAAAAATTATTATGACACAAACTTCTCGGAATCTCTCCGTGACAGCGGTACTGCTTCGTGTACAAAAGCATTGTTCTCTCTTTTCGCCAGGAGCAATTTCGAAGCAGTGCATTATTTGTCATATCGCTAGGCGTTTTGCAAGCGTGCAAGCTGCACTTGACTGTAGATTGTGTTTTCGCAGCGGAAATCAGACTTACGGTTGACACGTTGGCATCTATACGTTCGCGTACACTCCTGAAGCTCCCATAACTTAGCTTTAATGCTTTCTGCTGCCGCTGCAGATGCTCTGGTGTCAACAATAGTGGCGAAAAAAAAAAGGTATGTGGACGGATTGATACCGGTATTTATACGCTCTTCGTTGCACATCATACGCTACAATGCACGGATAAACAACATGAAAGTGGCGGGCTACATGGATCACACTAACAGGTGCTTAAACGATCGCCTGCCAGAGTATTGATTGATGATTGATCTTTGGTGGTTTTACGTCCCAAAACCAGCCGTGATCATGAGAGACGCCGTAGTGGAGGGCTCCGGGAATTTTGATCACCTGGGGTTCTTTAACGTGCATCGCACAGTACACGGGCCTCAACATTTCGCCTCCATCGAAATGCAGCCGCCACGGCCGGGATTCGATCCCGCGACCCTCGGATCTGCAGCTGAGTACTATAGCCTCTAGACCACCGTGGCGTGGCTGCCAGGGTATGCTGACAGTGTTAGAAACCGAAGGAAAGTCTCTGTAGCTCTACCGTGTATGCTGTTGGCGGATGCGCCCCGGCGTTCCAGCAAGCATGAGTAATCTCTACGCGCCTAGACGACAGCCTGAGCGTCATCGTCGATGCAGGTGGCATGTCGCTGTAATGCCAAGACATATGTAGGCCATCCGTGACCTTACCGCTAAGAAGTTTGACATTTCTATTCAACGTCAGTACAATAGTGGGTGATGATTGTGTATCTCTATCTTAAGCAGCGTTTCCAATCTCTCATTCTTTTTTATAGGGACCTACATGAACTTCCGTGATTGTTATCATCAACATATCTGTCAACGGTGCTTCATTATCACTGCATCGCTACACCACGTCATCATCACCACTGCAGAAAAAAAAAAGCCTCGCCAACAGTGCGCCAATTAACTTGGTTCTCTGCTAACAGTGGACACGTTAGTGCCGCAAATTTCTTGATCTCAAACACCCACCTCAGTTACCGCCGCTCCCGGAGCCCATGCCACGCCGCCCACGCCTGCCTTCTCTCGGAATCCACCCTTTCACACTTAGGTCCTTATTCGTAAACCTATCTTGTCCTTATCACTTCTTTCCCTTATCGCCCCTGTGCCCTTAACAGGCTTCACGAACAAGTTAGTCCAGTACCTACACACAAGCCTTATGATAGTATTCCGCACTGATTCCCATTTTACTTCCCTTAAAGCGCCTTAACGTCACAGGTGCGATAAGGAAAAGAAACGATAAGGACAAGGTAGCTTTATGAATACGGGCCTTAATGACTTCTGTATGAGGCAATAGGAGTTAATTTAGCGAAAAGCACTTGCCGTACTCCTTTCCATGCCCCAGCGTCTTGCCTCGCCCTTCACGCAATAAATATATCGAAAGTGTACGCAGGAAAAACAAAGCTTAATCCATGGCAACTCGCTCAGGTCGGATTCCCGCTTTACCCGAACCTGGTACAAGGACGGAGTTTAATCTTTGTTGTGCAATACTGCGGGGGCTCAGCGTGGGCAAGAAGCTTATAAATATTGCAGAAGTGGGGAAGGTTCGTGGTAATCCAGAACAAAAGGCTAATAATAATGTAAACAGGCACAGCTAAGGCGGCCATGTCAAGCTAAACCGGAGTCAGAGTGGCTCTGCTATACTGCATGTGGAAATTTGTTGAACTAACTCCTTTAGCCTATGCATCATTTATAAAAACATTTAGCGCGCGAACATACAAAGACGAAGAATGGGAGACACATGGGCGATCGCTTTCCTATTGTCCCTGTGTCTTCTATTTTTCGTACTTGTGCATTGGCGCGCTAAAAGATTTTATAAGTGGATCTGTTCCAACTCACAGTTTTGATGCACTCTGTAAGTACCCGTGAGTCCGTTATTTAGTCCGACATTGGTTTGTATGACTCTGTGTGAGCCCAGCTCGAATTATTGTAATCGTTTGCGTGTTTCTGCGTGACAACACGCTGTCGCCGTCCTGACGAATACAAGTCCACCTGTCGAAACGTTGGCCCCTGCGACATTCCCTGTTCTACATCGTTTTTGGCGATCTGTTCATCGAAAACTAAAACTTGAGTCCACGCCATCGTGGTCAGTGTATTAAAATTTGCTTATGTTCGTCAGCTTGCGATCGTTACTGGACGTCCGAAGTAACGCACACGAGCTTTTATGCATTCAACTGAGAGCTTAGCCCATGACATCGCTTTAGATGCACAATACCAAAGAGAGCGGACGACAGTTATGGATTGTTCAGGCGAAACAACAGTGGTGAATCGATTCCCCTGTGTTAAAGAAAAATGGTGGTAGTCGGATCCCCTTGACTCTTTTAAATATTTAAAAGAAAATGGCAGGACGATTAAGCTTCGCCTTTAGGAGGGGAACGCGATGGCGCGAGCGCCATCTGGATGATGTTCACGCAAGTAACCTACCCAGGCCAACGCCTACTCCATATAGATGACGCTGCCAGGGCGCGCTGCTGCTGTTATGGTGGAAATTCTGCGAAAGAAAATTTATACTTGAGTTTCCTCGTAGCTTAAATATGTTTTCTCACACATTCAAATCTCAGTCTGAGTTATACACCACGTGTCCATAGGTTGCAGTTTCATCCGTACTTTACATTTCTTCTGACAAATTTCACGTTGACAGACAGACAGACCGACAGACAGACAGACAGACAGACAGACAGACAGACAGACAGGCAGGCAGCGAACTTTTATTAGGGTCCTGAGGAGCCAGCCTTGGGAGCTCGAGTGAGGACCCCTGGCTAGCCCATGATGGAGCAAGGAGGCCGTGCCTCTCTGCTCTCTCAAATTCAATTTTATTCGCTAACGCATCTGCGCAATAGCGGAGGGTCTGCGTGGTCAAGGTGACTTTTTTTCCGGCGCCGTCGCTTATGCCTACGCCGGATTTACTGCGCCACGAGCTCATCAAGGCTACGCGTTAATATGGTCTGAGCGAGAGTAAACATGGTTGGTTCTCGAATGGGGGAAGTCGAGTCTGTTTTCTCTGCACAAGACTTGAGTTTGCAAGAAAAAAAAAAACGTCCGCAATGCGTATGTGCGGTTCGTCTCTCCGCTGCGGGATCAAATATGTCTGCCCGTTAATTTCAGGAGGGAACAAAAAAGGAATTACAAGTCATCGCAGGAAACACTGCGAACATAGAGCAACATATACATACCTATACTCAATAAATGCATGATATACATGCATAAAATTAATGAACAAATCGCAAAATACGATTTAGAACAGGGGATGTCGCAGGAGCCAACGTTTCGACAAGCGGACTTGTCTTCGTCAGGGCGGCAACTGCCTTCTCCAGCGTTCGATTAGGTGGTGGGTGGTTTATGTGTGGTGGTTATTTGCAAAATATGTACAAGGAGCGGATTCTTTCGAAGCTTTCGCTCTTGCCATTTATATTAGTCAAGCTTACACCTGTCACCCAACTACCCCTGCACCCAACCCCCCCGCCCCACCGCGCCCCTCCCCCCCCTTTTTTTTTGTTCGCACGTGCTGCTCTTCTCCTCTCTTTCTGAGGACGGGGGAGAGTGTGCAAAGGCGTGCATAAACGAACGCTGGAGAAGGCAGTTGCCGCCCTGACGAAGACAAGTCCACTTGTCGAAACGTTGGCTCCTGCGACATTCCCTGTTCTAAATCGTATTTTGCGATTTGTTCATCGATTCAAGCATCCATCTTCCCCTGAGGCTCTCTTCTAGTTTGGATGCATAAAATTAGGAATAGATGATACCTTTACTAAAAGAAAGAGATTGCTGCGAAAGTCAGCGCTGTAATACTCTTTTTCTAAGTATATATATTATATACCATGAACACCGTACAGCCTGATAGCTAAAGCTGCACGAATTCTCATTTACCTAGGCGACGACAGAGTAGAGTTTGCTCTATTCTCCGTACGTAGTACCAAAGTAACTGAAAGTCTTGAGGAATTATTACAGAAGGGTACTATAACATCTCATACGTTTATTGCCTTTCTCGTTGTTGCTTTACCCTAAATAATATTTTTACCTATATAGGTATACATAAATCGTATGTAACTGGAACGTTTTATCTGGTTTTATTGGTTTTATATGTACTAATTAGGATGAAGTTTGTCAACCTGAACGGGAGTGAGCGTGGCTGAGTTGAGATAAAGCTGCCGATTGCCGCTACGTAGCTGTAACCCATAGTCACACTGACTGCTTTTAATTACGTAAAGATATCAAGCGACATGAAAATAAGAAGTAACGTTAGATGAATCGAGCACCACTTTTAAGCAATTACGTAACATTTGCTCTAAAAACATCTTTTTCTGTGGAGTGTGTAAACTATGGAAGTATTGCACACGTATATACACACACAGCACCCGAGCCTCAACATTTCGCCTCCATCGAAATGCAGCTGCCACGGCCGGGATTCAACCCCGTGAGCTTCGGATCAGCAGCTGAATGCCACCGTGGTGGGGTGAACACTCCGTCAGCGATGATCTGTGCTAAACGCGCCCGGCGCAACATGCAATGGCGTCTGTGATCGAGCGCTTCCATTGGATATAGACTATAGTCTCTCACATGCGCCTTCTGAGCGTACCTGCTCTAAGGAAGTTATCAGAGGGAGAGGGAGACAAGAGGGGAAAAGCAGGGACCCCTACCAGAAATAGACTTCCGGCTTGCCACCCTGTAAGGATGGGAAAAGGAATTCAAGAGGCATAGAAGAGCGGAGACAAAAAAAATTAACACCATCTTCCCAAAGGGAACCCTGATGGGATGCGAAGCAGCAGCGTTGCGCACGGGTGGCGTCACGGGTTGAACGTCGCTAACGCGGGTGCTTCGCATCCCATCAGGGTTCCCTTTGGGAAGATGGTGTTAATTTTTTGTCGGTCGCGGTAGCGGAGCGAGCGGCGGTAGCGGCAGGTGTTGCGGGCGAACGGACGAGGCGGCAGCTGCGGCGAGCGCGCGGCAGGCGAGGGAGAGAGTGACGTCAGCGCGCACTGCGAGGGGAGCGTGACGTCAACGCGCAGCTGCGGCGTGACCTACTTGGCACCGCTCCAACACCTGCGGCAAGGGCAGCCTCGCCCTCGCCGTACGGACGCACAAAGGGAGAACGTTACACACAAAGAGCTGCTTCGCAGTCTAATAAAAAAATGGGTGGGGAGAGAGGAACGGGGGCATTACAGTCTAATAAGCCAGTATGCATGGAGAAACGTCAACAGAGCTTTGACCGAGCATTGAACAAAGCATTGTAATACAGTCTGTTCCGGTAGTGCCCTGTTGTAAAGACGGGTCAGCGTAGCCGCTAGTGACAGAATGAGCGCGATGTAGCGAGTACAACGGCAACGGCAAAAAATAAATATGTCTTTGGGCTATCTTAGAGCAAGTGAAACTGTGACGCAATTTCCTTATAGACTTACCGCGCACTATTACTTTTCAGACGTTCCCGATTTCCCGAATCTCCCGAAAACGCGCACTGTTTTTAAAGAGAGCGTTCATGTGACTAGATGGACCGAGCATGCACGTTCCGTGCGCTGCTGCTATTCGTCATCGGCTTCGGCATCCCGTCCGTCTACGTGCTGAGTGCCATGGCTTACCGGCTATACTACGACTTCGAAGCGGTTGTATACAAAGAGGAAGGCGTGAGTATATATATACACATTTTAAAATTTTATACGTGGACTGCTTGCCGAGGGCGAAACTCCTTCAGGCACCGTCTCTGGTGTGAAACAGGACGAGGCGTCTTCAGTTGTCCTTCACGCAAGTATCTTTCTAGCCAGCATGAAGGATCTCGGGCTGAGACGGTATGAGTGGTGCATTTGACTGCTTCTCATCGTGCTACAACAATGTTTGTAATGATGTGGAACTCTCCTTAGGTTGCAAGGAGAGGAGATATACGCCTCAGGCGAGTCCGTACTAGCTGCTCCCAGAGCCACTCTTGTAGCCACCCATACATAAAAAAAATAACCCTCACATGATACAAATCCAATGATCTCATACAGACTCATATGACTAATTGCTGTTTTTGTATCTTTATACGTACGGTTATTGGGAATTTGTCGTGTAAGACCAGGTTAAAGAAAACTATAGTCACTCGGGTGATCGACTATGCAAACGATCTATAATGTTTTGGACTGCCCACTTGTACCACAGTGCATATCCTAATCTGCTCCTTATGCATTCAAATTCCTATGTGGCAAAGCCAAAAGAAATGGCAGCGAGATAGCTGGCTCGCAGCGAGGATCGGGTAAGCGAGCTGCCACTCCTACGCAGAGCTTAGCCGACCGTGCGTGCAGATCAGTGATACGCTAAACTAGGAGAGCCACGAATTGGCCCTTTCACTCGTCAATTATCAATAAACTATTTTCCATCCCTCCCTTTCTCTCTCATTTTATCTTAAAATGCGTGTCTTAATCAGTTTTGCCTGCGTCATTTGTATAAACATGGCCGTCTTGCTTAAAACGAGTTTGATGTGTGCGAAGGCCATGCAGCAGAATTTCGCGAATTCATGGAAATAAAGTAATAGAAGACGGCTCTTGCGATTTTCGTTCATTCCCAGGGATGTCCTACGGGTTGCCGAGTTTGGGAGCATCATCCGCCTTGCTGGCAGCATTTACTTAATATAAAGTCGAAGGGGCAATGACTGATGGCAATGAAGAGGCCCAAAGTGGTGGAAGGTCCGTTATACCACACATCCGTGCCAATGAACAAAATTTTTGAAGTGCGTGCTTGCTCACAATATGGCTGGAGGCGCGATGAACATAATAAACCCAACAGGGCCTTCAGTGTCCCGTTAACAATGACTGGAGAAGGAAACAATGCGAGAGAAGCTCATGAGGAGAGCGCAGTGACAACCTATTGCTCGCAGTTTACTGACACAGTTCCGACACTATAGACATAGGAGATGTTCCCCAAAAACGTATTGTGAGAAACTAAGGGATGTCATACTACGTAGAGGACCTGGCTTGAAGATGGTACTTTGTAGTCTTGGTTTCGCCAGCTCTGTATTATAAAGATGTTTAGTACTGCCTGCATGTTTTAGCCACGTAGTGAAGATGATTATAAACGACTCGGTTTTTGCACATCATCGCCGCTTTTGATTTTTGGCGCCGTTATGCCACCATGAGCAGCTAGGAACAGTTCATATCCTGGTAACACAACACAGGCCGAAGATATGTACCCGTCTAGCATGGAAGTTTGCTGACGTTAAGGCTTAAGTGCTATTCATTACTACATTTTCTTTGAAAAGGTGAGGTATTCTTTTCTTAATTAAATGGCTAATTCTTTTACTATCACCTTGTCTGATGTATCCAAAAACATATTCAGGGGTGCTAAGTTACAGCTTATATTTGCAAAGTTTATCTCCACAATAGTCATTATCATTTGTCACATGTATCTGTGTCCCCCGGATGATGGCGGTTTATATGTGGAGGTTTCGTTAGACGCGGACTAAAATATCCCACGTTTTGCAGGTCACCAACGTCTTCACAAGTATTAGTCGGGTGACAGCGACACCACCGTGGTCAGTGGGCTGGGTCATAGCCACGGTCGTCCATTTAATCTGCACCGTGCTGACCAACGACGACTTCGCCTATTTCTGGCACGTCCGCGAAAAACTGCTGCCTCAGGAACAACGTGAAGTGTACCGAAGCGCGGTGGAGTACGCGCGTCAACTCCACTGGCTGAGGGCAGTTGCACTCTTTCTCATTTCCGTCGTGACAGTTCAGTATTCGCTGAAGACGCATTTCATGCTTGTGACGACGTATTTTGTCGCCGACGTCCTCTACCTGCGCACCGTCGACGACTTGGAAGCAGACCTCTTGGCATGTTGCAAGGACTCCATGGTACGGTATCTCTCGCATTGTGTCCTTGTACTTTGGTTCTAATACACCCTACCTCCCCCCGTCCCCCCTTTTCCTCCTATGCTTTCGATGCAGGTTGCCCGCGTGTACTTGCATCACCGCTCATCCAACAACGTGATGAAAGTAATGACTGTCTGCATCCTCCTGAACATGGTGTTCTTATTCTTTGGAACGTTTTCGTACGGTGAGATATGCTCGTTTTCTTTCTTGCGCAATATGGACTTATACCTTGGTCGATTATTAACAGAGGAGCCAAACCATATTAAAGGAATTCGCGGAACAGTAAGGATTGGTTGGCGCTCATGTGGATGGTGCTTCCAAATCATGACAGGCGTACTGAGAATCCCGCCATTGCCAATCACCGCAGCCCACCGAAAACTACCATTGTAATGGTTGGTGGTTTTCGTGGTGGGCATAGTGGGGAGGGACATGGTGGGTGAAGTGTGGCTCACTGAATGCACCGTTCATTTGGCTTAAAACGGCCCGCCCTCGCATGCCTCTGCGTCCTGATGGCGGCTGTTAATGTAGATGGTAATCACAACAGGCCCACGGTGTAGGTGTCTTCTCCGAACCAGAGTAGTTTCCTTCCGTGTTTTGCTGTTATGAATTGCTTCTCTCCCCGTTAAGGCCAGTCTACTGGACGCAGGTAAACGGGAGGGGGGCTAGCTGGACGGGTTAAGCCGAACATAACTGTCCATTCTTTAGCAAAGAGATTAGCAAAGAAACTCGAGATAAAATTAAAGACTACAAAACTGGGAATGGAGCAAAGAGACGTAATACTAAGAAGACAGTACCCTGGACCAAGGGGTACACAAGGGTATAGCCGATACCTCAACAGACATTCTGTAGGAAAAATGGAGCAGGACACTCCGCATAATGATGTCAGGTTAGAGCGACGGATTGAATGCCAATACAGGACAAGCGCGACCGTTGACGAAAGTAAGATGGGGGGATGGAAATGAAAAAAAAAAAGCAGACATAAGGTCAACTCAGATCGTGCAGGACAGGTCAGAATAGAGAGCGTTGGTAGAAGCTTTCGTCCTGCAGTGCTCGATAGTCGTGCTGTTAGGCTGCGGCTGCTCATGTTGATGGTGGTGGAATGTGGGCGCTACGTCTCCACGAATTTCAGTGACGCACGGGATTATTTCTACTCCGCGGTTAGTATTTACGAATGTTCACTTGCCTTGTGTGAAGCCTGCTTTGAAGAATCTTATACATTTGCTGCCATATTTCTGCTGCCCCTAAAATTCGGTTTTGGGCAAAGCTAGAAATGTGAACGTTTTATATTGCATATACAGTCCTTAGCTTTGATGGTCTCATGACATCAAGGTGGTGGCCTTGTGAAGCGGAGGATGAGGTTACAGCTGTGCAACAATTGAAGTCGTCATTCAGATGTTCTCTGTGGATAGAGGGACAGTCGAATGAGGATTACAGGTACGTGTTAAACCAGGCCGCTCATTTGAAATGGAGGGGCTTCGCGGCTGCTCTGATATTCGATCGTCAGTCGGCCAGCGCACTTGTTGATTGATGTGTTGCTCTAGCCACAATTCACGAAATCAATCTTGTCATCAAATACCACGCGTTAGGCGAAATAAGCGATACAATGTGTTGAGGGTAGCCTCGTGGATGACATGTCACACGAATCCACGAATTTCAGAACCAAGGCATCAAGTATTCATTCACAGGCCTTCTGGTGCCCGAGTTACATATACGCGTCAGCTCATGGTCCAGTACATTCTGTACAACCATGGACCTTCTGGCGTTTGAAGACATGCTCCAAAAGTGTCGTGTTTGAGTAGAGGGATAATAAGATATCTAAAGGAGTAGGAAACACCACGCTACGAAATTTCACCAGCAGGCAGGCAGGCACAGAACTTTATTTTTGTCCTGAAAAACTGCAGTTGGACGTCCCCTTTTAGGGGGATCCTGTAGCAGTTGCGGGCCGCTCCCACGCAGGGACAGGAAGACCGTGGCCCTCCGCCCTCTCGCAGGCTCTCTGGACAGCCCGAAGTTGAACCGAAAGGTCGCCGCTTCTCAGGGCTTCCTCCCAGTCCTCTTCTTTGCTGAACTCTGTGTCACGTAACGCAGGACATTGCCAGAGCATGTGAGCTAGTGAGCAGTAGGCCTCTCCGCAGTTCGGACAATGCGGTTCAACATTGGGCGAGAAGTTACTAAACCTGCCTCGCGAAGGGAAAGACCCCGTTTGGAGCATCCTGAAGGCCGAAGACTGCGGACGAGTGAGTTTAGGGTGAGGAAGTGGAAAGACCCTCCGAGAGAGATGATAATGAGTCACGATCTCGTGAAAAGTGAGGAGCGGGTCCCTGTACCTGCCGGCATCCCCGCCCGCGAATTCGCCGGGACCGCCGCGGTGAGTGAAACCTCGCGCACGGTCATGAGCAAACTCATTGGCGTTGGGGACATCGGGGTGTACGTTGGCCCCCATGTGGGCCGGGAACCATGTTATGGTGTGAAACCCGGCAGCCCCCTCGCTGCCGAGGATAGCTGCTGCCTCCCGCGAGATCGAGCCCGAGGCGAAAGCTCTGGCAGCGGACCGCGAGTCCGTGAAGACATTTGGACGCGATACGTCCTTCATTGCTACAGCAATGGCAATTTGCTCAGCAATCGTTGCCGAAACGTTTCTAACCGACGCAGCGCATAGGAGCTTGCCACTATGGTCGACTGAGACCACTGCAAAGCGATCAGAACGCCCGTACTGTGCTGCATCGACAAACGTAGCGAGGTCCGGGCTGTCTGCAACTGACTTCAATAAGGAACGGGCCCGAGCTATGCGGCGTCCTACATTGTACTGCGGGTGGACATTCCTGGGAAGTGGGGCTACGGCAAATGTACCTCTGATAGAAGACGGTAGAGTCACTTTACGTTCGCGAATCTGTGTAAGACCGCAGCCAATGGACTCCAGGATACGTCTACCGGCCTGCGAGGACGACAGGCGCACTACCTGAGCCATTTTCTGCGCCTCGATCACCTCCGAGAGGGAGTTATGCATGCCCAGTTGTATGAGCTTTTCGGTGCTCGTGCTGAGAGGCAACCCTAGAACTCGCTTTATACTCGTGCGCATTAGTGCGTCGATTTTTGCCTCTTCCCTTTTGGACCAGTGCAGCGCTGAAGCGACGTAATTAATGTGGCTCATGAGAAACGCATGGTAGAGCCGAAGGAGATTGCTCTCGCTCAGCCCGCCCCTGCGGTTCGAGACCCTGAGTATGAGCCTAAGCATGTTCTCCGTCTTGGAAGTGATGCGAGCTATAATCTGCGAGTTGCGCCCCTTCGACTCCAGCAACAGTCCGAGCACCCTGATGCAGTCTACCCTGGGGATTCTCTGCCCGTCACGTGTGTATAGAGATATTGGAATCTGCTCTAGAGGAGTGAGGTTCCTCATCCCTTGTCGGGTGGGTCGGTAAAGTACACTCTAAGAAAAAAGATGGTATACCTTACTCTTTTAGGAGAGTCAGGGCTTGCCACATATATGACTCTCTTTGAAGATACCCGTCAACTCTCTTTTCTGCAGGAGAGTCACGGCGCTGCGAGAGTGTACACTGACTCTCTTGCGAAGGGTGGTAGGACTCTTGTCTAAAGGATCATGTGACCACTGCTGAGAGAGTCACTTGACTCTTGCGAAGAGTGCTAGGACTCTTGTCCAAAGGATCGTGTGACCACTGCTGAGAGAGTCACTTGCATCTCTTATGAAGAGTGCTAGGACTCTTGTCCAAAGGATTGCACGACCACTGCTGAGAGTTACTCGACTCTTATAAAGATAGAGCAAGGTAGTCATACCAAATGGGTCAAACGACTCTGCAAAATAACTACTGTAACTGAGTCAAGAGACTCTTTATGTGTTGTCACAAGACTACTAACAGGGAGAGTCAGGTATTCATTTTAGGTGAGTCAAAGGACCCCATAGAGCCAACGTGTGCAAAAGAAAAGGCATTTGCATTTTCACCTTATATTCACGAAACAACTGAAGAATTACATGACTTTTAGAGCACAGTGAAATGACTGCAAAAGATTGTCTGCAGTTCCTTATTGAATGGTAGAAATATTTTCTCGGACACAAACAACAGCTTAAGAAAGAAATTTATTATACACATACATTATGGCACTTGTCGTAGGTAGTCTCATTCAAATGAAAGAAATGAAACAAGTACAAGAGCAATTCAATTTAACCCGACATATATGTGGAATAATGTCTGTTCATACATAGGAACATGAAATGGCATAACTAGAAGAGAGACTAATCCAATAAATGGAAATATGTTTATATGCAAAAGATCCGTCTGCACTTTCAATATATTCAAAGTGCTGATCTACAGCACAACAACATCATTAGTAGCTTCTTTATTTACAAGTCTAACAATGCCTCAAGGAAATAAGACAACCTCAGTACACTGACATTGCAAACATAATAAATGAATTACTGATGTGGTACTAAAATGTGTTCCAGTCATTTATACATAAAAAGTGAATTTAATAGCACACAAGTGTTTTCACAAAAAGATAATGGTAAAATGAAGTTAATTAGCTTGTACACTTGGACGATTGCAAGGCCCCCTATTACTTTCAACCAAAAATAACGATATTCACACTAAACAATATGCCTACCATTATGAACATGCAATATGCATATCACATGCCAGTGTGAAAAAATTGTTCAGAAGATGCATACTTTAAAAATGACAAACAACAAATCCTACAGGTCTCTTTCAAAGTTTAGAATGCATGGATAACTTACCACTGCTAAAGAGTGTAATGATGTACTTAGAAAATGTACACTTAGCTGTCACTCGTGCAAATGCAGCGACGTAATTCACCCACATTACCACTTGTACGATAAAAGCTCTGTGAAAATATGCAGACTTCAACAGAGCTCTGACTTGGAACTTCAGAAGTTAAATATTTGGTCCATTATATCATGTAAACAAGGCAGTGGCAATAGGCAACAAAAAGTGCACATTGCAGATTGGTCATGGCAACACAGTGTCTAAGGCAGCTGCTGTGTATAATAGCAGTTTGTTAGCAACACACAGAAGGCACATTAAGCACCTTGCACTGATACTACGCCACGAGAAAATGCGGCGTCAACATATGCATCAAACAGAGCACAATGAGTATCGCTTATCTAGGTGTACACAGCTATCTCATGTGCATAAAAAAATGAGGTGCAACAACAGGCACACTAAGCATCTTAAATGAATGCATTGCCACAGGAAAAAGTGACAAGGAGCATGAAACAGTTCCCTGTGAGCATCATGTGTTTTGGTGAAGCAGTTAGATTATCACATGCGAAAAGGAAAGGGTGCAATGAGAGGCACATATAAACCACTACCTGAGCAGAAGTTACCAAAGGCAGTGCACTACAGCATAAAAAAACGTTGCCAGTTGTGACAAAAAAATTCACATTGAATGTTTACAAGGTTAGCAGCTGTGCTATACATTGCTATTTCATTTAGCAGCACAACAGTTCATGCTTTCAGAACACAAAAATGCAAGAGCCTTTTAGTGTTGACAACATGGTGTCACAACGTGCTCTGCCAGCAATCAAACTTCTGCTTCAAAATGAAGCGTCCATACTAGTCAAGAATGGTTCGAAGAACACTGTATTGTGAAAATTGCTACTTTTCTGCACTTTTTCCTAAGTTTCTGTGTACAGTAGTCCAGAGCAAAGTAAAAAAAGGGGAATACATCTCACTAACAGAAATTCTACACATGATACTACAGAATTTCCTTTAGAGTTGCTTTTATAGAAAACAAAGTATTCCTTCTACCCTTTCTCAATAACTACCTACTCCAAAGTAATCTTACTGCAAATATGGGCTGTTTCTCCTGTAACTCCTAAATGGCATCCTTTTCGGACAACTGGAGCATTTAGGGGAACCAAAAAATAATTAAGAGCCTTGCATTTTGTGTGAACAATTTTATAAACATGTGGAGGTCCTGCACACAGATACATATTGCTGCAATGAGATGAGCTCGAAGAACGGATGCTGGTGACATACCAATAGCAACACTCAGCCCATAAGTCTGGACATTCTCCAACATGATGTTCATTTCTGGAGAGGACAGGATGCTTTTGGCAGTGAAGGCGGGTATCAGTGTGTATGCATCCTTCCATAAACCTAAAAAAGAGAGGAAAAAAACAAGCATTATTATGGCAGCCAAATGCCTACAGGTGCATCACACAGCTTTTCCACAATCGCAGTACTCAAGAGAAACTGAACACATTTCTTCAAACATTCAGTGCTGCGTTTGTGCTCTTCTGGAAGACCTTGTCCTTGGTTGTGCTGTAATTCATCATGCATAAGAAACTCACCCAAACTTTCACATTACTAAGCACATTTACTCAAACATATATGGTAGTGGCCCAACAGTAAACATCCATTGTTTGTGAAATGTGCTACAATTACACTATATCTGTCCATGAAATGCCTTTCCAGCGGGATGCCTGGCCATGAAGCGTATAGTGAACCTATTTCGTGAATGTTATGACAGAGTATGCTGCTTTTTAACCCATAGAAGTTGTTATGATAAATCAGAAAATCCTGAAAGGCCACATCTGAATGCTTTTTCTCACCACAAGAAATGTTTACAATTCACATTGAAGCCCCCATCAAAAAAAGAGAGAGAGATTGTTTCAGCGTAATGGCTCTTACCAGTGGTGCAGACATGTCAACCTTTTGCCCAATCAATAGGAATAGGAGATGAATGACGGTACCAACCCCACTGGTACCTATAAAAGAGTGAAATGCAACATTTAGGCAGGTCAGCTTTGCAAAACGAGTCAGCTCGCAACCTCAGTAACTTGCTTGCATGTAGTGCCTAAACATTTGAGACACTGATACTGAAACCATGAAATGCACAAAAATATTACACAGATTCCACAGCCAATGCTGTGGAATCTACGTGGAGTGAAATCTTAGTCAAATACTTTCATTCCAATGCTTGTCTGCCAGGTACCTGTTGAGCCTAGACACATATTTTAAACATTAGTGCCATGTAGAATACCTTATGATCCGAGTGAATCATATAACTTTCGATATCCAGCTCACCCCTTATGACAGCTCAAGTCAACAATGCATAATAACAATGTTGTCTTGAAATGCAAATGATAATTCGTTCACGACATCTTCATTGAACTGACACATTCATCGACCTACGATAACCGAGAACCATCTCGCTCGCTTCAAATCACGATTGCAGTTGCTGCAGTGTACATTTCGTGGCACTAGCATATAACGTAAATGACTCATATATATTGCCTTCAAGCAACAAGCATGCTCAGCCACATTATTACCCTCACGACAAAGCAATTATGTTCAGTACTGACAAAAACGAATACACACTGTTTTGTAACGCAATCACCAGGATACACACGCTACTAAACGGAGTCGTCTGTGCTTGTGGCAGTGATATATGTTATATCGGCGTCCCCGCCTCCTGCAATCTGGTTGTTTCGCACGTTATTACCGACGTTGCTGAAACGCTACTTTTGTTCCATCAACACCGTAAAAGGGCTACAGGACGACCAGCACGTCACACACACACACACACCCCCCACGCACACACACACACGCACGCACGCACACTCACAAGTACAGCGCGGGGGGGGGGGGGCAGTCGCCTGACAGAACCACAAACATACCTGCTGTTCCTCTGACCACTCATCCTTGCTTTGTGAACACACCGCCCGGGCTGTCTTATGCGGTTCCTGCGCACCAACAGCAATTTCGCAATGAAGTAATCAAGTTACGTAATTCAGTGACTTCATTGCACTCACCAAGTCCCGGAGGCTTTCCCGTCGACAGTCTCATCAAATGGCTGAACTTTCTTCTCCAGAACCGCAGTCGTAGTTTATCACATCACTGGAAAGGGACTTTCTCAGAAGGTGCACTCGCTATTCGACCACGTACTTGCATAATCGACAAACTGGGCAAAACAGCTTCCTTGCGAGCACGCACAAAGTTCCGCGTCGGTCGTGGCTGTCGCTGGGAAGAGGCGACTACGACGCTCCATCCGCCGGCGACCGCGTGCTGTACAACGCCCTAACATGTTAAATTTGTCCACTCGATGAGCGCCAACGATGATAAACGCACAATACCGCACGTAATATTAGTAAACACGTTGAAAACACGCGGACGAAATGCATCACACGCGCCGCAGTCAGCCTGTTGAACAAGACCTGTTCCAACGGCTCGCTCAGTGAGAAAATTTCATAGGGGGCAGTAGTGTTATGTTGTCATACCATATTTTTAAAAAGTGTAATTTTGACCTTGGTAGGAGGTGCAAGCCGTGCTTGCAACGCGTACTGGTTCTTTATGCCTAGGCTTGAAAATGTATGTTTATTTTTGGTCAAATGAGAGAGGTTATATCTACATAATTTCTAAGCTCGCGCCGCAAGCGACGGTGAGATAAAAGCACAGCCTTAGAGATCCGTCTTTCGTACGGATCTCTAAGGCTGTGTAGCTGTAGCGCCTCATCGCTACAGCTGATGACCGAAGACCAGCAGACTTACTGTGTGGTAACAGAGGGGCGCATTCTTGCGCCTTAAAGGGGCAGTGAGGGGGGCCGTGGAAGTTTCGGCAACGTGTTTTAATGCGCGGAGGTAGATGAGGAAAAAAATGCTCATTATCCAAGTTTGTCTGCTGAGCCAGCGCTGCTACAGGGAGCAGAGGTGGGGGCATTGTGAAAGTTCCTCCTCGCATCTCCTTCCCCCACCCCTCTTTACCACCCTGAGTTTGTTTACAAGAAGGGGGGAGGGCAGGGGGGGGGGAGGCAGTGCCGTACTTAGACAACTTCGTCTTCGGTAAGGTCCACTTTCCTACTAATGCAATGAATTTATATAAAGTCCAGACAGTCTGAACGTAACCAAATAAAGGTAGTTACTTGCGCCAACACTTTTGTCATGCATTTATTATCGTCGCATATAGACATATAATAGTCCTATGCGAACATCCAAATGCCGAGTTTAACAGTTTCTGCTTGTTCTGGAGTAGCTATATTCACTACGCGTAATACTTCGTTCCACTGCTAATATTATTTCATTCTGAATTTGTGTACAGATTCAGTAATTAAACATGTGCAGGAAATTGACCGCTGCAAGTGCATCGCGTTCATTGAAATTGTAGTTAACCCAGAAAATTTATTGCGCAAAGCTTTCCCACGTGCAGGTATAAGAATGGTCCACACACACACACACACACACACACACACACACACACACACACACACACACACACACACACACACACACACACACACACACACACACACACACACACGGTTATCTTTAGTATCTCTTGCAGGTGTCAGTTTACTCTCACGGTGACTCTTCTTACAAGAGTCGCGAGCCGTACGGAGTCAACTGACCCCCTCAGAAAAGTTTGACCCTCCTTGGTGGGTTTCTGCGACAGGCCAAGAGAGTCAGAGTGCAGTGACTCTCTTTTGACTCTTATTTTTCTTAGAGTGTAACAACTCGGACTTGGCAGGCGACAGGCTCAATCCCGAACCGACTAGAAAGCCCTCCGTGACGTTGAGTGCCTGTTTCACCAATTAAATGCTTTTCACTGAGACACTTCGCGCATGAATTTCATTCAAGCCTCAGATTTCGACAATTCGAGTTCACGGTTAGTTGTTTGCCCCGTGTTATGTGTATATAAGACAAGAGGCTTAGACGACACGAAAGATTGGGGTAAATTAATGAACTTTATCTGGATGCGTATGTATGGTAGAGACATGATTGTTTGGGTGACTTTTTTTTTTCCTGCAGTTCATTCAGTGTTTGGTCTCTTCGAGCTCATTTACGGAAGCTGCCGTGGATGGCACGACTTCATTACGAGCATAATAATCATAGTAAGTCACCACTTTTCAGATAAGCTAGTCCTTAAATGTTTTCGGTGCATGCACATTACTCCTTCTTGCTCAATAGTACAGATTTAAAATTGTGCGTTGCTGTGGAATTAAATGTATTCCTTAGAAGTTGTTGTGTGTCCTTCAGATCAATATACTATTGAGACGCCACTACAACGAAATGTTTTGGCACAGGTTAACATTATAATTTCCTGGCCATCGAAGCTTTTTGTATGGCCATCACCTCAATCACATTTTCAGTGGTTATTACAGGAGCCCCAAACCATCGATCCTTCATTTAGAACCAACGATGTAACCACCGATATCACTGACCATCACGGTCTTTCTTTTTCTATATTTAATTGATTCATGGAGTACACATGTCATGTTGTTCACCGAGTACACAACTTGTCATGTTGTTCTGAAAGATAGTCTACATACGTTTCCTTTAGCTTTTCAACTTAAAACGAACAAATAAAGCATTGCCAACTACATTTGTGTGAATGCAGAATCACTAATGCTAGTTCACTTGAAGTGACGAAGCCAATGCTGCTTGTGACGTCATATGTTCGGAGAAGAGCGGGCGGTTTACAGCCGCACACTTGAAACGAGATCGCGGATTTTCTCGTGGGCACTGTGCAGTAATATTTGGCTCACATGTTTACAGGCGGCTCCACGACACATGAGCACCGGTTTGAGACAACGTTAAAAAAAGTGTTGCAGGACCCTCTTAATAGGGAAGCGTTTTTTAATTCGCTGATACCGTTGCCAAATTGGAAATGACTTTCGGTGGCAAGTGCGAAGGCTGCGGCAAGCCCGTTCCTACTCATTGGTTTACGTCAATGCAAAATTGATTTTAGCAACCGTGACATGCCTCAGTAAAGAAATAACAAATGTGGTCGAAACAATCCCAACTATGAAGTACGAAGTTCTGCAGGTATACCGCGGTGTTCCGAATGAAAGAAAGTACAAATAACCGAAAGCGATGGCTTCGCCCATTATAGAACCTTTTTTCCTATTTTTGAGATGCTCTTCCGTACATTGTACATTTGCCCAATTAGTGGTTGCATCTGTCGTGATTCAAGTGAAGAGAAAATTCTATCTGCACATCCTGGGTCTTGGATTTGCTACGTATTTATACCACGGTGGCCGACTGTGCATGCCACACGCCATACGGCACGCAAACAACGCTCGTGCAACATGTCTGCAGAATTCACTAGACCACAATTAGTTGGGCAAACTGCATCGCAGGAAAGCCAAGTTTACATTTACGAAAAGGCTCCATAGGCGGTACTCTTTGAGGCCTTTGTATCAGAGAAACGTAACAAGCAAGCGGACATTCTAGACTTGAAGAGGCACTAAAGAGCAAAGTGATTTTTCTCCTACTCGTTGAATCACCCTTTCGCGATAACAGAAGCGCCACTGCTACGGCGGGAAGGCGCTTGGTAAGCGAGAAAGCACGCAAAAGGAAAATGCACGTGGCGACTCAACCTTGAAGTTCCCTTAGCAAATCACCTTGACGTTATAGATTTTGATGGCTTCAGCTAGGGTCCACATAATTATTCTCTGGTAAACGGGATTTACCTTACGGGTACTCACCTACGGGGCAGAAACTTGGAGGCTGAGAGGGTACAGCTTAAATTGAGGACGACGCAATGAGCTATTGAACGGAAAATGGTAGGTGTAACCTTGAGCGACAAGAAGAGAGTGGAGTGGGTTAGGGAACAAACACGTGTTATGGACTTACTGATAGAAATTTAGAAGAAACGGGCGTGTGTGCCATGTAATGCGAAGACAACGTTGGTCATTAAGGGTAACAGAGTGGATTCCTATAGAAGGCAAGCGTGGCAGGGGGCGGCAGAAAGTTAGGTGGGCAGATGAGATCAGGATATTTGCGGAGATAAATTGGGCCCAGTTAGCACAGGATAGTGATCTATGGGAGAGACCTTTGCCCTGCAGTGGGCGTAGACAGGTTGATGATGATGATGAAACATGATTTGCATTGTATTCCTAGGTATCCACGGAGTTAACAGAGCGAGTTTCATGGAATTCCGTTCAGCCGGTGTGGACAAAATACTAAAGGAAAAGCACTTTGAAATCCTTGACGTCATGCTTGCATTGACGTGCAGAGGTTTCAGCACGAAATTCAAAAAGATGAAATTTTGATCTCCGTTTTCTCCTGTAGCATTGAACTCTTGATGACGAAATGAGCGACAACAAAATTTTCAAAAGAAAAAAGCAGTCTGTTAGTATAAAGTGATTTACTGTTTCACTTAAGCGTCCCTTTAAAGGAGTACTCACACGAACTTTTGACATTCTCGTATTGTTGCTGTAAGCGAAAGCACTGGCTGGGAGAACCCCAAAAATAGCATCATGGTGCCTCGCAACGCAATGAATATATTTTTAACACGACTCCCTTAAAAGCCCACTTTCGGTTTCGATTTCGTGGGGGCGGTTTCCTCGTGACGTGTCAACAGAGTCGGATGTACGTTTAAGCCACGTAGGGACAGCAGTTCGTGATAGCGTCGTTGCAACTCAGTCGTCTGTGGTCAGTTACACGTGGGGCATGCAAACAACGATGATTTCACGGTCGTCCAGTGACTCTGAGAGCGATTTCAGTGATTTCTGAGAGACTGTGCTCATACGTCATCGTAGTGTCTATTGCGCTAGGGCTGGCTTGCAGTGCTGTTCGACGAAAACTTTAAAACCAAGCTAAAATATTTTGTACGTGTTTCCTGGCTTCCGCATGTGGAGGGCATGACTAGAAAACGAAAAATGTATATTTTGCGCCGCCGCAAAATCGTGTCAGTACTCCTTTAAGGAAACCCAAAATGTCGTTTGCGTGCTTCCGTACAGCCAGTTCTGAATAAAAAAAAGCACTTCTTGCAGGTCGTGCCCAGATCCTCGTTAAGAGCACTTGTTCTTTCCCACACCTCAGCGGCAAGCCTACGTGGACCGGGCCAAGGGCCGACGCACGCTACAAGTGTAGACCAGGCACCCCGGCACATCTTGCTGACCCCCGTTGGTGCCGTCAGCTCCGGCTTTCGCAGGGGCAGATTCATCTGCGGCTCTCAAGGGCCGTGTTCAGTGCGCTCGACTCGACGCGCAACTGGATTGTGAGTCTAACGGTACAGCTTCGAATCGCAAGCTACAGTTGCGCTGTATTGTGCAGCGGCGTGCTGGGGCATGAGGGTGTTACGTAAACTTGGGTCCACCGGCCTCTCTGGGTGTTTGTGCGCCAGTGATACACGCCTCTCCCGGGATGTTGCACTTTCTGTGGCACTGTCTTATCTATCTACGCTTATCGGTGCTATTTTTGTAGCGTGAATGCGAAGGCTATATGTCTGTATAAGCTGTAACGGCATTGCGATATTGCACGTGAGTGCTGCGCCGAGCGTCTCCAACGTCACCGACGACAACTAGAGCGCGCGTGACGTCTCGGCACGGTGAGCGGTGACGTTTGGCAGATTCGTCTGTTAGGGTTGAAGCGGCGACACTAACAGGACAATGCGACCCTAACAGGCCAGTTAGCTGGGGCTAATCTTCGACTGCTAAACGATGCATACATGGCTGCATGTATGGGTGGAGGGACCGTAGCCAGTCAAAGATAATCTCCCTCAGTCCCTTCAACCAAAGCAATGTTTTGTCTGAACAAATTGATATCGATTGAAAACAAGACGAGGCACCGTGAAATTCCGATAGGATCAAGGACGAAGTGACGACCACATTGTCGGCCTCTCATCGCATACAAAAAATAAACAAATAAAATAAAAATTAGGACCTTTCAAGCCTCCTGCAGCGAAATGCGTACTAGTGTCCCGTTCAGACAAATATAAAACACACATTGATGATTGGTTGGCCCTTGGGCATTCTTGCGCAATCCGGCCAGGGCGATCGGCCATGAACTGAGGGAGCTTTAAAATGAAAAAAGAAATATTAATATATAAAACACCTAAAAAGAATAGGAATATTGATGCAGCAGCGTTTTCCTCTCATATTTTGTCAAAACATCCGTACCTTGACAGGAAACGTGCGACGCATTCCCAGCAGCTAAAGCCTGTGGCGACAATGGTTTCTTCGACTGCAACTAAGGGTAAATCTACAAAAACTGTGGGGCATATTGAATCAGAAATTTCTGGTTATTTTGTGCCTTGATTTGACTTCAATATATACAAATAACTCGTGCTGTTTGTTTTTTTTATTTCCAGGCTTTGCCGAGGCTTCACTGCAGCATTGCACAAGACGTCTAGGAACACTGTGTGTGCAACAGTGTCTACACAAGCTCGGGACCTTCGAATGTTTTAAAAAGCGCTGACAGCAGCTGATGAAATCTCACAAGCATATAGTTCCAAAATTTCTGGTACTATCCGGGGTTGGACCACTTTGCTGGGAATGTTTCTGTTTTTTATAGGCAGTCTTTCCGCAGCAGCCACGATCGCACAGAAAGGACATCCGACGTCCTCAAGGCGAGAAACTTGTAGACCGAATTATCGCGCATCGTATGCTGGCATGATTTCAGGAGCGCATTGCGAAGGCACATATACTTGCGATGCCCCTTCTCACAAGTTTAGAATGCACGCAACGATAGGGCTTTGTCAACTTAGGTGTCTACCCCCAGAAGGTTCCATTATAAACAGAAAGTTAATGTTGGAAAATCTAATTCTCCCGTCACGAGACAACGGCGAGAATCAGTGCAAGCCACTGCGCAGGGCTTGCCAAATCCTGAGCTTACATTCAACAAATACTAAAAATGACGTGCATAAACATTTGATGGCCTTAATCCCATCGATGCGTCACTGCAGGTCCCCGTCGAGCTTTATTATGTATTTTATGTCGAGCTTTATTTTAATTTTTATGTATTACACGGGGCTGTAAGGAAGGCCAGCGCCATCTTGACAGTGTTTAGGCAATAAGCTGCCCGTGCCGAGGCCTCCTCTAGGTGAAGCTGCTGATTTCTTCTGCCAAAGGAGCCGGCGCAGAAGTCGCATTTTCTGCCACACGAGATCGTTAAAGATATCGCGCTCAAAGTAGGGCGACAGGATGCCAGTCAACGAGACAAACATGGCAAATTGGTGAGCGCTCGTAAAGAGCCACAGCCGGTCTGGAGGCACCTCCAGACCGGCCGTGGCTCTTAACAAGCGCCTACAGACAGGCCGTGGAAGAGCATCGCGAGAAAGCAGAGCGCAGAGCTTGCGGCTAGGCAGGCCTTTTCCACAAGGACGAGGGCCACCGCGAACCGAATAGCGCGTGAACATGTTCGGGTAAAACTGGCAGTCTAGGCTTATTTGTGGGATTCCAACGCCTAGACTACCCGAAAAATTGGGTTGGCAGGGGGCGGCGTCATAGGTTAGCTTTCGAAGCTGTCTGCGTGGCTTAGCTCGTGCTTTTAACAGCGAAGTTGTTTAGGCCGGCCGTTATATGTTTGCTGTGTGCAAAAAAAAAAAAAAGAAAAAGCAGCTCAGAGCCTCTGCTGCACCTCACCTGCCGTGACGGTGCAGCTGTGGTAAGGGAAGTAAAAGCTAGGAGGATGTGTGGGAAAGGCAGACGAGGAAGATTGTTCTGAGGGTGGGGAGGAAGGGAGTGGGTAGACATAGCACAGCCTTGTACAGTATAGAGTAGCAAGGAACCGGAACTAAGGGAGACTAGGAGGGAAACAAGGAGAAGCCACGCCACCAGCGTAGCCGTCCCGGATCACCGTATAGTGTGGCCGTTGATACAAATATATTTCAAGCGTCGACAAATTTGCACAGAAAAGTGGGTGCTCCTCGGCCGGCCTATCAAAGCGCAGATGGCACCATGTATTTTGCTTTTGCTTCGCTTTTTGAAGCAGCGGTAGTGAACGCTTTCATTCAAATAATTTCCGAAGTGCGTGCCGAATATCTCCAGTTCCGCCTGCTACATAGCCGTAAGCTCGTTCTCCACGAAAGTGAAAGAAGTTCGCAGGAAATACTGTCGTGCAACTTGGAGAGCCGCGCTTTGCCACTTTTCATTACCGGTCAAAACTTGCCTCGAGTGGACGGTGGGACAAGCATGTCCCACGGTCCACTTGTGCCACCGTCCAAACACCTTCAGTAATTTTAACTTCTCGTTCATTTCCACTGGCATCAAATCGGCTAAGGACAGCACGCAAGAAAGTAAAATGGTAATTGTTTCATTACTTCGTGTCCAACAAAGGTATTTAACACATTTGTGGATATATACAAGTTCTTTATTTTCCTAAAAAAAAGTATGAGAGAATGAAGTTGCATGCATCACTCATTGGGAACAGAGGTAGTTCTGTACGCATATACATACAGTTCACTATAGAGACATGAAGGGACATCTGGTTTAGTGAACCGACACTTCAGTGCACACTGCGAGAATCCACTTCTTTTTCTTCAACCGGCTTATTCATTCATCGGCGCATTACAACAAAGCACTATCTGAAACAAAGTTCTGTCGACTAGCTTATAGAATTACAACATTCAGCGCACTTCATGTACACAAAAACGTTCACGAGGCGCACATTGTTCCTAGAACTAACTGTAGTACCCGTATGATTCACGAGCCTTATCTAAGGCTGCCTGTATGTCGTTCTTGTGCCTCTTCTCTGGTTCCGCCTGTCATCCTCTGCACATATTCAACGATACAAGCACTCGAGTAGATTCTGTTCAGAGCATGTACTCCTTCCTCTTCGCTAACGCCTGCGCCCGAAATTACGAAATCGGCTGCCTTGTCTAGGAGAATCATGTTCCTCTCCAGGAGCGCTGCGAGATTACGGCTCTCTCCGGAATCGTGGGGTTTGTAACGAATCTTGAGGCTCATCAATATGTAGTTCTTTCTCAAACCCTTGATGATGGTTTTCACTTCGGCGGGCGATGCCTCGTGTCTATTGTCAACGGCCACCTGATGCAATGTTCTGTTCCTGGCCAGCATCTCTGACAGGGCCATCGCCATTTCATACGTCAGCGCTCGAGTGTTTATTGAGAACTTAGTAATGGAACTATTCTTTCTCAAAGCCTCCATAATGTCGATGAACTTGATCTGGTTATCGAACGGTCCGCTTATGGCGATGCCGACGTCGCAGAGCGTTGTCGTGGGCTCAAACATAAACATGATGTGGGACTCGTTTGCCAAGTATACGGGCTCGGTGCATTCTAGGCGGAGCTCGCACAGCATCTTGTCGTTAAAAGACGCCGTAAAGAACTTTCGAAGGTCTTCAACTGGCGCCCCGTCGGCAAGGCTGACCCGCAGCCGGGGACAGCAACGCCCCTCTTGAAGGAGTACGGTGACCTTAGAGATGAGTTGTACGAGCCAGAAGATCTTAAGCCTTCTGAAGACACCGGCGTAGAATTCTTCCCTCAGTAATGGCCTCAATTGGTTGTTTCCCACGGGACACGCTTCGGTCAAGTCCACCAGCTCCAGCGTGGAGTTGAATGCCAGCATCTTCGCGAAGATTATTACTGTGTCTGAAGGTAAGAACACGTCGGCTAGAGAGAACTTCTTCAGGGTGTCGTTTTCCGTGAGTGTTGCGATGAGTGTTGCGACACCTTCGACACCACCACACGACACCAAGAGGCCCAATTCCCTCAACAACTTGTTCTGTTGGATGTAGCTTGCGATGTCCTCCGCGAACGCACTCCCCATGTGGACTCAACGCAAATGCAAGGTGTGCAGGCGTCGAAACGAACCGCAACGACTGATGCCCAGGTCCTTACCACTGCAGTCCACCAAGCCAAAGTGGACTTCCTTTAGCGAAGAGCACTCGCCTCTGTGGTGAAAAGCAACCCTGAAGGCCTCATACATGATTCGGTGCAGGCGAAGCTTCCTCACTCGCGGTCCTGTCCTCAGCATCCGCCGAAGCAGGTGAGCAACCTCCACTGAGAGCGTGTTTTTGTATGTCAGGTCGGCGCCATATTTCATCATCGCGGGCGTTAACCGGGCAGAATTATTCGGCGTGTCCCGCCCGTACAACTCGAGGCCCTTCTGGAAGAACTGCTTTACCTCAGCGTCAGGGACATCAGCCGTCCCGTCGGTACAGTCAGCCATGTTGGCGTCGGTGTTGAGGCTTCTTTTCGCTTTGTTCTTTGCTAGTTCACTTACTGCACCGCCTTCGCTATAATAACGTCATTGAGAGAAACGATGTTTAATGCTGAGACAGTTGCGGTGATAAGTTCAATATCTTCAGGCTGCTTTTGGAATTTCAGTTGAAGTTTCTTGAAACGCGGCCTTCCAGGGATGCTGTTACTGGGACCAAGGAAACGTGAGCACTGCAATTTCCTTATTCGCCGGCGATCACAGGTGTCTTCCTGTGCGTCGAGAAAGCCTGAAAGTGAATGCAGTAAGCAAACGAAGCATATCATTATTGGCAGTCTTTAGTGTTTGGAGGGTGCGGCAGCGCTGTAACGATGGAATAAAGCTATGCTTAAGTGGATGACTAAGTGCGTGGGATCGCAGATGTATATCAGTCGCAATTGTTTGCATTACTGACTAAATGAGTTTACGGTTGGTTTTGGGCATAACTAGTCTTGCATGATTGGACGATAGCGGCGTGACGTGTTTTAACCGCCACTTGGAAACCACCCATAGTAACGTGCGAGCGGCAAGAAAATTTAGCGTTGTGTGGAAAGAGAGGATAGCAAAGATGTGGCTTCGGACAGGACCCAGTGGAAACGTGTCTGTGCAATATAAATGATTACACCGGACAGAACCGGATTGAAAACCCATGTTTTCCACGCGGTAGCTACGAAATAAATTCATAGCAGTCTTTTGCTATCACTTCATTATGAGAAGCAAAGCTGAAAGAGGATCTGTGGTTGTCGGACCCAAGACCTGAGAGTTCAACCATGGTGCCTGTGGCAGGCAAAAGTAACGTGAATGTAATCTAGAATAGGCCTTGAAAGTTTACATTCCATCAGTTTAGCTGATACCCAATGCGTCTATGAGACATGTGATTTTATTATCATTGATCATGACGTAGCTGACGGGAATGTAATACTATTGATGTCATGAACCATTAATCATATTCGTCCTACATTAGCAACCTTCCAGGCAAATTTTGACAGATACCAAGCGAACGAGCTTGGTTACCAACCAAATTTAATTAGATCAGTACCACCCTACCCCTGAATATCGTCGCCTGATTGGGTACGATGCGTTCTGGTTGGCCCCACACGCATTTAGAGATATTCACAAATTAATTCCGATGGTAATATGCCAAATGAGCCAACCGGGTGAGCAGGAAATACGCCCGCTTTGCCAAGTCAGCGTCCCATGACGAAGTGATACTGTTTGATAAAGGAACGTCGTAACAAAATTTCCCGAGAGGAAATGACAAACTGTGTGGAACACACGAGCACACAGGTTATTATTCGCGTGTTGCTTATGATGATTTATTCTTAAACTATAAATACAGACGCAAATCACTCCTTCACCTGTCTGCAAGAAGCGCTGAAGTGGCATGCCGTCGTGCTTTACGTGCTTTAGAAAGGTTAGGCTGAAGTGACACACATGCCGAGCATGAGCTTTACAAATTTGGGCCGAACACATATATTATGCAGGTTAGCGTTTCTACTTAGCGGCAAGCATACTCAGGTGTTTCTGAATGTACCCTAGGGTGCGAGTAGGCTCGTTTATGATACCCTTATTACAGAAGATCACGAGAGATTACTCGAAAGAGCGAGGCCATGGTACCTGGACATGGCGCTCGATGAAACCGCAGCACTGCGCAGGACATATATTTCTGGAGGCGGAAAGTGCTTCTGCGAGTGAAGGAAACTGGTAAGTTTTCAGTGTAGTCTTTAGTGGAACTATATAGACTCCGTTAGCGCCAAGCAGTGGTCGCCTTGGAGTTATCGTGCGTTATTAGCGGTACGGACCGCTTGATCGTCTACAAACAAACTTATGTTAGTTGAGAAAGGCGAAGGGAGATTGTTAATGTAAAGGTCGGTCCACTGTTAGAAAGAACAAGCGAGCGCGCGGCCGTCGACAGCTGTCGTTATAGCCCTCGACGACACCATATCGTGTTACATCGGCGCGGTATTTGATCGTAGACTAAAGGATAGCCTACGAAACCTTTATTGGCGAGTTTCGAAGTGACAAGCCGTGTCATTTGGCCCACATTCTAATGGCTGCCTACGACGTGTAAATTCGTGAGCGCTGTACTACATGGGGCAACTATGAAGGGTGCCAGTGTTAACACCAGAACGTACGCGACATGCCTGCAAAAACCGACGCTTTCGCCCGTGGCCAAAGTGATCGATTGTGCTCGCCATGATTATTGTGCTGCGAGAGTAAGAGAGAGAGAAAGAAGGAAGGGCCGGAAGTTAACCAGGCACACGTCCGGTTTATTATGCTGCTCAAGGAACTTGCATGTAGTGCGAGTGGCTCTTGATTTGCTGGACAAGGGTCTCCCGGTAAAGTGCACACTTTAATGGTTGATCTTACCGAGTTTTCCCAAGTCTACATCCAGCTACAATATTCCCTAACAATTTCTGCTCCCAGAAAAGCTTGAATGTCAGCAAGTTCTCCCCTGGTTCTTTCAGAAACGAAATGGCTGTACGTCGGTAAGATTTTCTGGGGAAGTGAGGCACATACCAATACACGAAGACGTGTGAGCTTCCTGTTCACAGGAGCGATTGAAGTAAGCCTATGACAACGTGCAGAATACTCCCGGATTGGGAACGCGTAAGTGCGAGTGCGTGGTTGTTGGTGCAAGGAGCGCCGCCCGTGGGAGTTGGTGACAGGAATTAGTTGCATTGCGGTACACCGCGAGGGCGAGAGCGTTCGAGAAGCACGCTTCCGATAGCATATCGGCTGTTCCGTGTCCTTTACATGGTGACCTAAGTGAACCGACTACGTGCAGCTCAAATTGCAGTATACTATACGATTGCAGCGCGTCGCTGCAGCTGCGTAGGAGCTGAAGAACTGCATGGTGATACGCGATCGGAAGCAGCAATCATGCTCGAAGAAAACGCTCTTGCCGTTGCGCTTATACCACGGCGCAACAATTTGCTCCCCCTGGATCCCGCTGGTTGCGCTGCTACTACACATGCAGCCTCAGCCTGTCGTGTTTAAATACGTGAGTTATACTGGGATCCACCTTAAGAAGCATCACTTACCGAGCAATCATGACGGCGGGCACATAGTGCTAGAACTTGGCGGCCTCATAAACTTGGTGGCCTCATAAAACCTACCACTTCGACTTTGCGGTCAGTTTGCAGCCACAATTTGTCGCTCATACCTGAAGTTTCCGTTCTTTGCACGCATCTTTCGACTCTACCCTTGAAGTGCCCGCACACGCAATCCAAAAGGATATTTGCCCATGGCATAGTGCTTGTTCCCCCAGTGCTTGTTCCGGACTTACGGCCTTCCAAAAGTTCCACGAGCACCCAGGCCGGCACGACAGGTTATATTATCCTGTGCTATGTAGATGAAGGCAGTGGCTGCAACTACAGCTTCGCCGTCCTGCCTTGCTTAGTAGGGGGTTCGCTATCTTCAGCATATACCTTCGAATATTTTTGCCCACAAGCATATGCAGGTCCGAAATCAACGTTTAATGAAAGAAGCGCGAAAAGTGCGCACTCCGTGCAATAGCAGCCTATCTGCGCCGTAGTGACAATTCGCAGAGCTTAACGCATAGTGATCGCACTGAGAGATGCGGTGTAGACTGGCACCACGAAATGATAAGTTGGAATACATAATCTACTGAAGCGATCAAGCTGGAGGCTTCCGAGAAGCGATGACCTGCACACTTGACAGAATACGCGCATTAAAGAGCAGTGTAGGTGACCTCATACCTTTCATGACCAACGAAAATAAAAAAGAACAACTATATAAACAAACTAGAAGGCAGTTCCATTCGCTGCGGCATCTGCTAAAGCAGCGGGCGCTCTGGTCCTCGTATGCTTCCCCCACGGCGCAATCACAACTTTCTTTCTTTCTTTCTTTGCCTCCACATAATATGTAGCAGTGAGTTCACGGCAAGCGTAGGTCTAGCCACGGAGCAAGAATCCTTGAGGAGGGGAAACAGCGCCGCTCGGGCGGCCCGATAAAGTCACGCCTTAGGGCACCGCGCCGACGCCCTCTCTGTCGGACGAAAAGAGAAACGCGCGCGTCGGGCTGTGGCCTCCGCGATCAGCTGCGGCGGCGCGACGACACGCTGGGGAAGCCTGTGACTGTTATAGAGTCAGCAGATGATAAAGAATATGCTGCAGCTCCTCCCTTCGCAAGGCCATTTACACATGCGTGCTAAAAACACGCCAGCGAATGGCTTCCAGTAGCATGCGTCGTCTGCTCTGAAGTGAGTGCAAGCAGGTCGTTCCAAGCGCTGTACGGCGCGTAATTAATTCAACATTTATTACCAAGTGCAGCTAAAGTGTCCGGCGCTCCTGTTTATTGACGATACGGAGTGAAAACTGAGGATATTTGCAATATATGAGACGGTAACGAGAAAATTATGCGTCGCGCCCATAGGATGACATGTAAACGATGGGAACAGGCCGGCAGCGTCATCTGTCGTGATGCGCAGAAAACTCAACTTCCTCCTCGCCCAAGCGCTACATTAACGGGCCGCCGCCACACGCTGCCGTGGTATAGCAGTTTCCCCTCCTCAAATACTTCTTTCTCCGTAGGTCGAGCGCAGCCGTGACTAGTGCGTCAAGGGCAAAACAACGCTCCGCATGTAGCATGAAGAATACAACGGCGGCGCCCATTGCTAGCAGTTACAACAGGTCCACTGTTAAAAAACAAAAGCGGAAGTACATCACCCAAAGCGAATCTTCTCCACTAGCAATCAAGTCCTAATAACAACTAGTGGTGTAGCTTTACGTGCCAGAACCGTGATGTCATTATGTGGCATTCCGGAACACGGCACCATCTCGGTTTCTGCTTAAAGGGACTGACAACCGATTTTTAAGGACCCTTCTTTTTATGGCGCGATGGAAAGCTCGCCCCCTGTACTGTTTCCACCTGCAGCGGTTCCTTTCAAATGCACTTGGATATTTCGTACGCAGAATTTTTCGGTCTGAGAAGCCTCTAAAATAGGCAGAGCGCGCACTATAGCAACGTTGAAAAGTGATCGCGATGCCGATAATCCGCCTCGCTTCCGGACATCGTTCTGCTGTCCCAGGAGTGAACGCAGCTGTGATTAGCCACCCACACTTTGACCTGTTCGACAATTTTTTGAAATAAAAAGACGGTGCGACGAACTGGCATTGTTTGCCAGGCGGATCTTGTATTTGTAAGGCATTCTTTCGCATGTCCGCGCCTACTTCATGAATGGCCGGGCTCCGGCGCCCCCACTCTGGCCATAGCCGAGCCAAGCCAGGCCAGCTAGATCCGAAACCACGCTTTCGCACGTGACGGCAGAAGCGTGCGGTATAGCAACGCGCGCGACAGACGAAGGGCTATCTGCACATTGTAAGTGACAAAAAGCTCATAATATCAAAAGTTTCATGCCGTCCGATACTAATAAACACATAAAATATTGCGCAAATTTGTAGAAGGTCACGTGACCGCACTCTAACTCTAGTTCGTATGTTTGCCGCTTGAGTTACCAGGCGTCAATTTTCGCGAGTTTGCATGAAGAAATAAAAACATAAACCCGTGTTTAGTGAGGAAAAGTGGCGTCGTTTGAGCCAATGCAACACACAATCTTTCCGCCAGTGGGGTCATCTCAATTCAAGTTTTCGGTTGTTGTCTGTCCCTTTAACGTTCACTGACATCGTGGAGGTGCTGGACGTTACAATGTTGAGGCCAAATAAGATGCCTCTAGCATTTGGCTCCAACATTGTGACGGTCAGCGAATGCTAAAGGGATGCTGGGATTACCCGCTGGGTGTCCTGAAGTATCGCCAGCTTTTTAAAAGGGCGTGGCAGCAAGGGAGAGCCTCTCACGTAGGAGCTGCTGATATGCGACATTGTGTTCAGCTGCATGATGCCGCAGCCAGTTTAGTGGGAAGCAAGAATTCTTGCGTTGTTTCAAACGCGAAGCATTTCCTGGTGAACTTAAGCCACAGATAGATAGATAGATAGACAGATAGATAGATAGATAGATAGATAGATAGATAGATAGATAGATAGATAGATAGATAGATAGATAGATACCACTTTCTGCAGTCGTATACCTTAATTAAAAGCTCTCAGAGTTATCGATGCATCGACATCGTGCTGCATTCACCATGCGGATTTCAATCATTTGTCTGTATGGTGGAGTTCCTGATTAGAGCTTGTTAGCTGTCGCAGTAGTGCAGTCCTTGCGATGCTCAGATGCTGACCAGGAATACGCACGTTCGATGCTGGCGGCGACGCAGGCGAATTGCTTCACGCCTTCCTTCTACTGCGCGGTGTCAGTGCGTATATATGAAGGAAACCTAGGTGACCGAAGTTTCCGGAGTTCGTGTACGGCGGTGTACCTCGTCATCATGTGCTGCTTTTGGCACGTTAAATTCCAGCCGTTGTTATTTTCACTATGGCTTGTTTGCCGGCACGCAAGGGTCACATGGATGATGCAGTACCGTGCCTGTTTTTACCACTGCTTATGAATAAGGGTAAGAGTGTATGTATGTATGCTGCTCCTTGCGGTGCAGGAGCACTCGATTCAGAACACAGATTATCACTGCTCGCGGCCGGGGGCCTAAGTAATTTTGTAGACCATTTAGCACAACTAGTGGAAGTCAGCACGGCGACTGTCACTGTGACCATCGTGGCGTTATGAAACTCCGGCGAATTATCACTACAGTGAAAATGGGTTTACTTGCCACTATTGTGCGCTACTGTGCGTCTTTACATAAGTTAAAATTCGTTATCGGTGGAGTTTGGCCTGCGCACGCTCATGAGCTACGATGTCACGAGCGTACGCTGTATAGGCGGCGCATCATCACTATACACAAAGTGAATACAGTCGCTCCGTCCAGTCACTACGTGACCTGTCGCGCTGCTATATTCATCTTTATAGCACGTAGCCAGTTGACCTGGTGCTCGAGGAGCCTTCGAAGGTAGCTAGTCTGGATCACGTACAAGGTGGGTCATGCTACGGGCAAGCGTTTGCATCGCGCAGCTCGGCACGTTGGGCGTTGAGTAAAAGCTTCGTGCAAAGGGGTGGCGGCGGCTTCAAGTGTGAACGAAAAGTTCCAGCTGCGGAATGTTAATTTCCTCTCCGTAATGGGTCTCAAGACGGAAGTGTTCGGGTTTTTCTTTTTTTTTTTGGGGGGGGGGCACTAAGCTTAATGTGTTTTATGGTTTAATGTGTTTAATGTGTAGCCTAGCACGCTTACGCTGTAGCGGTTGCTGACGTGTTGTAATGCAGAGCACGTCATAGTGGGATTGATTCGATGAGTGTAACTTAAGCTACCAACCGGTCACCAGCGGGCTTCTACGTCGGAATCTGTTCACACTCGCTTCGCATTCCCTGTAGGTCTAGCGAACATGCAGCCATACTGTTACTAAAGGACTCAGGCGAGAACTAGCGGAGCGTAAAATATGGTATATTCGAACTTTTCGAATATTCGATGTCATTCCATTATCCAAAAATATAGTGTGTAATTTAGTAATGTTGTTTAAATTGACCGATCTTCCGTTTTTAACCTGTGTACTCATGGTGGCCAACAACGTGAGTTCTCAAGTATTACGCGTGCATACTTGTCGGCGCCAACATGCACTCTTGCGATAAGCAATTTAAACCACGTGCTCAGCAAGCAGTCCTAGTGCACCGCCGTCGTCACGCTGGTGTACTGCACGCTATTAAATCGTCAAACAAAACGTGCTGCTCTGCCATTCGCAGTCGTGCCCTCGTGCCTTCTTGGCATCTACTCCAGCTGAGCACTACGTTCGGAAGAACTAATATTTCTTCGTGATAGACACCAGTATCTTTACTTTCCTTTTACGTGACATTCTATCAATGGTGTTACGACCTGACAAGCTAGTGTAGACAGCTTGTTCTCGATAGTAATATATATTGCGTTGAGGGTTTGCATAGCACAGCATAGCGTTGAAAGTTTGCATTGTCTTATATTAAGTATTCATACCGAAGGAGTATTTGTGTCTTGATATTGGATTTGATATTCACAGCTCGATATTCGCATGGTATTCGTATTTAAAAAATGCGATATTCGCATACCCCTCACCTATGGCCCAAATGAAGAGCGCAAAAGGAACCGTGTTCCCGCGGACGCGTTGCGCACCGACGCGCCAAACTGCAGACCCATTATATGCCACCCTGTGTAGCAGCTCCTAGGTAACTGCAATGAACTTCTACCACCCGGCGCCCGTAAGCTGTACATGAAGATATCGAAAGGCACGAGGAGATGATTGACTTGCGGTTTCTTGAAGATGTATGAATTGAAAGACTCCTTGCAAGTATTCGTGACCGCGTGATCACGCTAGTACGCAATGGCGCAATGATGTCGTGATTTTGTGAAGTGAAATACCAGAAACCATAAGCATTAGAATTAAAATATTGATGTGCTTCCCATTCTGTCTTTCTTCACTTTCAGTCTTCATCGAGGCTCAGCATCAAATCTGGTTACAAGGAGGCGTCCGTGGTTGCCGAGCCGACGAAAAAGGAATATACAAGGCTCACATCTCGTTCCAAGTAGAAAGCAACCCAAGTGGTGTAGAAAAAAACAAAGCGATTAAAACCCTCCGCATTGACGCTAACATGGCTCACGTTACCAGCGGGACGGCTGAGATCCTTGACATCGAGGTAGAGCAGTTCTTCCAGAAGGGCCTCGAATTGTACGGAATGGACGAACATAATAACCCTGCCAGTTTAACATCTGCGATCAGGAAATATGGCGCCGATCTGACATACAAAAACGAGCTTTCAATCAATGATGCTCACCTGCTGCGGCGGATGCTGAGTACAGGACCGCGTGTGAGGAAGCTTCACCTACACCAAACAATGTATGAGACCTTCAGCGTTGCTTTTCACCACAGAGATGAGTGCTATTCGCTAAAGGAAGTCCACTTTGGCTTGGTGGACTGCAGTGGTAGGGACCTGTGCATCAGTCGTTGCGGTTTGTTTCGACGTCTGCGCTACTTGCACTTGAGTTGCGTCAACACGGGGAGTGCGTTCGCGGAGGACATCGCAAGCTACATCCAGCAGAACAGGTCGTTGAGGGAATTGGGCCTCTCGAAGTCGTGTGGTGGTGTCGAAGGTGTCGCTACACTCATCGCAAGACTCCCGGAAAATAACACCCTTAAGAAGTTCTCATTAGCAGAGGTGAGCTTGCCTTCGGATACCTTAGTAGACTTCGCGAAGATGCTGCCATACAGCTTCGGGCTGGAGCTGGTGGACTTGTCCGGCGTGTGCCCCGTGGAAAAGGACCAAGTGACGTCAATACTGAGTGACATACGTTACGCTGTTGTCTTCAAGAGGCTTAAGATTGTTTGGCCCGTGCAGCTTATATCTGTGGTCACCGAACTCCTCCGCAACTACCGATGCTGCCCACATTTGTACGTCAACCTCGTTGGCGCGGGCCCACAGGACGACGTTCAATCCTTCTTTGATACCGTTCACAGTGACAAGTTGTTGTACGGTCTTCATGTCGAGTGCACCGAGGAAATATTTTTTGATGCCGTGGATGAGATCATGTGCGTTGTAAGAACAACGACAACTCTTTGTGAACTCAGCCTTATCATACGCGGGCCATGTGATAACAGTTTCGAGCTCACCTCCATTCTGGAGGAATTGATAAATAATATTTCTATTACAAAGTTCGCAATAACCACCGGAGTACTGACGTCCAATGTGGCGGTGGTCTTGTCGGAGTTGCTGGCTAGGAACAGAGTACTAAATCACATTGCCATTAGAAACCAGCAGGGATTTTCGTCTGCCGACGCGAAAACCATCATCGAGGGCTTGCAAAAGAACTCCACCTTGACCAGCCTCGAGATTCGTTACGAATCGGAGGACACCGAAGAACGGCGCGAGATCGCAGCGCTTCTGGAGAGGAACATCATGCTCCTGCACAAGGCAGCTGATTTAGTCATTTCGGGCGCTGGCGTTAGCTACGAGGCGAGCGTGGATGCTCTCGGCAAAGTCTACTCGAGCGCTGGTCTAGTGGAACTCGTGCAGAGGATGACCGGCAGGACAAAAGAAGAGGCCATAGTTAACATACATTCAGCTCTGCATCACGCCCGCGACTCGTACGCGTACTACCTTTAGTTCTCTGGAAGGTGTACACAGCCCGCAATATGGACGTTTCTTTGCATGTTGAGGATAAGTGTTTTACCATAATTGTACGACCCACACGTTAGAACTTGGTTTTAGTGTTCGTTGAATTTGCGCTACTATATAAATGCATAAATAACATGAAAGAACGAACACCCGCAGTGTGTTGAACGGTTGGTTCATTGCAACATAGCCCTTCGTATTTATTGCAGTGTTCCTCTATGCATACTCGTGCTCCCAGTAAGGTAGGCGCGCACTTTTTCTTCGGTGTCCTCTTGAATAATAAAGAACAGGTAAGTAGGCAAGCACGCTAGTTTTTAAGGCGTCTGTAATTTTTGCCTTGAAAGGCTCTGCGAAACATCGCGTCGCATCCATAGGTTTTCCAGGAATCAAAATCAAGGTCCTGCTGTATCACCAGCTTTTTCAAAGGGCATGACAGCCCGTGGGAGCCTCTCGCGTAGGCGCTGCTGATATTCGACATTGTACTCAGCTGCATGATGCCTCACCC
Organism: Hyalomma asiaticum; assembly: GCA_013339685.2. Classification (NCBI taxonomy): domain Eukaryota; kingdom Metazoa; phylum Arthropoda; class Arachnida; order Ixodida; family Ixodidae; genus Hyalomma; species Hyalomma asiaticum. The sequence goes on along the minus strand of CM023489.1, from coordinate 41,877,417 downwards.
AGTTTACTGGGAAGCAAGAATTCTAGCGTTGTTTAAAATGCGAAGCATTCCTTGCTGAAATAAGCCATAGATAGATAGATAGATAGATAGATAGATAGATAGATAGATAGATAGATAGATAGATGACAAGAGTATGCAATTAGGCTTGTTGGTACTGCATAACCGATTACTTAGCGCAAGCACTTTTTTACACAGGGCTGAGAATGGACACGGAGGAGCGCAAACTTTCAACAACGTTTTTTTTTTCTCAGAGCTACATATATGTAGCCTCGGCAAGCAAAAACAACAAAACCAAACAGGAAGCACACATCTGCCATGCGCGGACATCTTACAACCTCAAGAAATCGAGCTCTTTTTCGCACAGTCCAAGGGAGGGAGTGCTGACGCTATTTGGCCCTAATCTATTGATCCACTCTGCCTTCGATTGTTAGGGGCGAAACTCCTTATGGCATCATCTGAGCGGTTCTCGGTTGTCGATGCATCCTGCGTAGCCAGTAGCGTCTCCCTTAGCATACAATAGATGGCGCTGTCCCATAGAGATGCATGCAAACTGCAGTTGGGTGACGATATACTAGATGGCGCTGTACGCATTCTGTGTCGTCATCGCCATTTCTCGCCTAGTTTCCTAGATGGCGCTGTCCCATAGAGATGTATGCAATGTGGCGGTTAGGTGAATGGACACTAGATGGCGTTGGAGGTGCCGCTGCTCTCCGATTGCCTGCTGCGCGGGCTGCGCCGGGAGCGCTCCTCTCATTCCCCTGGATCGTCGCCGTACGTGTCGGATCGCGCTTGGGGGACCATGAGAAAAAATTCCGAACGTTGTGTCCGAAGCGCGGGATCGAACCAGGGACCCCTCGCTTCCGAACGCGCGGCGCTAGCCAGTACGCCACGAAGCGCACATGGACACATGCACCACGATGACAGTAAACACCCAATTAACGAAAGACTGCGCGTTTTTAACGCGTTTGTGCTGGCGCGTTACAGCCTGTGTAAGAAGCTGGTGTAAGACGCTGTGGCCTCTCCGCCTTTTACTCTCTCAGCAGTCATGTGATGGCGTCGGCAAACGCTGTGCGCGTTCCGGCCTGTGTAAGGGGCTGCGGAAGACGCTGTGGCCTCTCCCCCTTACTAGAATGTAACTTTTTACTAGAACGTTACTAGAACGCAAGCCATCCATCGACTAAGAACAAATAAAAGTTGATTTGTATATATTGCAACCCGGTATGCTATCACTAGGGCTCTTCCGACCAGCACTGCTACGGACGTCGCCGACTTCTTGTTGCGTGACGTTATACTACACCACGGTGCCCCTCGCCAACTGCTCACAGATCGTGGCCGCGCATTTTTGTCGCGAGTAATCGACGATCTCTTGCGATCCTCCTCCACGCAGCACAAGTTGACCACCTCCTACCATCCCCAGACAAATGGTCTCACCGAGCGCCTCAATCGTACCCTCACGGACATGCTTTCCATGTACGTTTCGTCTGACCACCGCGACTGGGACCTGGCCCTACCGTACGTCACTTTCGCCTATAATTCCTCACGCCATGACACCGCCGGTTATTCTCCATTTTATATGCTTTTCGGCCGCGAACCGACCTTACCACTGGACACCCTACTTCCGGCTTATATCTGAGGTCACCGAACTCATCCGCAAAGAGCGATGCTGCCCGCAGTTGTACGTCAACCTCGTTGGTGCGGGCGCGCAGGACGACCTTCAATGCTTCTTTGACAACGTCTTCGAAGACAAGTTGCTGTACGGGCTTCACGTCGAGTTCACCGAGGGAATATTCCTCGATGTCGTGGACGACATCGTGTGCGGGGTAGAATACTTGTTCATTTCTTTTTTTACATTATTGCTCTCTCCTAAGCCCTACAAGCATTGAAACACAAAATTTTCGCACAGCAGAACGCTGCGAAACTCCGGACGTAGGAACTTTCAGGGGCGGAGCCGGCAGCGTAGTGTCAGAAGCTGGCGCCACCTCGGACATCCAGTGAAACACCGTGGCCGCGGGAGAACAATAGGAGAGCGGACGACGTGCCAGGCATCTCAGAGTAGAGGAGGCGTTGCTTCGACTGACGCCGCCATCTTGCCAGCCGTACGGGTCCCTTTGCGAGCGTTAGCGTTGAACGATATCTTCCGAAAATAGCGTAGGCACGTAAGGGTATCGTATACGTTAAGGTTCTGCGCATGCGCGGTGTGTTCCACGGTAACTTAACGTTAACGCTAAATATTTGCGTTTGCTGCTTTCCGATATACTAAAACTCACTATTGTGACGGTCAGCAAATGCTAAAGGGATGCTGGGATTACCCGCTGGGTGTCCTGAAGTATCGCCAGCTTTTTAAAAGGGCGTGGCAGCAAGGGGGAGCCTCTCACGTAGGAGCTGCTGATATGCGACATTGTGTTCAGCTGCATGATGCCGCAGCCAGTTTAGTGGGAAGCAAGAATTCTTGCGTTGTTTCAAATGCGAAGCATTTCCTGGGGAACTTAAGCCACAGATAGATAGATAGATAGATAGATAGATAGATAGATAGATAGATAGATAGATACCACTTTCTGCAGTCGTATACCTTAATTAAAAGCTCTCAGAGTTATCGATGCATCGACATCGTGCTGCATTCACCATGCGGATTTCAATCATTTGTCTGTATGGTGGAGTTCCTGATTACAGCTTGTTAGCTGTCGCAGTAGTACAGTCTTGCGATGATCAGGTGCCGACCAGGAATACGCACATTCGATGCTGGCGGCGACGCAGGCGAATTGCTTCACGCCTTCCTTCTACTGCGCGGTGTCAGTGCGTATGAAGGAAACCTAGGTGACCGAAGTTTCCGGAGTTCGTGTACTACGGTGTACCTCGTCATCATGTGCTGCTTTTGGCACGTTAAATTCCAGCCGTTGTTATTTTCATTATGGCTTGTTTGCCGGCACGCAAGGGTCACATGGATGATGCAGTACCGTGCCTGTTTTTACCACTGCTTATGAATAAGGGTAAGAGTGTATGTATGTATGCTGCTCCTTGCGGTGCAGGAGCACTCGATTCAGAACACAGATTATCACTGCTCGCGGCCTGTGGCCTAAGTAATTTTGTAGACCATTTAGCACAACTAGTGGAAGTCAGCACGGCGACTGTCACTGTGACCATCGTGGCGTTATGAAACTCCGGCGAATTATGACTACAGTGGAAATGGGTTTACTTGTCTCTATTGTGCACTACTGTGCGTCTTTGCATCAGCTAAAATTCGTTATCGGTGGTGTTTGACCTGCGCACGCTCATGAGCAACGATGTCACGAGCGTACGCTGTAGGCGGCGCATCATCACTATACGCAAAGTGAAGACAGTCCCTCCGTCCAGTCACTCCGTGACCTGTCGCGCTGCTATCTTGACCTACATAGCACGTAGGCCAGTCGAGCCAGTTGACCTGGTGCTCGAGGAGCCTTCGAAGGTGGTTAGTCTGGATCACGTACAAGGTGGGTCATGCCTTGGGCAAGTGTTTGTATCGCGCAGCTGGGCACCTTGGGCGTTCAGTGAAAGCTTCGTACATAGTGGCGGCGGCTTCAGGTGTGAAGGAAAAGTTCCAACTGCGGAATGCTCATTTCCTCGCGGTAATGAGCCTCAAGGTGGAAGTGCTACGTTTTTTGGGGGACACTAAGCTTAATGTGTTTTATGTGTAGCCTAGCACGCTTACGCTGTAGCGGTTGCTGACGTGTTGTAATGCAGAGCACGTCATAGTGGGCTTGATTCGATGAGTGTAACTTAAGCTACCAACCGGTCACCAGCGGGCTTCTACGTCGGAATCTGTTCACACTCGCCTCGCATTCCCTGTAGGTCTAGCGAACATGCAGCCATTCTGTTACTAAAGGACTCAGGCGAGAACTTGCGGAGCGTAAAATATGGTATATTCGAACTTTTCGAATATTCGATGTCATTCCATTATCCAAAAATATAGTGTGTAATTTAGTAATGTTTAAATTGACCGATCTTCCGTTTTTAACCTGTGTACTCATGGTGGCCAACAACGTGAGTTCTCAAGTATTACGTGCATACTTGTCGGCGCCAACATGCACTCTTACGATAATTAACAAATGTAATGTTACGTGCAAATATTAATTACGCCACTACGCGTCGAGAAAAATGGATTGAAAACGAGTGCGAGGAACCATTTGAAAGAACACAAAGGTGCATGCTTTGTAGCTCTGGACGCAATATAGCGCATCATAGACATCATCATTATCAAAAATCTTCTTGAACTTTTCTGTGATCATCATTACAAAGCGCTGCCTCGCAAAGCAGTTTTGTCGTATCGTGCCATGCTTCACGCGACAGGCGAGGTGCGCAGCCCCGACAGCAACCTGAGACTTGGCCGTTCGATACACCTGGTGCCCGATCACTTGGCCAGATCCCCAAGCGTTTACAACGGCCACTAAGAAGGTAGCTTCTCCAGCTTACGCTGTCACTGTACTGCGATTCCGCGCAGGCCTGGTGTTTTTTGTTCGACTGGTTGGTTCATGACTTCTGACAGAAAAATATCGTACCGCAAAACTACACATGGACAAACAAGTAGACGGGACTAACGCCAATTTCCTACTATTTATTAAAGAAACGTAAAAAAATATAAGTACAGCACCAGACCAGCATAGGGTATACACCCTGCAATATAATCCGATTGGTGCTGGAAATGAACTTGACTTCAAAAACGAAGAGTCTGCAAGATTCCATCAGCAGGAAGCAGCCACCTCATAACCACACTTCGTACTTGGTGAATGTGCGCATGTTGTTGTTATGTGTGGCTTAACGTCCCAAAACCAGCTCTGATTATGAGAGAC